>JZKD02S0418424.1:19302-46477 GCA_000966675.3 Picea glauca | reverse complement strand
GGAGCAGGTAGGGATAAATTAGGCCAGCCACGATGTTGGGATATTGTCAGGTGGACAATCTCTTGTCATCCATCATTTTCAGGAACCTTTGGTCGCAATGAGACGTGAGGAGGCAGAGGGATACTAGGGTCTTGCGAAACTTGGAAAGGATGCATTTCATGCCTAGGTTGGACCACTCCTTGCCCAATCCAATTGAAAAATATGGCATGAAACAACTGGCCAATCTCTTTTGAGTCAGCATCAAAATGTATGGAGAACCTTGGCCTTCTTGGGCCTCTGTTCCAGTTACCTCTCCCTTGGTTTCCTCGACCATGACTACCTCAGCTGAAAAAACTCATTCATGCATGCATGATTGATTAACAAATAGTCTTTTGAGTAACCATACATGATAACTCTTAAAATATGAAATATATTTGGCTAAGAAATGTATCAGACTCATTCAATCCAATCCATACAAATTGTTTAATTGTTTATCAATGAGCAAGGGGTGAATAAAGGGTCATGGGATATGTGAGGGGTTTGTATTGAGAGAAACATGATATGATGAGGGGGAAAAAATATGGTTACTGATCAAAGAAAACAACAATCAATTGCAAACCAAAGAAAACATCATTGTAATTCAACCGAAACTACTACTGCCAACTACTTCAACACAGAATTTTTCTTGACTGTAATCAATTTTTAAAATAGGGAGTGAAAATGAATGTGGGAAGGCCATGGGGTTGTAATTAGAGAAAATTGAAATAATGGTGGGGAATGAGAGAGGGTATTGTTAATAAAATTAATTAAGTAATCCATATAACCATTCTAACAAAGGAGATACACCAACCAAATGACCATTGTGATCCAATAACAACTAATTTGTATTAACTAGTTCATTGTTCATAACCAAAATATTTACACAGTGTCAACAATCAAAACAGTTACGCATTCCACAACAATCTGTAGGGGAACTCAGTTTTCTCCCATTTATCCATAAGCAATTTCCAAGTAAATACACAGTCAACTATTTTCACTTTGCTCATCAAATTCAGGCATAAAATCATGCTTGATTTTGTCTTTACATTTGTTTAATAATTAAACTGCAATGTGATCATACTGTCACAACACTTGTGCCTATCACTGTTTTAGAATGCATGACATTCATTTAACATACCCAATGGACAGTCAACATAATGATCCATATTCATCTTACAAAGATATTGGTTTGTCATTTAAACACCTAGATAACCAATCACCATTTCAACTCACACTATGCTGGAAAAAATACAACCATTCGACAAAACGCAATTTCATTTATGTGACTATACATGTCCAATTTTAATTTGACTCTAAACATTAAGATGTTGGGCTATTCATCCAACACAACGAGGCAGAAACAACATACATGACTTCATAATACAAATAATCGAATTGCAACAAGCCATGTTTAAAACTCTGTGACTATCTCTGAGTGCGCAACCCAAAACAAAATATCCATAGCATGCCCAGTGGACAGACTTACCTCAAACACAATGATAAAACATTCCCATTTGACAATTCTAAACACACAGTCACAATATCGTTAACTCAACCCATCGTGTCAAGCTATCAACCTAATATAGTATTGCTCAAACTAATCAACTGCAATCAAAACCATGATGTGTAAAACCCGGGCTCATCCTTGATGATGCGATCAAATAACCATAACGCATATAGTGGATGGAATTTCCATAGTCATCCCGGTTTCAATAACCAGTTGGCCAAAAAAACTCATAGTCACAGTGACCATTTATTCGTGGCGTAAGAGCACCACACATACAAATGTATTATGCGTGCACATCATTAAACAATTGTAACTAATGTTGATTTTAACATCCCAATAATATTTAATGCAAAAGACAGTGACTGTGTATCAACCCCAATCTTCAATCAACCAATTCAATGTTGAGCCTATGACTTGGACTGTCGTAATAATCAACAACCTGATCTGACATGTTTTGGAAACCACACATACCCATGCATCGACATGAAGCGACGTTGTGAATTACTCAATTAAAAACAATATTGGGTTATCAATTCATTTAAACACAAGGAGAGTGATTGTGTATTTGACCTCTCCAATTAACTATGTAGGGTTTATCCATTGTAATAACACAGGCAATGACTAGATACCAAAACCGTCACGATTGTCGCCTAATCAACTGGATGAGCCTGCAATCGATTATCTCAGCAATACATACCAGTCAACAATAACCAATAGTAAACCCGACAGGCCACAACGATCTTCTCTATCAACCCTCAGACCTGAGGATTTAAGGGTTTTCTCTGTGGCCAACACAAGAATACTAGAGATGACTCTTCCCTATGGTGAAAACCTCCGAGACCTACGGTGTACAAACAAAGAAAACCACAATTTACTTCATGGATAGGGTGAAAAATCCCATGACATGAGAGCTATGAGAAATGGAGCAAGGCTCTATTCGATCCTGGTAGTGATATTTATCACATGCAGGTTATAACTCTCGTGGCTCTCCATTCAACCAACTATAACGTTGAGGTGCAGACGGGTTCGAGAAGAAGCAATATAACCCACTGTGAGACCATTAATAGTGACAACAACCCAACAAAGCGCAGTGACACAAGCACTTCCAACCATTAAACCCCATAAAAGCCAAAGACTGGGTATGGTAATATGAATGTGTGAACACAACTAGTCACTCAATACCAAACGAAACCCACCAACTAAACCAGCAAGGATGGATGAGATCCTTTATGGATTCTAATACCCAGGATGACCCAAAACATTGTGACTTCAACATTATTGTAGAGAAAACCATCGACGCTTCTTTCCAAAAATCACAATTTTACATAGTTGCAATACTTAAGGAAAGAACAACCATACATCCCAACCAATATCCATTTCATAAACAGAGCAGCCTTATGGATGGCCAAAAAAAGACATACCTATAGTCCAAGAACTTTAAACGTGAGTTGGTTGAACGGTTCCTCCCTGCTTGAAAATTGGAGCATAACCACAACAACAAGGTTGAAAATAGCCTGACTAGGGTGGCGGCGAGCGGAATTCATTAGTACACGCTAGCATTAATCCACTAACCATTCATTTAAACCATGCATTGGAATTTTCATCTATTATTTGTCAAACACGCCACCCACATCATACTTTCCATTTGCCAACTTGACCATAATACATATCAACTATATAATACAATTAAGTAAGCCATGTATTGAACCATCACCAATAGCATGATCCATATCAGACTTATGCCATAACACAAATCACTACTTCATATAACTCAATAAAATTGCATAACCATTAGCTATTTTATGTCAAGTAATGACCATTAAAATTCAATGCATGTAAAGATTTTTTCTCTTTTCGGGTCGACTGCAAACAGACCTAGCCGTCGGCCAAGTTCTATGCCTCTGGCTGTAGGTCAGCGCCCCTTTAGCTACAGTTTCATTAGTCGAAGCCTGTCAGATTGGAGTCCTCAGTCTTTTGGGATCCAGTCTGAGCATCCCCGCGGATGTAGGGCTCTTGCAGAGTCTCGCCAATGGATTCTAGTGGGGGCTCTGTCCCTCCTCCACTGCCTGAGATATCCGCTTTCAAAGCATTGATAGCAGCAACACCAAAACTCCCTCTCATGGCCAGCTAGCAGATTTTTGTTAAGAAACTTGACTCGATCCCCACGGTTGCTCTACCTGAAGAAGAGACATGCAAAGTTTCCCTAAATCTCGCCGAGAGAGGGCTTATAGGCCAGTTCACGGGCCTCTAGCCGTCCCCAAAGATAGTTGAAGATTGGACACAAAGAAACTAGTCACCTCTGATTAAAGAGGGGGTCAAGAGTTACTTTGTAGGCAAGGGTTTCTTCATATTCGTCTTTGAAAACACAGAAGACAGAAGTTTAATCTTCCAAAATGGCCCTTATTTCATGGGACCACAAGGACTGTATCTAAACAAATGGTCTCCCGACTTCGATCCATCTCAGGATGTTCCTAAGGCTGTCCCGGTGTGGGTGCGCCTTCCACATCTGCCTCTTCACTGTTGGAATCAAAAAACCTTCCAGATCATTGGCAATGCGCTCAGAAAATACATTGATCAAGCAGCAAGGAAATATCAGTTCTCTTGCGCCAGAATCTGCATCGAAGTCGATCTAGAAGAGGGTTTTCCTGAAGCAATCAATCTTATGGTCGCTGGGTGGACTCATATCTAGGAATTGGATTACGAGCAGCTTCCTTTCAAATTCATATACTTCCATGGTCATGGGCACTTCGCAAAGCACTGCAAGAAAAAAGAAGAGGAGCAAGCAGACATGCCAAAAGAGGACCAATGGACAGTAGTACAAAAGAAATCCCAACAAAGAAAGGGAAATGGCAAAAGGCACACCGCAGGAGCATCAGGCAGCTTCAAGAACATTCAAGAAAAGGACACAACTCCGAAGGAATTAGAAAACCCACAGAACAATCAAGCAGGACAAACTAATGAAAATCAGGAGCAACCAGAAGCCCCTCCACTCAACAAAGAAAAGGGAGCAGCTATACAGGTAGTGGCCTCACAAGGCAACCCTCCCAATCCATATTACGCTGAAATAACAAGGCCAAAACAAATTGAAAGTGCCGGTTCCTCAGAGGATGAAACCTTTGAGCGCCCCACTAAAAGAGCAGGAAGGAAATCCCGTAAATAATTAAGGGAAGAGGAAGCAAAGAGACTCAAAGTCCAAGGAAGTCAATCCACTATAGAAATGTCCATCGGCAAAAACACCAGATCAAGGCCTTCAAAGGGAGGCCCTTCCCCCTCCTCTTAAGTTTAACATGAAGCTCATCTCTTGGAACTGTAGAGGAATAGGGAACGCTTCCAAAGCTGAAGCAGTCATGGACCTCCAGAAAATAGAACCCTCAGATATCCTCATGCTCCAAGAGACAAATATCGAAGACCGAATACTACTAGACATCAGAAAATCAAAATGGAAGAAGAGAGTTGGCATAGAAGTAAGTTCAAGGGGCTCTTCCGGAGGGCTGGCAACTCTATGGACAGAAGATACTTTTTCGCTGAACAAAACTCATGAAACCCAACACTGGATCTTCATGGAGCTGACACATGTTGCAAGTAAGTTGACAATTTCCTTATTTAATCTTTATGTTCCTGTCATTTACTCTGAAAAAAGAGAATGTTGGGCCTCTCTCTCAGCATTTTTAGAACAGCACAACCCAAGCAACATTATTCTAGCAGGAGATCTCAATATAGTTCTGAAACCAAAAGAGAAAAGAGGCGGCTCCATCAGCAGAGACTCGATGCTGACCTTTGTGGAAGAACTTCAGCAACACTGGGATCTACTTGATTTCAGCCCCATTCACGGCCTCTACACTTGGTCTAACAACAGAACTGGGACAGAGCATATCTCTGCTCGACTGGATCGTTTTTTGGTTCAAGGTTCCCTCATTATGGGAAAAAAGATAATCAAAAACAAAAATTTACCCAAGCTTACCTCTGACCATAAGCCGATTCAGCTACTCATAGAGGAAGAGGAAGATCTAGGGCCCCTTCCGTTTCGTTTCAGCCCCTTATGGATAGAGAGAGAAGGCTTTTACGAAACTGTAAAAGAAGCCTGGGCCAAAACATTCTCAGGATCTTCAAGCTACGTGTGGGAACAAAAACTGAAGGCCACAAAACAAGCGTTGAAGGAGTGGATAAAGATTCCTGCCCCTACTCCAATCAACACAAGGAAAGAAGCAGTGTCTAATCTTGAGGCTTTGCAGACAGAAATTGAAAGCAAAGAGATTACAGTGGAACTGCTGGAACAAGAAACAAAAGCACAAGCCTCAGCATATCGTTCCTTTCGAAATGAAGAAGAATACTGGAGAATCAAGTCCAGGAGTTTGTGGTTAGAGGCAGGGGATCAGAACACCTCCTTCTTCCACAGACAATATAGAGCACGACTGTCAAG
The DNA here is from genome assembly GCA_000966675.3 of Picea glauca. Lineage (NCBI taxonomy): Eukaryota > Viridiplantae > Streptophyta > Pinopsida > Pinales > Pinaceae > Picea > Picea glauca. The sequence continues at coordinate 40,532 of JZKD02S0418424.1, read as the reverse complement.
GAACCATATCTCTTAAATAAATACAACAGAGGGCTAGGTCAGCAAAGGCATCACCCAAATCAAAGCTGCAGTGGATAGCCACTTCAGAAATCTATTTAGAGAGGGAACCCAAGCCACTGAAGAAGAAATTGCAGATTTCCTTGACAATATTCCTCACCTCCTCAGACCTGAAGACAATGCTGCTCTCATCAGAGAGGTAACAGAGGAGGAAATTATCAAAGTCATATGGTCCATGGGCTCAGATAAGGCTCCAGGCCCGGATGGATTCACGATACATTTCTATAAAGTCTGCTGGAATATCATCAAAAGAGACCTTCAAAAAATGATAAAGGGGTTTATGAGAAAAGCCAAGATTGGTGGAGGAATCAACTCCACTTATCTTGCTTTAATCCCCAAGGATTCCAATCCCGAAACTTTTTCCAGGTTTAGACCCATATCACTATGTAATGCCTCTTACAAAATTCTAGCCAAACTGTTGGAAAATAGGATCAAGCCCCTACTCAAGAGGTTGATCTCCAGCCCTCAAGGAGGCTTCGTGGAAGGCAGAAATATTCTTGACAATGTCATACAAGTCCAGGAAACAATCCATTCCAGCAAAAAGTGAAAAGAGAAAGGTATGTTGATTAAATTAGATATGGAAAACGGGTTTGATCGAGTCAATCACTCTTTCCTCATCAAGTCCCTCCTTGCCTTTGGCTTCTCGCCTCATTTTGTTCAGCTCATAAATGCCTGTATTGAAAACCCCTGGATTGCTCCCCTTGTCAATGGCCGGCCCTCTAATTTTTTCCAAGCCAGGAGAGGCATCAGGCAGGGATGCCCCCTCTCTCCTTTTCTATATATCTTAATGGCTGACACACTCAGCAGAAAACTCTCAGCTGAAAGACTAGTTGGCACTATTCCTGGCCTAAAATCCTCCCCAGAGGCCGTTCCTTTGAATCATTCCCTCTTTGCAGATGACTCTCTGCTCCTCGGAGGCGCATCCACCAGAATAGCTAAAGCCTTTGACTCTGTCCTCAAAAGCTACTGCAGTGTCTCAGGAGCTCTTATCAATGAGAGAAAGAGTGAAATATACAGCTGGAACACAGGACAACAAGAACTCAATAATATCGTGAATATCCTGGGGTTCAACGGACATGTCACCTGGGATCGGATAAAATATCTTGGCCTGCCTATAACAATTGGGACCAATAGAAGGTCACTCTGGGAAGACATCATTTGCAAACTCAAATCAAAGATCGCAGCATGGGGCGGCTTCTGGCTAACCAATGCAGGAAAACTCATATTAATAAAGTCACAGTTGGTCGCGCTTCCAATTTATCAGTCGGCCTTCTTATTTGCACCCAGAGCTGTCATGGATCAGATTACAAAGTTATTAAGGGACTTTCTCTGGCATGGGGGAAAAGGAAACGAAAATAGAATACATCTAGCAAAATGGGAGTTGGTTCGGCGCCCGATAGCAGAGGGGGGCCTCCAAATCCGAGATCCTTCCCTCGTTAATCAAGCGTTGGGAGGTAAACTATTATGGAAAATTTCCCACGAGCACAAACATCCGACCAGCAATACCCTTCTATGAAAATACGCCCAAAATTCTTCATACAGAAAACTGCAATTCGACCCCACAGTTAATAGCACGCTAGTCTGGAAATTATGTTGCAAAAGTAGCATGTTTTTCAACAACTCTCTGTATAAAGCGTCGGGTAATGGCAAGAACACTTATATTTGGAAAGACAGAATAATGGGGCGTGACCCTTTGGAGGCGAATCAAGACATAGCTGAAATCAGAGACTGGCTAACTCGGGCAGGCAAAATCAGACTTTTCGATATCTCGATGTGGGACAGTCAGGGAGATTGGGCCGGTTGGGACTTTAATGGCATTCCTGATTGTCTAACACACCAAAAAAATCTCCTCGCAGAATTGCTAGAAGCCGCCAATCCTGAAAATCGCAATTTAAGGGACAACTGGGCCTGGGGACTGACAGGAACTTACACCACAGCAGCTGGATACAAAGCTCTTTAGAACACAAAGGACAACAGTCATCCCCCTGCCTTCTGGAAGCTAGTTTGGGACAATCTAGCTCTCCCCAAAGTCAATTTCTTTTTCTGGACGGTGGTGCAAAATAAACTTCTTACAGGAGATAATCTAGAGAAAAGGAAAATTGCAGGGCCCCATAGGTGCGAAATCTGCAGAAGCAACTCTGAAACAGCCCAACATTTATTTCTGGAGTGCAACTTTTCCAAGGAAGTATGGAGACTCTCTCTTCTGGACCTGCAAATTCCATCCTTCCCTCGGAGCACAGTTGTTGCATGGTTTGCCTCTTGGAACAACATCTATCCTCATGGCATTCCCACTAAATCCTTCTGGTGAAAAATCTGGACAAATTTGTTTGCTGGCAGCTATGGTTGGCTCGTAATGACCAAATCTTTAACGGACATTCTCGTTCCCCCCTACAGGTCGTTGTCAAAGCTAAAGCACTCCTCTTGGAAACAGCCCAACGTTAGTACTTCAACGAAGATCCTTTGCTCCGTCCTGAAGAAAGAAGATGGCTCATTCCGTTGGATCCCTCTCCTCACAAGCACCTCCTCATTCCTCAAATAGAAAATCCAGAGTGGAGAATAAGAGAACCTGAAGATAGCTTCACAAACTGGTGGAAATCTAAAAATCTTACCACAATCTTCTTTGACGGGGCCTCCAAAGGAAATCGTGGGAGCGCTGGTGTTGGAGGGATCATTTACTCTCCGGATGGGACCCTAAGAGACAGCTTATGCTGGGGCCTAGGCCAGAAGACCAACAACCATGCAGAGATCCTTGGCCTCCTCAGAGCTTTCCTAATAGCAAGAGAAAAGGGAGACAAAGTCCTCCAAGTCTTTGGAGATTCAGAGCTTCTTATTAAAAAATTAAATTCAGAGGACCTTTTCAACAATGCTAGCCTCAATAAAATTCTGGGCAGATTGAAAAGACTCCTTCAAGCGTTCACCTCCTATAATTTCTATCATATTCTCATAAATCTGAATGGAGAAGCGGATCGGATGGCAAACAAAGGATGCACCCTCACAAAAGGGCAGATTCTTATCAATGACGATAACAGCTATCAAATTCCCTGAAAAGATTGTAACAATGAAGCTGAAAATGCTGGCTATCTTCTATGTATTCGGGGCTGCCTTGGCAAAGACCCCTTCTAACATTTTCAAATAAATAAAAATCATAACCGTTCAAGTTATAAAAAAAAAAAAATCAATGCATGTAGAGTAGAATATAGAATAGTTTAAATTCTTCCCTTTGCATTTGTAACATTGTTTTTCATTTCTTTTCAATTGTTCGTATATGTTATTGCTAACATGTTTATTATGCAGGTCACCTAGTAACAAATCCAATAAAATATTGTAATGATAACAAGCATAAAATAGATCGTTGTGAAATAAAACTTGAGCCTAAAGCAATAGAAAACCCACATAACATGCATTATCCATCGCCAATAAAACAAGATGTTATCACCATGAAATCATTGTCGAGCAATAGCATATTATCAAATAAGAACTAGACTTGATCTCCAATCTATAGGGGGTCCCACCTACTAGTTTTATTTATCTTTTATAATAATAGGCCTTAGAAAAAAATTGCGGGCAGAACTTTGTTACGATTTTAATCTTCAGCAATGTGTTCTTTGTATAACCCTCACAAGTGTACTATGATGCATCTAGTTTAATAAAAGATCTAAAATCCATGTTTCAAGTTGTATGCAATATATAGTGTGGTGATTAACTTGATTCCATGCTACAAGGATTGCGTGCATGGTTCGAATTGGAGGTCTAAAGCTTATGACTTGATATCCCTAGCAAGGTTTTGATATATGTAACATTGGATTTTTAAAACAAAGGTTGGCGCATTTGTTAAGCTTGAAAATGGTGGTGTATCAAGCTTGCAATTAATTTTTAGTGGGTTATGAATTGTATGGTTATCTTTCTCGTACTAAGATATGGATGAACATGTAAGTGGTAGATATGACATGTAGTAAATGCACGTCACTCTAACCTACCTCGATTCTACCACCCTAGCCATTTTGCATTTGGTATTTTGTTGGTTGTTGTTACTCCACTTTGTTCAGCTGTGGAAGAGGTATACAAACTGGCTCGACTCTCCTTGGCAATTTTTACACATAGGTATAGGGTTTCTTGTTGCTCCATCCATGAATATTTTTCTCTACTCTTTAATTAAGTCAATAGTTGGCTCTTGAGTTTTCTCGTTGTTTGTGCATTTCCAAAGTTATGATATGTGGAAATTATGACTATGTACAGATTATTAACGAAGTTTTGGTCTCTGTGGAATTTGTATTTGAACTATTCGCATCGAAAATGTGGGTGTCTCTTGTTGTTGATAAAGTTGTAGTTGTTATGTTGCTTTGCCTGTGGATAAAATATTGTGTGGTAGTTTTTGGGCCTACCTTGTCTCTGGTTTTCTTTGGTGGTTCCTCTCTGCCTGATAAAAAAATGGTACCACTACTCGTGGTCTTTGGGTTATATTTAGATTTTGTCTATCATCTAATTATATCGCTATCATGCACACACCCTTGTATAATCTCTTTGACTGAGGTTGTTGATGAAACAATGGTAACGAGACCATTGAAGATGTTCCTTTGGCCAAACCCTCAAAATGTTGGTTTGCTCATCCTCCCATACCTCGTCATTGCTTTTTATTGGTTTATCAAACCATGTATTTGACTAAGGGTGCAAGCACGGCCAACCCAACATTTAATAAAGGAACTGTTCATTCTCTTTTAGTCATGGGTTTTATTGATTGTTTATTGTGTGATGTTAGAAATAATGCTAATCCCACTTATATTTTTTTATACAGTCTGTCATGTGGTAGTGTTGAGGTGATGACATTGTTGCAAAAATATTGTTTAAGATATACAACATGTTGTGTTAGTATGCTCGAGGTGTTCGATTTTTATGAGAAAAGAGTACCTCTATGTATGAAATATATATGCATTGAATGAGTTTTGCGAACCAGAATGAAAGGGAATTTTGGAAGCATTGTTATTTGAAGTTCAGCTTGGAATTGGGTTATACATAGGGATCTCGTTTGTGGCCACTTCATGGGACCCTGTAGTGATTCAAAATGTACTAGTGTTAATATCGTGGACCACAGTATGTCTATTTCTCGATTGTTGATTGTGATTATTGTGATGTTGTGTCTCCTCAACTCTGTTGTGTGCAAGTTGTGTTATTATTGTTGAATGTTTATTGGGAAATGAATTATGAAATGATTATTGTGATATGCAATTTCAAAATGAAAATGAGCATCCTTGAAGTGAAACCCCAGTTTTGGATTTTTTTGGAAACAGAATGTTGAATTTCAATTTTGAAGTAGTAAAGGATTTTGAATTTTAATTGGCGTTGAAGATGGCATCGTTTGATGTATTAGAATAGTATCCTTGGAAATATGTTCCATTATACCATTTTCCGCAAAATACACTCGTCTCATTATCCCAATTTCACTTCTTCACTCCATGTTCTATGATATTCATTTTTAAGAAAGGTTTGTATGGAAATGAAGAAAAATTGGTGGCAGTAATTGATGATTGGTATTCTGAGATATCTTTAGATACACATTTGATGGTTTTTGTTTATTTCTTGAACAATATTCGTAAATATTTCCCCCTCCATAATATCACTTTATGCTAAATACAATCCCTCCATACTCCCAATGACCCTATCAATTCCTTGTTCATGTGGAAATTAATAAATGGCATTTTTATGGATGGATTGCATGCATCATGTAGTAAATAATAGAGCCAACTCTTGATTTATTTAAGTGGAGTTCCATGTATGGGTTATTAATAACTTTTCATGACTGATTAAATATTGCTACATGATGAGTTTTTTCAGTAGGGGCAGTAATGGATGAAATAATAGAGGCGGAGGTAATTGACACCGAGGTAATAGAAGGCCTCAGTTTTCTACTCACTTCGATGTTGATCCACAAGAGTTAAACCAGTTGTTTCAAGATGGGTTTTTCAATTTGGTTGGTCCTGGTATATTGCATCCCTGACGTGACATACCCCATTTCAACCTCCACGGAATTTTCTCGGCATTCATGTTCCTCCACATGTGTCAATGTAGCTTGAAGTCCCTGTTAATAACGGTTGGCAATAAATTGTCCACCATCCTATCTCTCACCACCATGGTTGGCCCACTGTGTCATTGCCTTTACCACCACCAGTTAATCCCAACACTCAAATTTCTCATGTTGTTTCTCTAGTACAGTCCTCGCACGCCAACAAAATATTAAAACTGATACCCCACAACCTGTGCAAGACAAAGGAAAATCAGTGGCCTCCCCCTCCAGTTCATCCACAAATTTTTATAAATCTGTGTCTTCACGTCTCCACCTAGAAGATTATTTCTCCCATGTGATCAGTGAAATACAGCCCCGAAGTTCTAACCAATCAAGGGTTATCCCAAAAAATTCAAGAGGAGACAACAGTGAGAAGAGGAAATATGCCTCACACAGCGGAAAATATGGATTTTATATGTTTTTTATGATATTCGGTGAGGAAGACATAATTTAATGATTTTTAACATATTTTGGACAACAAGATTTATCTTGGATATTTTTGTGGATAAGATGGACATATTATTTTTTGGGATATGGTCTTAAATGTTGTCGATATTTAAATATTCGACTTAAATGATATCCATGGGAGTTACAAGGGTGTTATATGATCCAAATGATTAATTTTATATTTTATATTTGATGATTGGCAAAGAGAATAATGGGAGTCATAAGGGGTCCCACCTATTTAGTTGATATTAATTAGACCCTTATTTATATATTATTATTAATTATTTCTTCCCAAACTAATTAGTTAAGTTAATTTGACTTAAATAAAGAAAGTAGTTGAACTGCCTCAACTTATTAAGAAAGAATAAAGGTTCAATGAGAGCAAGAGACAGAAGAGGGGGAATAGAAGGAGAGCTACAATACTAAGGTTTTCTATCTAGTTAGTGAGTTAGCTTTTGTTTTCATTCATTTATGAGTTTAGTTGAAAGCCTAATCCTCTTGATGATAGTAGGGTCTAATTCAAGGAAGAAGGATTCAAAAACTGAATCATACCTTTCAGCAGCTTGTTTTAAAGGTGTTTGATTTATTTGATAGTCTGTGTACTCTTGTTTGTTTATGAATTAATTTTCATAGTTGATAAAGAATATCTTGCAGAGTCAAGTGGTATCATTTTGTGGCAAGCTGATATAGATCATTAATTTTAGTTTTATTTCACTGTTAGGGTCTTTTTGTATTGTGCCCATCGGAGACTCCTAAATCTGACTTTAGTCCATACCCTCGTAGGGGTTTGTAAAAGAGAAATATAGTTTTGTATCTCGGAATGAAATAAAAAAAAAATATTGTTCTGTCTCATACATGTGTTTTAATGACTTGGTTATTCCTTTTTCTTTTGTCTCCATCTTCACTTCAATGTAAAATATGTATGCATTCACCTAGCTTTGTTTAAAGTTTTATTTTTTATAAATCATAAAATCAGCCTTGATCCTTGGTAATTGATACTTGTGGATTGAGTGAAATTTTTGAGGCTATAAACCCTAGGTGACATTCCCAACTATCTTGTCCTAGCCAGGCAAGATCTAAAAATGATTGAGTAAGGTATTCCATACCTTTTCGTCAACATTTATTTGGTGACCATACTGGGGAGATCTTCCATATCTCTCTGGTTGATTATATTCACGATTATCTTTGAATATTTTTGTTTTATTCAAATACTCTTTGATTGATTTTATCATGACAATACCTTCTACAAGGCAGCCTAATATTTATCACAATCTTAAAGACTAGACTAGTATTTCCTTGACCTTATTCAATACTATTCTAGAAACTTCTAGTACCCAGGCTCAGCTTGAACTCTCTTGGGAAGTAGTTGAATAAGATATAAGTATACTTGAATGTTGGGAAGCTAGGAAAAGGAAGCCTAGAAATCAACAGTAACCTCCATTTTCCAAAGTCTTTGGTCTTCTTTTTCATGTCCTCAAATCCTTGCATTTCTAGAAGAAGAAGAGGATTGTCCCCTAAAGCTACTCCTATCATTGAAATAGGAAGGATGAAATCCATTTTGTCAACCCAAGAAAGCACTCTAAGGAAGAACTTTTATGAATCTTCCAACTCATCTTTTCACCCTTACCCATCACTTTCAAAATGACATCTGCGGGTGGTGCTAGTGGTACCGGAGGTGCTTCATCATCCCAACCTTCGGCCTCATCGGTAATTGGTAGTCTATATAGTCATCAAGTTCCTATCCAATCTTCTACCAACCCTGCTAAAGTTATAAATAAATATGGGCTTTTTTCAGTTTGAGGAAGATGCTACGACCACCCCATGGCATGTATATTCTCCCTTGAATCTAGCACCTGCTACTCATCTATTACCAAATTTTAAAGAGCATCTTCCTAAGTTCTCAAGGAATAAAATTGTTTCTACAAACAAACACCTAGTGGCATTTTCTAATGTTTGTCATAATATCGGGGCTAATGATAATGATACATGCATGCGCTTATTTTTCAACTCCCTTGAACGAAAAGAGGTAGATGACTTTTTTAATCTCCCTCAAAAAATCCTTTCCACTTGGGAATAGTTGGTTTATTGTTTCAAGTCCACTTATGGACAATCCAAGAGCCCGACTAAATAGTTAATGGAATATAACAATATTTCTTACAAAGATGGTGAGACTATTAAGTCCTTTAACCTTCGTTTCACCAAATTGTACAATCAAATTCCTGGACTAATCCGCCCCCAAAATCAAGTTGCTTCCATGCATTATTATAATGAAATTCCCTCTCCTTATCGTCATAGGCTCAAAGAAAAGGCTATTGACAATATTGGCTCTGCTCTCCACACTTTCCTGGAGTATGAAGAGAAACTTGAAAGAAAAGGTCTCCCTAAAGGAGACTCAGTCAAGCAAACATATATGTTTTCCCTCCTACAACTCATGCAAGATATGAACAATCAAATGATATCATATGAATGAAAGGGGAATGTTTCCTCACTTACCCTTGGGGAATCTTCTTCTTCCTCAACGCCTTTCAAGAATATAAATGAGAACACTTTTTATCCCAAAGCCATTATATCTTGCAATTGGTGTAACTTCTGCGAAGAAAATCATGAAGAAAGTACTTGTGAGGTTAAGAAGAATGATAGAGATAAAATATTTGGCAAGAATCCCGAAACCACTATCGTTGTTCTAGATTGGGAAGAACTGAAAGATGTTATGATAATAAATACTAGGAACAAATATTATTCCCCTAAAGGGAAATACAATCCTCCTCGTACTTCCTCTATCCGAGCCTCATCTTCACAAGGTACTAATGTACAAACTGTCAAAATTCCCAAAAGCCAAGGAGTTCCTTCCCCTCTTCCCTCTTCCAAGTATAAAATCATTAACCAGTTGGATAATATCAAGGTCGATGCTACTCTTTTGGACATGGTTTCCATCCCTAAACAACAAAAGCATCTCAAGAATTTTATGGAAGGAAAATATTCCACCATAGCCAATCTTTTTGAAGAGGAAAAAGAAGAGGATCCCATTATAAATAAGATAGGTGTAAATAATTTTAGACACCCTATAAAGAACCCTCCTTTTTTCATTTTTGTAAAAATTATGGATACGATAGCCCATTGTTTCCTAATTAATGGTGGTTTGGGTCCAAGCGTAATGTCAAAAATCATCATGGAAGAGCTAGGCTTATCATGTACTAACGAAAATTCTAGAAGCATTCTCTCCTATAATAGTCTGCAACAGTCAACTATAGCTGAAATAAAAAATGTAACTTTAGTTCTATGTGCACATCTCAAAATAAGGACAACCCTCAACATCCAAGTAATTGACATGCCAGTAAGAAACTATTCTATTATATTAGGAAGAGACTGGCAATCCCTAATAGGTGGATATCTTTCGCTTGATGGAACACACTTATCCATTCCCAAGAATGGAAAGAATATTATAGTCCTAAGATAAGGAAGAATTTCACCATACATAGAGAGCATTCCTCAACCAAATGTAAACTATCTTGAGGAAGAATTAGTGGTGTACTTTGTCTTTGTTGATGAGGGTGACACTACTCAGGAACAAATTGATTTGGAAGATGGTATGTGGCACATGCATTTCGATGGCTCATGTTCAAACGAAGGTAACGAAGATGGAATTATATTATACTCACCTATAGGTAAAATTCACAATTTTTCTTATAGGTTAGCGTTTTCTTGCAAAAACAATGTCACTGAGATTGAATCCTTACTACTAGGCATCGAAAATGCTTATAACCTCGATTGCAACCACCTTACTATTTTTGGAAATTTTGAACTTGTTGTGAAGTTTGTGCGTAAAATCCATTCTCCTAGCAATAATTTGATGAAACGCTATACCCAATCTATTTGGATGCTTATATCGAACCTGTTATCTTTTAACATCACTCATGTTAAGAGGGAACTTAATTCAATGACTGATAGGTTAGTTGTATTTGCGGCATCTCCTACTCGGAAACTTCTACCTCAAAGGCCTAATTGTACATTTCAATCTTTATATCATCCTCACATTCATGTTAATGTAGAATCATGGCACGTTTTCCCAAATGATGAAGGCATATGTGCTTTCATAAAAAAATGAACCATTTAAGCCCAAGGAAATCATATATATGGAAGACAAAAAATTTCCAAAAGGCTTGAATCCTCTCGAGAGTTAATTTTCGTCAAGTGATGTAAGAAAAAATGAGATACAAAAAGAAGAGGAGTCGAAAAGGAAAGTGGGTGATACCATTTCCTTGAACCTTAGGACATCTGAATCTCCAAATATGGTTAAACTAGGTGCCCAATGTTCCGACAAAGAAAAGGCGAAATTCATAGAACTACTACGTGAATTTCAAGATATTTTTCCATGGTCATACAAGGATCTTCGTGGTTTTGATCATGCTCTCATACAACATGCCATTCCTATCAAGGAAGGGATAAAACCTGTTAGGAAAAAACAAAGACTGATTAACCCTGCGCTTGAAGATGCTATTAGAAAGGAGTTGGGAAAACTTTTGAAAGCTAGTATAATCTTTCCAGTTAAGTATTCTGTGTGGGTTTCAAATTTGGTTCATGTTAGGAAAAAAACTGGTCAAATTCGATTATGCGTTGATTTTCGCGCATTGAATAGAGAAAGTGTTAAAGATCATTTCCCTCTCCCTAATATGGAAATGATTTTGCAACAGGTTGCAAGGTCACAAATGATGTCCTTACTTGATGGTTTTTCTGGATATAATCAAATCAAGGTAAAAAGGACTGATAGATACAAAACCACCTTTACTACACATTGGGGCACATTTGCTTATGAACTCATGCCTTTTGTCTTATCTAATACAGGTGTCACTTTCCAGAGAGCTGTGCAAATAGATTTTGAAAATTTGATCGATAAGATTATCTAGGTTTATCTTGATGATTTGACTGTCAATTCAAAGAATTGACTGGATCACTTTGGTCATCTCAGAAAATTTCTCATGCAATGCAGAAAATTTAGCATCTCTTTAAATCCTTCTAAGTCTATTTTTGGCGTCGCCAAGGGAAATTTTCTTGGGAATATTATCTCTGATTCAGGAATAATCATAGATCTCGAAAGGATTATTGTTATTCTGAACCTTCCTGTCCCCACTTCCAAAAAGGAGGTTCAATCCTTTATGGGCATTATCAACTTTGTCTGTAGGTTTGCCCCTGATTTCACTTTAATGGTTAAACCAATACATAATCTTCTAAAGTAGGATCGCTCTTTTTCTTGGACAGATGATGTCGAAAAATATTTCATTAGGACTAAAAAGTAAATTAGTTCCACATCGGTTTTGGCGAGACCAGACTTTGAGAAATATTTTATCATATACACTAATGCCACTGAGGAAGCAATTTCCGATGTTCTCTTACAATGTGATGACCGGAATAACGAAAAACATGTAGCTTACATGAGCCAAAGTTTATCAAACGATGAATTCAAGTACTCTTATATTGAGAAACATGCATTTTCTCTTGTTAAAGCCATAGAGAAATTTCACCACTTTATTCTAGGCAAACGTACACAGGTAAAATTCCCTTTGTATGTTGTCAAGTTTCTTCTTTTACAAACTTATCTTTCAGGGAAGCTTGCACATTGGCTTGCCAAAATCGAGGAGCATGATTTAACCATCATGACTTTGAAAACAATTAAGGGACAAGACTTAACCATGTTGAAGAAAGTGAATAAATTGACGATTAGGATAATCCTCTTTCAGCGTTGTTTTATATTGAGAATCAAACCCTTTGTATTGTTGAACACCCTTGGTATAAAAATCTAGTGTATTACTTGCAATATCAGAAATTCTCAGATGACTTAGATCCTCATCAGAGGAGAAGAATCTGCCTTGAATCTTCTAGGTATATTATTTTAGGAGACTTTTTGTTCAAAAGGTATGTTGATGGTATCTAACTTTGATGTGTGAATAATGAGGAAGCACAGAAATCGTTACATGAAACTCATGGATCTTTAGCTTCTTTTATTCACGTTGGTGGACACTTTTTTGCTAAAGCTACTACTTTTAAAATCATCAAAAATGATTATTATTGGCCCTCAATTTTTCGAGATTCTTATAAATTCGCAAGATATTGTGACAAGTGCCAAAAATTCATTGGGAAAGAGCATCTTTTTGCCATGCCTTTACAACCTATCCTCCCAGATTTTCCTTTTTCTAAATGGGGCCTAGACTTTATTGATCCTATAAATCCTCTGTCTTCCACAAGGCAGATTTTCATCTTGACAACCACTGATTATTTCACTAAGTGGACTGAATTTGTCCCTCTTAGAAACTCACAGGATGGACATGTAATTTATTCCCTGGAAACTAATATCTTTTCCGTATTTGGCATTCCTTTGGAGATTATTATAGACAATGATCCTGATTTCATTTCCGCAAAATTGAATTAATTTCTAGCTAAGTTGGGAGTCAAACATTTCACCTCATAATCCTATTAACCTCAAGGAAATGGGCAAGTCGATTCTACTAACAAAAATCTGGTTAGGATCATAAAGAGTTTCATCGAAGATAATCCTTGTCAGTGGCACACCCTCCTCACTTATTCCCTCTGGGAAGATCACACTACTACCAAGGTAATCACAGGTTGCACCCCCTTTCAGCTTGTTTATGGTCAAGAAGCCATTCTGCCTACTGAGATGGAAATTTCTTCTCTATGGTTGATGTTATAGATTGAAGAATTAAATTCTTCCAATGTTCCTCAAAGAATAAATTCACCATTAGCCTTAGAAGAACAAAGAATTTTTTCCTTAGAAAACATAAAGAGAAGACAACAAACTATAAAGAAATATTTTAACACACGTGCAAAAGCTGTCAAATTTAAGGTAGGTGAGAAAGTCTTACTTTGGGACTCATCCCATGCTGTTAGAGGAAGACATTCGAAGTTTCAGAAATTATGGCTAGGTCCTTTCAAAATCGTTTGTGTCCTAGGCGCAAACTATTACCTTTTAAAGGATTTGGAAGAGTGATTGTTTTCTTATAGTACCAATGGTTCCCACTTGAAACATTATGTGGAACCAACTTCATTGATGAACTCCATGTGAAAATCATTGTTGTATATAGCTCTTTTTTTTACTATTTTATTTCGCTTCGTCCAATTTAATTTTCATTTTCTACTGTTTCATTTTCTGTTGTTTTATTTTATGTTTATCATAGATAAATTTTGGATCAGTTTTTTCACAACAATGACATTTTGTAATTGTTGATCAATAATGATAAATTTTACATAGTTATCACGATGTCCTCCTTTTAGACATCACTGAAAATGTTTTTTTTCTTTCAGTATTGTTGTTAGATAGATTATTTGTTCTTCTTCCCTTTTCTGCTATCCCTTTCTTCCCTCCATCCTGATATTCAAAAGAACATATCAGAAAAATTCTCCTTAACTCAAAGAAATACTTTTTACCGTGACTGATCGAATGTTATGCATAGGACCAAACCCCCTCATACATACCACTTTTCATGAGTTATTCCCAAAATCTCGTCTCATTATTTCCCTTAAACCATCTTTTTTCCCCTGTTGCATAATCATTCTAGTCAATAATTCTTTGATCTATGTTCACCGATCTACAAAACCAGATGTTATGAGTTCTTAATATGTTGGAAACATATTTCCCTATGGAGTCGTCATTTTGTTGACACCCAAAGGTGCAACATAGGGTACCTACTTGCAAATGGTTGCAACACCTTATTATTTAATTATATTTAATAATATAATAATAGTTGGGACCCCTTATGTGACTTGTGTGACTATGATGAAGAGATTAATCTTAGGTTTTATGTGCTTATGACTTGGTTGCAAGATGAGTTCTATAGTTTATTTTCTTTTAAATTGTTGTTGAAATAATTGATCAAACAATGTTATGTGCAATGTGATCAAAAAGAGAAATGATGTTGTCTTTGTATAACCCTCACAAGTGTACTATGATGCATCTAGTTTAATAAAAGATCTAAACTCCATGTTTCAAGTTGTATGTGATATATGGTGTGGTGATTACCTTGATTCCGTGCTACAAGGATTGCACGCATGGTTTGAATTGGAGGTTTAAATCTTATGACCTGCTATCCCTAGAAAGGTTTTGATATATGTCACATTGGAGTTTTAAAACAAAGGTTGACGCATTTGTTAAGTTTGAAAATGGTGGTTTATCAAGATTTCAATTAATTATTAGTGGGTTGTACGCTATATGGTTATCTTGCTCATACTAAGCTACGGATGAGCATGTAAGTGGTAGACACGACGTGAAGTAAATGTACGTCGCTCTAACCTACCTTGAGCCCGCCACCCTAGCCATTTTGCATTTGGTCTTTTGTTGGTTGTTGTTACTCCACTTTGTTCAACTGTGGAAGAGGTATACAGACTTGGTCGACACTCCTTAGCAATTTTTACACACAAGTATGGGGTTTCTTGCTGCTCCATCCATGAATATTTCACTCTACTCTTTAATTAAGTCAACAATTGTCTCTTGAGTTTGCTCATTGTCTGTGCATTTCCAAAGTTATGATATGTGGAAATTTTGACTACGTATGGATTATTAGAGAAATTTTGGTCTCTGTGGCATTTATATTTGAATTATTTGCATCGACAATGTGGGTGTCTCTTGTTGTTGATAAAGTTGTAGTTGCTTCATTGCTTTACCTATGGATAAAATATTGTGTGGGATTTTTTGGTCTTGCCTTGTCTGTGGTTTTCTTTATGGTCCCTCTCTATCTCATAAAACAATGATACCAGTGCTCATGGTCTTTGGGTTATTTTTAGATTTTGCATGTCATATAATTATATGGTTATCATGCATGGGCCATTGTATAATCTATGTGACTCAAGTTGTTGATGAAAAAATGGTGGTAACGAGACCGTTGAAGACGTTCCTTTGGCCAAACCCTCAAACTATTGGTATGCTCATCCTCCCATACGTCATCATTATTGTTGATTGGTTTATCGAACCCTGTATTCAACTAATAATGCAAGCATGGCCAACCCAACATTTAATAAAGGCATTGTTCATTATCTTTTAGTCATGGGTTTTGTTGATTTTTTATTGTGCGATGTTAGAAATAATGCTAAGCCCACTTATATTTTTTTTATACATTCTGTCATGTGGTAGTGTTGAGGTGATGACAGTGTTGCAAAAACATTGTTTAAGATATATGACCTATCGTGTTAGCATGCTCAAGGTGTTCAATTTTTATGAGAAAAGAGTACCTTTGTGGATAAAATATATGCGCATTGAATGAGTTTTGCAAAATAGAATGAAAGGGAATTTTGGAAGCATTGTTATTTGAAGTTCAGTTTGGAATCGGCTTATACATAGGGATCCTATTTGTGGCCACTTCGTGGGACCCTATAGTGATTTAAAATGTAGTGGTGTTAATATCATGGACCATAGTCTGTCTATTCCTCGACTGTTGGTTGTGATTATTGTGATGTTGTGTCTCCTCGACTCTTTTCTACGCAAGATATATTATTATTGTTGAATGTTTATTGGGAAATGAATAATGAAATGATTATTGTGCTATGTAATTTCAAAAAGAAAATGAGGAGCCTTGAAGTGAAACCCTAGTTATGGATTTTTTTAGAAACAAAGTGTTGAATTTCAATTTTGAAGCAGTAAAGGATTTTGAATTTTAATTGACGTTGAAGATGGCATTGTTTGATATATTAGAATAGTATCCATGGAAATCCCTTCCATTATACCATTTTCCACAAAATACACTACCCTCATTATCCCAATTTCACTTGCTCATTCCATGTTCTGTGATATTCATTTTTAAGGCAGGTATGTATGGAAATGAAGAAAATTTGAAGTGGCGGTAATTGATGATTGGTATTCTGAGATATGTTTAGATACATAGTTGATCGTTTTTGTTGATTGTTTGAACAATATTCATAAATATTTCCCCCTCCATGATATCACTTTACGCTAAATACAATCCCTCCATATTCCCAATGACCTTATCAATTCCCTGTTCGTGTGGAAATTAATAAATGGAATTTTTATGGATGGATTGCATGTGTCATGTAGTAAATAATTGAGCCAAATCTTGATTTATTTAAGTGGAGTTTCATGTATGGGTTATTAAGAACTTTTCATGATTGATTAAATATTTCTACAAGATGATTTTTTTTAGCAGGGGAAATAATGGCTGAAATAATAGAGGCAGAGGTAACTGGAAGTAAGGTTATAGAATGCCTCGATTTTCTATTCACTTTGATGTTGATCCACAAGAGTTAAACCAGTTGTTTCAAGATGGGTTTTTCAATTTGGTTGGCCCTGGTATATTGCATCCCCGACCTGACAAACCCCCATTTCAACCTCCACAGAATTTTCTCGACATTCATGTTCCTCCACATGTGTCAATGCAGCCTGAAGTCCCTGCTAATGACGGTTTGAAATAAATTGTCCACCAGCCTATCTCTCACCACTGTGGTTGGCCCACCGTGTCATTTCCTTTACCTACACCAGTTAATCCCAATGCTCAGATTGCTCATGGTGTTTCTCTAGTATAGTCCTCGCACGCCAACAAAACATTAAAAATTGATATCCCACAACCTGTGCAAGACAGAGGAAAAGCAGTGACCTCCACCTCCATTCCATCCACTGAGTCTTATAAATCTATGTCTTCACGTCTCCACCTAAAATATGACTGCTCCCATGTGATCAGTGAAATACATCCCCAAAGGTCTAACCAACCAAGGGCTACCCCAGAAAATTCAAGAGGAGATAGCAATGAGAAGAGGAAATACGCCTCACACAGTGGAAAATATGGATTTAAAATGTTTTTTTATGATATTCAATGAGAAAGACGGTGTTTAATGATTTTCAACATATTTTGGACAACAAGCTTTATCTTGGATATTTTTGTGGATAAGATGGACATATTATTTTTGGGGATATGGTCTTAAATTTTGTCGATACTTAAATATTCGGCCTAAATGATATCCATGGGAGTTGCAAGGGTGTTATATGATCCAAATGATTAATTTTGTATTTTAAATTTGATTATTGGCAAAGAGAATGATGAGAGTCACAAGGGGTCCCACCTATTTAGTTATTATTAATTAGACCCTTATTTATATATTATTATTAATTATTTATTCCCAAACTAATTAGTTAAGTTAATTTTACTTAACTAAATAAATTAGTTGAACTACCTCAACTTATTCATAAATAATAAAGGCTCAATGAGAGCAAGAGACAGAAGAGGGGGAATAGAAGGAGAACTACAATACTAAGGTTTGCTCTCTAGTTAGTGAGATAGCTTCAGTTTTCATTCATTTTTGAGTTTACTTGAAAGCCTAATCCTCTTGATGATAGAAGGGTCTTATTGAAGGTAGCAAGATTCAAAAACTGAACCATACCTTTCAGCATCTTGTTTTAAAGGTGTTTGATTTATCTTTGATAGTCTGTGTACTCTTGTTTGTTTATGAATTAATTTTCATAGCTGATAAAGAATATCTTGCAGAGTCAAATGGAATCATTTTGTGGTAAGTTGATCCATATCATTAGTTTCAGTTTTATTTCACTATCGGGGTATTTTTGTATGGTGGCCATCGGAGACTCCTAAATCTTACTTTGGTCCATACCCTCGCAAGGGTTTGTAAAATAGAAATACAGTTTTGTATCTCGGAATGAAATAAAATCATATTATTGTTATGTCCCATACATGTAATTTCATGACTTGGTTCTTCCTTTTTCTTTTGTCTCCATCTTTGCTTCAATGTAAAATATGTATACATTCACCTAGCTTTGTTTAAAGTTTTATTTTTTGCATTTTTACAAATATAAATCATAAAATCAGCCTTGATCCTTGGTAATCGATACTTGTGGATTGAGTGAAAGATTTGAGTCTATAAACCTCGAGTGACATTCCCAAACATATTTTCCTAGCCAAAAAATATCTGAAAATGATTGAGTAAGGTATTCCATACATTTTCGTCAACAGGGGGCAACCCACCGGCCACTGCAAGTCATGTTGGGGGAATTAATACAATTGAGAAGCCTAGATGTATATGAAGTAAGCCAAAGTTCCCTTGTAATATTTACAAAGGAGATCACCTTACTCATTTGTGCCCTGCTATTTTTGTGGTACAAAGAGCATGGTCCTTGTCTGAAAGCCCTTCTAGTTCTAACTCATCTTCGGTTTCTCAAAATTCTAATCAATATTTGGTTGACAAAGTGGTCGTGTCAATGCAATATTCGATCAACGCAACTTTTGGTTTGGGGGGTGATGCGTCTCTTGACCATGTTTCATTGCATCCCATTCAACCATTGGTTCAGGAAGTGGTCATGCCAATGCAATCTTCGGTCGATCCCACTCTTCTCTTGAAGAGTGATAAAACTAAGGAAGTGGTCTCGCTGATATAATATTTGGTTGATACCACTCCTCTTTCAGGGAGTGATGTTTCATTTCACCATGTTCTTAGTATTTCCAGTTCAGTACCTTCTGAACAAGGGGGCACTTCAGTCTCTTTGAGGACGCTCCCTCCAGGTCCTAGGATGTTTTCCTTTGATTGGAATAATCTTGTAGAGCCTTGCCTTCCTTATTCTACACCCTTCCAAACAATGGTTGGAATTAATGAATTAGGAATTTCCTGAACTATTGTAGATGAAGGATCCTCAAAAATTATTTTATCATCCTCAGCTTGGAAAGCTTTAGGTTCTCCGAAGATTGTGTCATCTACCAATGATCTTTTGGATTTCGACAAAAGACCTAGCAAATGTATTGGGGTTGTTTCTCAGTTTCCTATCATGTTAGGTGGGACGATTGTCTGAGTCAATATGTTAGTGGTGTCAGGACCTTTAGACTTTAATTTTCTTATGGGGCGTGATTATGTGTATGCAATGAATGTTGTGGTGTATATTCTCTTTCATGTGATGCATTTCCCACACAATGGAAGCATTGTCACTATTGATCATCTTTCATTTGATAATCACCATCATGCTTCAACTTTACCTCAGGTTTCCCCTTTGTGTGTTCCTAGTGTTTGAGTAGACTCTTCCCCGCCACGGGCGAATTATGTGGTGTCTTATCCTTGGTGTTCAATTTCTCCTAAGATGGATCCTTTACAGTTATGTTTACCTTCTTGAGACAGGGTCTCTGCAATTGATCAGGTGTTTTATCCGATGGGGGAATGGGAGCCCTTGCTTCCCTCTATTGGCTCGAGTAATCTGGTGTTTCTTCTTGAGCCTGATATTGTTGTTTGTAAGACCTCAAGCCCCGGTATTTTTTAGTTGTCAGGCCCCAGCTTCATGGATGTTCTTTTGCCTTCAAATGAGGCCATCCTTGAAGCTATGATTATGGATCTTCGACCTCCTCCTGAACTAGAATCTTTATAGGTTTGTTACCAATGAAACCCTTGGACTGATCATAGAAATGGGATCTTCTTAGAGAACTACTATGCATAAGCCAAAAGGTTGTACGGTCCTCTGTACATATTGTATTTTTAAGGTTTCTTGTTTACAAGTTTCATATTCCATAGTACTTTTATTTATTAGAGGTTTCTATATTGGACTTATTAATTTCTGGGTATGTGTTTTTGGTCTTATTTACAGGACTTTGGAGACTTTTTCTTTGGTACCTTTTCGTTCGATGTTGATCCATTTTGACAATTAATGATCTTGAAACTGGCATATAGTTTAGGTTTTCCCCTCCATGCATTTTTGCATTATCCATTTTCTGATTCATTCGGCCTTAGGATCGACCCCACTGAGTTGTGAAACGGAAACTTCTATGTTGTTTAGAAGTGGCGTACATCATGTGGTAGAGCCTACCTTCCAAGGGAATCCTAGTTTAGAAACCCTTAGTATTATGATGCTCATGCTGCAAGTTTTCTATTATTCTCGGGAGTCTTGTTTAGTCCCACCATGAAATTGTGTATGAAATTCATTCTTCTTACTCATTCTTGTTTTGGCCATTACCCACAGGACTCCCTCCCGTATATGATGGTCAGAATAACATTCTTGTTTTTGAGTGACCTTGTTTCTTTCACACTCGTTAAATGGACCTAAATGAACGTTTATTCAGCATTATTTTACCCCTTTTTCGGACTGAATAGACTAACTACGAAAAATATATACTCTAGTTTAATGACTAGAATATTTCTCCTCAATTTTTTTTTATACTTTTCTGGGCTCAGGAGACTAAATTTACAAAAAAGGATGAGGGATTCCATAGTTAAGCTCTTTTCAGACTCCTTAAATATGAAAATATGGCCAAGTGATCTTGTCTCTATCACACTCGTAAAATGGATTTAAGACATGTCTTTTCAGTATACGTTTAACCCTTTTTCAGACCGAACGGACTACTTACGAAAAATAAATACTCTAGTCCACTATTGGCCAGAAGAGTTCTCCTTGGTATTATTTTATTATTTTTCGGGCCCTAGAGACTAAAATTACTAAAAACACCACCATGGGAGGTTTACTTCCTAAAGTTGAGTTGTAATTGCATTTCATATTGACCGCTTGTGCTTTTTGGCCTAATGTCGGCTTTAGCATGTTGTTGTTCAACCCATTGCTTATGCATTCCTATCAGTTCCCAGCCTTGTGATTTATGTCTTTGCGACTCGACACCTTTTTCCTTAGAGGATAAATTCCATGTGTTCTTATCATGCACATTCTTTCCTTGCATTGAGC
>JZKD02S0418369.1:0-17955 GCA_000966675.3 Picea glauca | reverse complement strand
CCGAATGGAAGCATCAAAACCCCTGAAGATCTTGAACGAGCTTTCAAGGACAGGTGGTGTAAAAAAGAAAGTATGGTCTCCTTTTACTCAATTCCTCGAAGTTTGCAAACAAACAGACAAAGACGTTAGGGAATTCAATGATAGGTTCAACACTTTCATTAGCAAACTTCAACCCGATTTTCTCCTAAAGAGCGTTGTTCTCCAACATTACCTTAACTCCTTTGAAGGAACTTTACAATTTACCCTCAAGGATCAATTACCTACAACCCTAGAAGAAGCTCAAGATGCTGTCTGCCAGATTGAAGAGAATCTTAAGTTCGGCGGTGCCATCTATCATGTCAATTTTTTGAACAACGATGACATCTGGGAGATAAATAAGGAAAACATGGGAGGACTCGAGCATGACCTCCCATAGATTCTAGAGATAGAAAACAATACTTTCCATAGGAAATGGAGCACAGGTTTCTCAAACATGAAAGATGCCCTAAATTTTTGAAAACAACATGAACCCTTTGAGGATCTAAGTATCTCTGAAAGAATCACTCAGTTAGAGAGGTCACTATCACAAATCCAAAAGCCACTTTCTATGAGACCTCCTCAAACAATAAAATCTCACGCTCCAAGAGAACAAGTTTGTCTGAACACTTTGGACCTACAAAATGTCGCAAGACAAGAAAATGATACTAAACCCTGGTCATGCAAGGACTCCTATTTTGAATGATATCACCCAAAGGCTACTCATGAGAAACTTAATTTTGTAGATTCCATATTCACCTTGTTCACGCCAAGTCAAACCCAAGAAAATCAAGACATGAGGAAGCCTAGGATTGAATACTTTGGCCAAACAAATGAGAACTCAAGGGTAAAGCTTGAAGAGCCCCAGGTGTATACTAGCAATCTACCCCAACATTTCCCAAAACCTGACAATAATAGGACCAACCTGAGCACTAGTATGGCCTATATCCTGCAAAAGGTTAAAAGGATTCGTGAAATGTTGGAAATCCCTTCTTTGACAAAGCAAATCCCAGATAACCTGCTATCGTTCGAAGAAACTTCCACGCTATTACAAACTGGTCATTTTGAGCAAAATGAGCAAACCCCCTTTCAGGGACATAGTGACTACAACACAGTGGATTCATGCTTATTTCAAGATTGGCCCACTCTTCCCTCGACAGAAGAAGACAATATTGCAATCATGAGAACAATATTGCACTGGGTAATGACGAGGTGATGCATTTGCATGAAACATACATAAGGGATAGTGCTTTGGTGGGACCCCGCCCCGTCGTTCTGGAGCAAGAAAGAGATACAAATTGGGGTGATTATCCTGACGATGCATCCGACATCTCAGAAGACTTGGATGATTATTCTTTTACACAAGAAGATGACTATTTGATGAGGTTTAGAAGGAAAGGAGTTGGCTTCGTCAAATGGGAAGGGGATGATATCGGAACTAGTAAAACACATGAGCCAACCAAAGAAAGTCTTNATTATTCTTCTACACAAGAAGATGACTATTTGATGAGGTTTAGAAGGAAAGTAGTTGGCTTCGTCAAATGGGAAGGGGATGATATTGGAACTAGTAAAACACATAAGCCAACCTAAGAAAGTCTTCCTGTATTTTCCCCTGATGTTTTGCCTTTCGCTTCAGAGGAAGACTTTGATCAAATACAATGGCCAAAGATGGAAGAGTATCAGCAACTCCTAGACAAATACAAGGACAAAGAAGTTGGGACTGTCAAATTGTTAAAGAAAGAAGAAGATGACATGTTGATCAAGCCATCCCAGCAAGAAGTCTTCACAGCAGAACCCCACCCTCCTCCCTCAAGACAATGCACCAAGGTTGTACAAAAAACAGACAGATTCAAGATCAAGGATTACAAAGAGGGAGATACAGTCTGGATGCGAGACACAAAGAAGGGAGAGCCTACTAATGTCAAGAGAAGTGCACAATTTTGGCTTGGACCCTTCAGAGTTGGAAGAAAGTCAGTCAATGATGCCTACTATTTGTCTACATTGGAAGGAAGAAGGCGCCCATTACCAGTTAGCAGGCACCTCCTCAAACCCCATCAGGGAGCAGAGACTTGACTTCTCAGGTAAGTACAGGTAAGTAGGGAGGCATTTGCATTCATTGTATATACCATTTTCATTTTATGCTAGAATAGTTTATATTTCCATTTGTATATATGCTTGCTTTCATTTTCTGTACTATATATATATATATGAGTCGGGGGTGATATCACCACCCCAAATGATCACTAATAATCTTATGTAGAGATCAAGCAGGTCACAGGTTATGCCAGAGATGTTGAGGTTCTCATGTGCTCTACGGTGAGCACATGTCCCTGAGTTGGAGCCAAATGTTATACCCTAGCCTAGGGATAACTAAGCAGATTATGTCTCAAGGCCCACAGGTCCTAGACATGGAGTACCAAGAGCCAAATCGACTTGAGCATGGCCATGGAGGGCCCATCCTTTTCTTCTTTAGCGCCTCCACTTTGTCAGCAGCACCAGCATCCATCACATCAGCCTGGTCCTGCAGTAGAAATGGGTCTTGCTCCATGAGGTAATGAGTCTGGGTATCATGGTATGTGTCACTTTGATTCTCAAAACATTTGAATATGTGCATTTAATTATTTTTGCTTCTAACGTGTGCTTGGACCTTATGCATTTCCACTTGACCACACCTGGGGGGAATGACGGGTTGCCCTAGTAAGTTGGTACCCATAGGGTTTAAGTTGCCACTAGGGGGATTCATGAAAGGTCATTGTACGTTCCCACCATACTTACCAATTTCCATCTTTTTCTCGCTCATCCATCCCATACACTGGTCCGGGCATTGGGTTGGCCAAATATCAAAGGGTTGTACCTTACCTTGTGGGAAGAAGGGGCTAAAGGCCCAAAGGGTAAAAGTAGTTGGCAAAAGATAAAAGCCAAAAGAATGAAACCTTGAGATGCTTTGCCCAGGTATCCCCGAGAAAGCAATAAAAGGCTTCTCAGCAAGAAATAGAGGGACCCATAAAAATAATAAACCAAGAAATAATTGGAAGATAGGGTGTCTCGTCACGAGCCATCCTATTAGGNTTCTACAGAGGAAGATGACTATTTGATGAGGTTTAGAAGGAAAGGAGTTGGCTTCGTCAAATGGGAAGGGGATGATATCGGAACTAGTAAAACACATGATCCAACCAAAGAAAGTCTTCCTGTATTTTCCCCTGATGATTTGCCTTTCGCTTCAGAAGAAGACTTTGATCAAATACAATGGCCAAAGAAGGAAGAGTATCATCAACTCCTAGACAAATACAAGGACAAAGAAGTTGGGACTGTCAAATTGTTAAAGAAAGAAGAAGATGACATGTTGATCAAGCCATCCCAGCAAGAAGTCTTCACAGCAGAACCCCACCCTCCTCCCTCAAGACAATACACCGGGGTTGTACAAGAAACAACTAGATTCAAGACCAAGGATTACAAAGAGGGAGATACGGTTTGGATGTGGGACATAAAGAAGGGAGAGCCTACTAATGTGAAGGGAAGTGCACAATTTTGGCTTGGACCCTTCAGAGTTGGAAGAAAGTCGGTCGATGATGCCTACTATTTATCTACATTGGAAGGAAGAAGGCGCCCATTACCAGTTAGCAGGAACCTCCTCAAACCCCATCAGGGGGGAGAGACTTGACTTCACATGTAAGTACAGGTAAGTAGGTAGGCATTTGCATTCATTGTATATACCATTTGCATTTCATGCTAGAGTAGTTGTACTTCCATTTGTATATATGCTTGCTTTCATTTTCTGTACTATATATATATGAGCCAAGGGTGATATCACCACCCCAAATGATTACTAATAGTTTTATGTTGAGATCAAGTAGGTCACAGGTTATGCCAGAGATGCTGAGGTTCTCATGTGCTCTACGGTGAGCACATGTCCCCGAGTTGGAGCCAGATGTTATCCCCTAGCCTAGGGATAACTAAGGAGATTATGTCTCGAGGCCCACAGGTCCTAGACATGGAGTACTGAGAGCCAGATTGACTTGAGCATGGCCCTGGAGGGCCCATCCTTTTTTTCTTCAGCGCCTCCACTTTGTCAGCAACAACAACATCCATCACATCGGCCTGGTCTTGTACCAGAAATGGGTCTTGCTCCATGAGGTAATGAGTCCGAGTATCATGGTATGTGTCACTCTGATTCTCAAAACATTTGAATATGTGCATTTAATTCTTTTTGCTTCTAACGTGTGCTTGGACCTTATGCCTTTCCACTTGACCACACCTGGGGGGAATAACGGGATGCCCTAGTAAGCTGGTACCCATAGGGTTTGAGTTGCCACTAGGGGGATTCATGAAAGGTCATTGTCCGTTCCCACCATACTTACCACTTCCCATCTTTTTCCCGTTCATCCATCCCATAAACTGGTCCGGGCATTGGGTTGGCCAAATATCAAAGGGTTGTACCTTACCTTGTGGGAAGAAGGGGCTAAAGGCCTAGAAAAGTAGTTGGCAAAAGATAAAATCCAAAAGAATGAAACCTTGAGATGCTTTGCCCAAAGATCCCCGAGAAAGCATCAAAAGGCTTCTCAACAAAAAACAGAGGGACCCATAAAAATAATAAATCAAGACCTAATTGGAGGATAGGGGGTCTCATCACGAGCCAACCTATTAGGTCCATGGGCATGTAGCAGTATGACACTACCATTTAGCTGGTCACCACGCCAGGGTAGTGGCTCTTGGTGGCATAGCCAAGAGAAAGGGGGTCTCATCACGAGCCAACCTTATCATTTCCGTGAAATGCTTGTGGGTAACATTGCCACCACTGCTCACCACGCCAGGGTATTGTCCCCTGATTAGTCTCTTGAAAGAAAAAACAATAAAGAATAAAAGATAAAAGGCATGAATGGGTTTGGAAACATTTGCATCCATGACAAGGTGCAACTCACCCTCTTCAGAGGCACCCACAGGTAAGCCATGCATTTGCCTACTATGCACCCATTGCCCAGACATCCCCTACCACCTCATCCACTCACATGGCATGGATTTGACTTCACTCGGGAACATCCCACATCCAATGAGCATTAGCCTAATAGGACGACCTAACATCCCCTCCAAATTGGCCTTTAGAATAGCATAATGCCTTTGAGCACTTGTCCGGGTAAAGGGGGTTTCATGCACATGTTTATATAACTTGATGATTAGATGTAATTGACATTGCTATGATCCCTGTGACTTATGAGCCCATGGAGGGCGTATTTGTTGATGTTGCAGGCTTAGTCACCGCATTCGCTGAATTTGATCCTTCAAATTCGAAATTCGTCTCATTTGATGAGCAACCGCACAAATTCGATCAAGTTCCGCTGATTTAGTTCGTCGTTCAACAGAGCCATCATTAGTTAATTAATTTATACCGTGTTTCTAATAATCGTTGCTTACAGATATGCCTGCGAATGTTCTATGTCTTTGCAATGTATGGTTTCCTTCAGAAATTTGATTACAGGTGTTCTTTAGGGTTGGAACGGTTTCCATTGCCGAGATGCCTCTATGCACTCGTGTATCTCGGAATGGTTGCTAACTTCCCAGAATGCGTTGGTCTGGTTGCGTATTCGCCAATGGACACGATCACTATGAATCGTGTCGGGTTGGGTCAAGAGAATTACGGCTTATCGACATTGGACAATCTACGGACATGATAAATTTATTACGGCTTATGACCTTGGATAGATTAATTTTATATCATAGTTTAGTTTTAGTTTTACTTTATTTTCATGTCATATTTGTTATGTTTTGTTATGATAAAGTTATATATATATTTTATTTGTAAAATTATATATCTTATTTTATATTTATTAAACTTAATATTAATATATACATATATATATAAACTTATTAAACTTAATATTAATATATTTGTTATTTTTTATTATATTATATATAAAAATGTTAGTTATATATTTAAAATTAATTTTTATTAAACTTATTAATATATTTATTATTTTTTATTATATTATATATAAAAATGTGAGTTATATAGTTATAATTATTTTATATCAGTTATATAAATAAAAAATATTATATATATATATATATATATATTCGAATTTAATGGCGAATTTTATTGGAGGTTTGTAACTTGGCGAATTTTTATCGAATTTCATTGTTGGCGAATTCGAACACGAACACGAACCAGGTGACTAAGGTTGCAAGGCCACACCTCATAGACAGGTACATATGGGGAGATGATTAGTTCATACCTCCATAGGGCTGAAATCCCACCAGATGGATGCTGAGACCCCAGCTAGGGGCAGAGACAGATCAGGAGATTGCACCAAAGAGAGAGGAGGACGTTCCACCAGGGACAGCTTGGCAGGCCTGGATCGAGGGGGGTTGTGCCTTTTTCACCATGATGTAGGCCTTGGAAGGTCCATGACATCACTCAGGTCACCCATGATGTCACCCAACGTTTTGGATACTTTGGACGCAGTTGTGTGCCAAGTGGCACATGTGGAAGGATGCTGAGGCCCAAGGAGGCCTAATTTTTTGCTCCAGCAGGCCCACGTTGCCCAAAAAGGGCCTAATGTCACTCTAAAAGGGCATGACATCACCTTTACAACTTGTTTTAGGGTTTAGTTGTGTCATTTAATGTAAAAACTGGATATTATGTGCAACATGCTATGTCAGACATTTTGACCTAATTCTGGTCATTGTAACTGTATAAATAAGGGGAAAATCACTCTTATATTTCATCATCTTTCACTCATACTTGCGAGGACTGAAATTTGCACCCTCCTTAGGGTTTCTTGGCTGAA
This sequence comes from Picea glauca, assembly GCA_000966675.3. Lineage (NCBI taxonomy): Eukaryota > Viridiplantae > Streptophyta > Pinopsida > Pinales > Pinaceae > Picea > Picea glauca. The sequence goes on along the minus strand of JZKD02S0418369.1, from coordinate 11,158 downwards.
ATTTTAGGCACACTTGTTGAGGAAGGCTTAGTCTTGTAGTATTTTGACAAGTTTCTTGGTGGAAGTGTTCAACTCGGGTTTTTTTTGATTATTCTTGATGAATGTAAGTGATATTTCTGCAATTCTTCTTAATTTAATGGTTAGAGTTTATTTCTCTTGCATTTACATTAAAGATTATGAAATTGCTTGACTAAAGCCTAGGAAGACTAGCACATGTTATTGTCCTAGCTTCAAAAGCCTTCACCTACTAGATCTTGTCAAAAGGCCATTTTTTTTGAAGCATGTGCTAAGGCCTTGCCATTGCAACACCTTAAGTATCCATTGCTTCATCTTAGTCGATTTTTGCTTCATCTTTGAGTTAAGGAGGGAGGAAATTCTACTAAGGCCTAGGGTTACCTACACCTTAGTAGCTAGTTTCCCCTAGGGTTTGATAATTGGAGCCTTGGGTTACCAACACTCCAATCTATCTATCTCTCGTCTTTAATTCTTCTACTATCATTTCTTTCCTCCAACATTTGCTGCCATATTATTGATTCCATTTGCCCTAAAAGCACTAATCTAAGTTCTCTTTGAGTAATTATCAAAACAACTGTCAAAACTTATTCTTTGAGCATCCCACTAACCTTTTCTAACCCTAGAATAGCTTAACCTACTAACAATATTGTTGTTGTTACTAAAGTAACCTTCAACCATTAATTGCAGCATCAAAAGCTTCTAAAAGCAATTGAAAAGGCTGATTTATACATTATCTTGTTTGCTTCTAACAAATGCTAGTATTATGATTTCAATGGTTAATGATTCTTAGTCATTTTTGAAGCTATTGCAAGGCATTTAATGTGAAGTATTGCCTTATAAACATCGCTGTTATAATTTTCTGTTTTCTTCGTTATTATCAACCAATTGCTTTTATCAAGAAAGTCTATGGTTTTATGAAGTGCTAACCAGCAAGTGTACTTGCAAATATATATAGTTTCTTGTTGCTTTGTTCCAGGCAGGTACACTTTGACATATTATCTTTCATTGGTTATAAAATCAAACTTTCTGATCGGTGGTGACTTGTGAGAGGGGATCTTTATCTAGCCACTTTGACTTTGCCTTCTCAAACCCCCAGGTCACCGGGGACGTCTCCTCTGGGCCTACCACCCTAAATAGAAAGAGACATCCTATTGAGGTGACAGTGATAGGATAGTTTCCCGTTACGCCAATTTGCTCTCCTTTAACCTTTTCTACTATGAAAGTACAAATTGCGCGATAACAGGGTGTAGCCAAGAAGTTGAAGCCTTTGAGATATGGACCTTTTGAGATCACTAAGCAAGTAACTGATAATGCTTTTAAACTAAACCTATATCCTTATATGATAGTGTATTGAGTGATCGATATGGAGAACTTGAAATTGTTTGAACCCTTCATGCTAGATGGGGAAGAGGAAGAGCACGTTCTACCTATAGTTGAAGATTTTGCACCGAATGCATTGGACGAATTGAAGGACACAATGTTGCAGAAGAAGGTTTAGGGCGACTCAAAGAGGACAAAAAGAAATTTGGCAATTTGGCCTCAAAGGTCAGAGATCTGGAGGAAAGTTGAGTGGTATGAGAGAAACCAAATTGTGAACAAGTTTTCTCATATTTCCTTGGAAGCTTTGGGTGCCAATGCCTCCCATTGGGGAGGTGTGATCCGAATGGGTCTTTGAAGAATTGAAATGGTTGTGTTTATTTCTCTAGTTGATTTTGTGCTCAAGAACCCTTCGAATTTTCATGCTTCAAATTGGTTTTTAGAAGCCTTGATGCCTTAGAATCCTTTGGAAGTCTCAAGAAAGGCCAAGGTAAATCCATGCGTCACTTTAGGCTATGCGGAGGTATGGACAAAAGGAAAGGAGCTTGTGCTTCATGCATCACACAAAGATACGTGAAAGACTTGTTTTTTAGCTAAGGCAGTGAAGGCACACAAAGTGTGGAGGTAATGGGTCATGTAGAGCAGCGTGTTAGTGTCGTACTCTGCATGGGCTATGTAGATCAACCAACACACGAAGGATTGGATGTGTTGCACACGACAAAGAGTAGGGTAAGGAAGCATGCGGGTCCAATGATCTACCAACCTTCACACAACTAGGGAGAAGGCCTCCCCCACATATTGTAGAAAGAAAAAAGCCACAAGGTAGAAGCCTATGTGGAAAATGACATGGACACCCAGGGTGTTAATATGTGGACACTTTGACCAATCATTGGGTACCACATTGTAGGTAGTGAAGGCCAAAATTGCTCGAGTTTTGTAGAACTTGAAATGCCAAGAGATAGGGGTGGAAAACTATAATTGCCCCTTGGGGAAGATGGTTGATAGGCCTTCTGCATACCTATGAGAAACAAGGATACAAAAGGGGATCTATGAAGGAAAGAGGATTTGGATGTTGTGGTTCGAGGGATTGTGAGCAAGTTTGAGTGGTTTGTCTAGAAGGAGGGAAAGAAAGGATTCGTCTGGTTGATGCCTGATTGCATAGGTTGCAAATTGGAGAGGATGACCAAGTTGAGGCCGATTGACAGGGCTGTGTTGGTGAATTTTTTGGCCACACATGTTCTATTATGGATCACAAAACATGGAAAAATAGGGAAAAGTTCAAAAATACATAGGAAATTGGAATTTTAAAAATCAACTCAATTATCCATGATACATACATGATATAGTTACATGCTAAAATCTAATGCCATTCGTGATTTCATAAACAATATGAATAAAATCTGTTTTGAAAATTAGTGAGTGACTCAAATGATAATTGTAATCTTTTCATTTGCTTATAAACGTGAGCTAATACATAGTCTATTAGTCTAATACACACTTGAAGGTTAGTCAACTCTTCTCTTTGCTAGAAGATGTTCTCCTTACCTTTCCTTCACTCCAAACGTAAGCACAAACTAGATTAAGAAAACAACAGAGGGTTTTAGGACAACAATAGGGTTTGGTCTTTATTTTTATTCTATATTGTTTCGGCCCTTTAGGGTTTGTCATGCCAAGATGGGCTCTTTGGGATCCATGCTTAGTTGACTGGGCACTGAAACATGGCTTTTACAGGGTTCCTTGTTTTAGCGTCTAATTTGTTGTTTCGGCCCTTTAAGGTTTGTCATGCCAAGATGGGCTCTTTGGGTCCCATGCTTGGTTGACTAGGCACTTAAATGAGGCTTTTACAGGTTTGCTTGTTTCAATCTCTAATTTGGCCTCATACATGTGGAGAGCTGCTTAGTGCACTTGGCTTATTGAGGAGTGTTTGGATTTTTCTTGACATGTTAGGATCTCTTAGGAGATCTCATCCATGGGGAACTGCTTGGATTGGTTGGGAATGGCATTGGGAACATCAAGAATATTCTCGATTGCATTCCCAACTATTTGGGAACATTTTTCTTTTGCTCCCCCACTCCTAGAAATGAGGGAGCTCGAGGAATGGGTTCCCCAACAACAGGGAGTGCTTCTCGTGCTTCATTGGTACAATCAAATGAGATCAAAAGCTGTGAAAAATCCAGGAGTCCCTAGTGGAGAGGTGTAGGTTCTCTTAGAAAGATGCAATGCTTTGATTTAAAAAATGATCTAAGATTGAACTTCTTTAGAGTATATTCACCCTAAGACTTGTTGAGAGAAAGAGAGGATACCATGGGAGAGAGATATTTATTACATTCTCTGAATGTTTGCAGAGAAGTTGTGGGGCTACTTTTATAGGCTGGCCTCTCCTTTTTTTAAAGATACTTCTTATATATATACAAAAAATATTTACATCAACAACAAAGAAAACAAAAGGGTGTATACAATGATATTTACATTCTCTTCCTTACAACAACTAAAACAACTACACAATCATAATAAATAACATAATCTAATAGTTTGGCATCCTTAATCAATAATTACTCTTTTTCCATCAGCTACATATGTACCTCCTCTCCCCATAATTGACAAAAAGCAGCCAAAGAATTGACCTCATTATCAAACACATATTTCCAATATAGTTTCCAAGAACAAATGATGCCGAAATTCTCAAACAATGCCAGATACCGGCCAAAGAGTACTGAATCACAGCTTTGGAATCCCTCAACAACATTGCCATCCAATGTAGATGCCCTTGAAGGATACTTGCCAACTCAACTGAACCTGATCCTAGCAAGACCTTGCAGAGGAGCAGTCCTGCTTCATAGTTTCCACCTTAGGACAAGAGAGGCAAAGTCCATCTAAAAGGCTACTCATGGTCAACCGAGCCTTAGAGGGGAGACCTTGATAGATCACTAACTAGGCAAACACACAAAGCTTATGGGAAACTTGCATTGACCAAACTCTATGTAATCTCCAAATGCATTGGTCTCAACATCCAATGAAGCCCACTGAGCATTTAGAATTCGGTCGAGCACATGCCTCTGATACAAATTGTTGTACAACCTACATGAATCATATCGAGTCAAAGGGCATCCAAGCCTCCATTCCCAATTATTCTAGAAGGGCCTTGGCATATCAATGTTTTTCTTGAACAAGTCTTCTTGTGGGATGCGTCCAATAATCTCCAAAAAAGTTGTGGTTGATTTGCAGAAGGCAACAGAAACTCTTGAGTCGCTAAGCGCCAATCCTTCCAAGAGAGAGATTTGGCATCCCACAAGTACCTCCAGGAAAAGATCTTCTTCCTTCTTAAGCCGCCTTGCGTGAAAGATTAGAGATACAAGTGTCTTCCAGCTTCCAACTCCAAATCAACGTTTTGGCCAAGTCCCACCCAACTTGTGTAATACTCCAGTTTTGGTCCCTAGACCAGTAATGTATATTTGTACAGGATGAATGGCTATAAGCAAGGTAAATGTAATTTATAACCAAACATTGAATGTCAATATAAACATATCATAGGATGTAGAAGAGGAAGGACAAATAATGGGGAGCTATGACTCCACAATAGGGGAAATAAAAGAGAGGCTTAGGGGGCTAAATGAAGATAATATTATTTTAATTTTATCCTAAGTCATTAACCTTGTTTAATTAGTTTTCTTTAATCCATGTCTTATTTTATCCTAAGCTGGGGATTAATTGCATGAAGGATGCACGTGGGCTCTCCATAGAGATACATGGCCCCTTCATGCCATGCAATTTATACTTATGCCTTATTGGCCATGTAGAGTGAGTTTGAATTATCGGGCATTTCGGATTACCGTGTGGTTCGAATGCCCACATAGTTTGAATGACATTTTTGTTTGAATTACCATTCGGTGGGGGGATTTGAATTATCAATTGTTGGGAGAATTTGGATTTCCATTCAGTTGGGGAAATTTCGGAGAGTTCTCTTTGAGCGTAAACGGCCATAGAACTGCTGTAGATATTATTTCGAGTTACTGCTAAGAATTATGAAGGAAATGAAGATTGTATGTAATGGTAATTGTAGTCATTGAGGAATTGAACTACAATTGAGAATCCTTGGAATCCCAACAGTGAGATTTCTTGGATAGCTTGTGTTGGAGCCTTGGAGGGAAGTGGGATAGCTTGAGGGATTGCTTAGTAGAGAAGGGAATCCTATTCCTTGGGTTGTGCAGGCTAATGGGGAAAGAGGGATGTGGATTGAGACTATTGTTGGTTGAAAATTGATTGTGAACCTAGGAATTGGGCTATGTGAAGAGAGTTAGAGCCATCCATAGGTAAATTCGCCCTTGTGGACTCATAGCCTAAGCTAGAGGGTGGCCTATGTTGTAGAGAGATTTGGTGTAGCAGTGAGCCTATGGTTGAGTGGAATGTTCTTCTTTTGTAGCCAATTGATGGATAATTTCCAGAAAAATAAGTGTTCATGACTTACTTCTGATTATGCTGAATTAATGTTGCTTATGTCATGGATTATATTAGTTTCTAGGTTGTTCAATTCTATTTTCAAGTTTAAGTTTGCATTTTAAATTTATGGTGCCATGGTCACTAAATGGTTTAATTATATTGCATAGGCTTGCATTATAGTGCCTACATATGTTAATTAATTAATAATAGGGCAGTGAGTAAAGGTATTAAGAGTTAGGACAGGTAATTTAGAGATATGGTAAGAGAGCACCAAATTTGGAGCAAAAAATGGTGGTTTCAAGAAGTACCCCATATCCTCAATAGAGCATAGAGTGTATTGAATATGTTACTATATGGTATTAGAGCTACTGGTTACAACACTAGGGTTGTATGGCCTAGAAATCAATTTGTACATGAAGAAATAATAGTTGTATATGAAGTGTTTGACAAATTGTCTCCATGAGAAGAATTTGGGAAAATGTGTGGAAGTTTGGAATTGGCTCTATTTTTCAAAGTGGAATACTGTTAGAGTATGTAGACATGTTAAAGAAGTATAATTGGTGTAATTCACGGATTGTAGAGTTCAACTCCATGATAAATAGGTTTTAAAATGTTTGAATGGTGTCATTTGATAGAGTATAGGGTTGAGTTGAAGTGGTTGTTGAGGAAATTTATTAAAATACAAAGTTCAACTCTATGTAAAAATTGGGGCAAGATTGTGAAATTGGTGAAAATACCCAATTTTAGAGGAGGACAAGAGTTACATTGGCTAAAGTGGCATCAAATTGGTAGACAATGGGGTCAAGTTTTCCTCAGAGGAGCAAAAGAATTTGATTGGGGGGTTGAATTAGAGAAGCCATGCCTGTAAGCTTCATGGTGGCCACACGTCCGTTGAGTAGAAGAACAATAACTTTAGAGAGCCATAACTTCCAGCTTAGAAGTCCAAATTGGGTATGGGTGTAGTCATTGGAAAGCTAATTCAAAGGGGAATAATTTTAATGGTTCAAATTTTGGAGAAATGCTTTAGAATTCTTTGGAACTTGAGAAGAACAAGGGTAGTAGCCTTGATTTGATAAATCTGATGAAGTCCATATTTTCCAACATTTGAAAGAAAATACTGTAGACCTGGAATTGAGATGTATCTAATAGTTTTACTGGTATGCACACTTGTTGTAGAGTTAGAGCTACAACAAGGACAAGTAAAGAACATAATTGAAGAATATTGTTGAAGAGGAGACATGGAAGATGGATAAGAACCTTACATCCATGAAAAAGAAGTTAGAGGCCTAAATATCAACGTAGAAGACACATAGCCTATGGGTATAGAGAGAGAATCGAGTCATTAGAGTTGGTAGAAACTACAAGGAGTTTAAAGATGGAGGTGCAGAGGTGTAGATCTGACAATGAGAAGATGTTGAAAGCTAAAGAGAAGCAAAATCAACTAAACACTCACTACTCCAGAGCTTAAATCATTTGGAAAAGCAAATGAAGAATGGATCATGTTCAAGGTATGTGGAAGGAGGCAAAGTCCATTCAAGAAGAGAAAACCATGAAAGATCTAGGCACTCAAGAAGTGCTACTAGAACTCAAAGGCATCATTATTCACCAACATATTCAACAAGGAAGCCATATGCATTTGAAAATCACAGAGTAGCCCAAAAGTGTCCCCATTCATACATCAAAGGAGAAGGTATGAGTAAAACCAGTTTTAAGGAGAACTTAGGAAGATCAAGCCACAAACCTTTGACGGTGAAAACAAGACGGGAGAGGATGCTAGGAATAAGAAAGTACTTTTAGTTGCATAATTATTCATCCAATGTAGAAGCTAGAATCACCATATACAACCTATAGGGAAAAGTTTATATTTGGGGGGACCAGATGGAGAAAGTTGAGCACATCGATGGGAGGAGGATTTCTTATTGGAATGGATTGGTTTGATGTGCATCATGTTGTCTTAGATTGTCATAATAAGACTTTCACTTGTTTTAATGAAGAAGCAAAGCAGAGGACAATGAAAGACATTCCCGAATCCATTTATGTAAGCAAATTTCATCCTTACTGTTGAATAGATGCTTCAAGAAAGGGTGCATGTTGTATGTAGCTCATGTGGAAGAGCCAGGAAAGTGCATAAGCCCAAATCTTGAGAACTTTCCAGTGTTGCAGGAGTATGCAGATTTATTTGGGGAAATACCAGTTTTACCACAAAAAAAGAGATATTGATTTCTCTATTAATTTGATGCTTGGAGCTGCACTAGTATCTAAGACTCCATACATAATGAGTATGCTTGAATTGAAGGAGTTGCAAATGCAATTAGAAGAATTGTTAAAGAAGGGGTATATAGTATATACACCCAAGTGTCTCTCCTTAGGGAGCATCGATACTCTTTGTAAAGAAGGAAGATGGGACTTTGCCGCTATGCATTGGCCTTAGACAACTAAACAAGGTCATTTGAGAAATAAATATCCTCTACCAAGAATTGATGGACCTATTTGATTAGCTGAGAGGAGCAAAGATATTTTCCAATATAGATTTGAGGTCAGGCTATCATCAGATAATGATAAAGGATGAAGACATCAGTAAGATAGCTTTCAAAACTAGGTATGGACACTACGAATTTGTAGTGGTGCCATTTGAACGAACAAATGCAGTAGCTACCTTCATGTGCTTAATGATTGGAATATTTAGAAATTACGTGGATAAGTTTGTAATTGTATTCCTAGATGACATTCTTATTTATTCAAAGTTAGAGGAGCATGAAGACCACTTGAGGTTAGTACTATAAGTGCTAAGAGAGCATCAACTGTATGGTAAGTTAATGAAGTGTTCCTTTTATCAGAGGCAGATTCATTACTTGGGAAACATTATCTCTGAGAAAGGAATAATAGTAGATCTAGAGAAGATTGAAGCTATTAGGGAATGACCTACACCTAAAAACGTAGCCGAGGAAAGGTCATTCATGGGGCTTGCTGGATACTACAAAAGATTCATAGAAGGATTATCCAGGATCACTCATCCCATTACATTCTTACATAAGAAGAAAATTAAATTTGAATGGACACCAAAGTGGGAAGAAAGTGTCTAGATGTTAAAGAAATTGCTTACTAGTGCACCCATTCTTAATATTGTTGGCTCAAATGAAGATTTTGTGATATGTACAGATGCTTGCAAAGAGGGACTTGGTAGAGTTCTTACTTAGAATGGGCATGTGATTTGTTATGAATCCAAGGAGCTTAAGGAGCATGAAAAGATTTATGTGACACATGCCTTAGAATGCATTGCAATAGTTCATGTGTTGAAGATGTGGAGACATTACTTGACGGGGAGAAAACTCGTGTTAAGAATAGACCACAATGGTTTGAAATATTTATTTGAACAATAGACTTTAAATGTCAAGCAAACAAGATGGCTAGAATTTCTCAATGAATGACTTTGATATTAAGCATATTAGAGGGAAGGAGAACAAGGTTGTTCATGTACTCAACATAAGATTGTTGACTCAAATGAAGATTTTGTGGTGTGTATAGATGCTTGCAAAGAGGGACTTGGTAGACTTCTTACTTAGAATGTGCATGTGATTTGTTAAGAATCCAAGGAAGCTTGTATTGAATTAAGGAAGCTTGTATTGAAAGAAGTACATAATGTTTAATATGCTGGACATCCTAGTTATTAGAAGACAATTGCAGAAGTAATAAGTCAATATTTTTGGCCATGAATGAACAAGGATGTGGCTGATTATATAACCAAGTGTATGGAATGTCAAAGAGTAAAGGCTAAGCACAAACATCTAGCAGGTTTGCTACAACCATTACCAATTTTAGAGTGGAAATGGGAAGTGGCAACTATTGATTTTATCACTAAGTTTCCCAAGACAACAAGGCAACATGATACAATAATGGTAGTGGTGGAAAAATTAACCAAAGCTGCTCACTTTATTCTAGTTAAGTTGGCTCATAACTCAACTAATATAGCAGAGATTTACTTGAAAGAGATTGACAGGTTGCATGGGATACCGAAGGTAGTTATTTCAAACAATGATCTAAAGTTTATATCAAACTTTTGAAAGTGATTATTCAAGGATTTTGTGGTACATAGTACATCCTATCATCCACAAACAAATGGGAAAACAAAGAGAGTTAATCAAGTGATTGAAGACATGTTAAGAATGTATGTGATGGATAAGCCATCCAACTTGGAGGATTACTTTCATTTTGTAGAGTTTGCCTACAATAATGGATATCAAGCTTCACTGAAGATGACTCCATTTGAGGCATTGTATGGTAGAAAGTGTAATATTCAAGTTAGTTGGGACAACCTAGCGCACATAGCGGTACTTGGGCTAGAGTTGCTCATAGAAGTGGAAGAGCAAAATTGGTTAAGATCAAGTAGAATTTAAAGGCATAATATGATAGACAAAAGAGATATAAAGGTTGTTATGTACCAACGCCTTGAGAATGATAAAAATCAATGAATACAGTCCACTTCGAGGGGGGGAACTCCTTTTACAATATATCCAATTCAGAAGACAAGATAAGATCATCCTAAGACTAGGTTTCCTTGGTATATATAGAGGAGACAAAGGGTACAATTATAATGAAAGGGTGCAATGAAGGGTTCTAGCCTACATACAAATATAACACTAGAAATGTAATAATTCAATATCTAGGGCTTAATTAGGGGTTTTATACATAACATGGGGCTTTGTCTAGGGATCAACATGCCCCTCCCCTTCAAACAAGTGTTGTTCTCAACACTTGACTAATCGCGAGTGTTTCTGCATGAAGAACTCATCTTCCCATGTTGCCTCTTCCATTGGTAGGTTCATCCATTTGACGAGATACCCTGTAATTGCTCGATTTCTCAGCTATTCAATCCTTGTTACAAGGATTGTTTCTGGTTCCAGTATGATTTTCCCTTCTTCATTAATCTCTGGTAAAATAGTTTGGACTGAGATCTTGTTGGCAATGACCTTCTTTAAGCAAGAAACATGGAAGACTAGATGTACACATGAAGATGGGGGCATCTCTAATTTGTAAGCTATGCTTCCAATCCTTTGCAAAACCTTATAGGGGCCATAATATTTGGGTGCTAATTTATTGACATTCTTTTGTTGCTTGAGGGACATCTTTTTATATGGTTGTAGCCTCATAAATACCCAATTCCCCCACTTCAAATTCCCTTTCATTGCAATGTTGATCGACTTGTTGTTTCATCCTATTTTGTGCCATAACCAAGTTGTCCTTCAATAGTTTGAGAACCTCTTGTTGGTGCCCTATGTGGTCCTCTACTGCTTGAACCTTTGCAGTCCCTTTCAAGGGTGATGTGATGGATGGAGGATGATATCCATAAAGTGCTAGAAATGGGGACATTTTTGATGAAGTATGGAAGGAT
>JZKD02S0418347.1:0-17956 GCA_000966675.3 Picea glauca | reverse complement strand
TGTGTGTCAATGCAACAAGGGAGAAACAATCAAATCTTCGGGGACACTACAACTGCTCCCAATTCCACCTGCTATTTGGAAGGATATCTCTATGGATTTTATTACCGGCTTACCCTAATCGGGAAATAAATCAGTCATCATGATAGTTGTTGATCACCTTTCCAAGTATGCTCATTTTTGCACCCTTCAACACCCATTTACAGCATCCACGGTGGCTCAAATTTTCATGGATCAGGTCTTCGATCTTCATGGCATGCCGCACTCTATTGTTTCTGATCGCGACCCAACTTTCACAGGAAATTTTTGGCAAGAACTGTTCAAGATACAAGGCACTGGATTGCATCTCAGCACAACTTATCATCCCCAGACTCATGGCCAAACAGAAGTTGTCCACAAGTGTTTGGAAACATATTCAAGGTGTTTGGCCTCAAAAAAGAAAAAGCAGTGGGCTCAATGATTACCCCTAGCTGAATGGTGGTACAACACTTCATACCATACAGCTACACGCATGACTCCTTTTGAAGCAGTATATGGACAAAATCCACCTTCATTTCTCTCATACTTACCGAGTGCCTCGAAGGTCCAAGTGGTTGACCTAACACTTACAACTCGAGAGGCTATTCTTCGTACCCTCAAAGATAATTTGGTCATGGCACAAAATCACTTGAAGAAACAAGTAGATCAAGGTCTCTCTGAATGTCAATTTACAAAACGGGATTAGGTGTTTCTTCAACTGCAACCTTACAAGCAAACTTCCCTCAAGGCCAAGCATTTTCAGAAGCTAGCACCCAAATTTTATGGTCCTTATACCATTCTCGAGTGTGTGGGATAAGTAGCCTATCAGTTAGCTTTGCCCAGCCATTAGAAGATACATCTTGTTTTTCATGTTTCATGCTTAAAGAAGGTGATTGGAGCTAAGTGCCAAATTCAAACCAACCTTCCAGAGTTAGCTGAAGAAGGATCCATTTGGCTATATCCAGAAGCAGTTTTGGACCAGCATGAGCGTCACCTATGTCAGAGAACCATCAAGGAAGTGCTAGTCTAGTGGAAATATACAACTCCGCAGATGCCACTTGGGAACCAACTACCATTCTGCAACAATTTCTTCATCTCAAGCCTTGAGGACAAGGATGTTTTTAAGGGGGCAGACATGTTAGGGTCCTAACCCACACATAGGTAGAACAATATATTCAGATGTAATAAAGGTCAATATTAATAATGCCTTTCAATAAAATAGAATAAGGTGGATGTAAGAAGATCTAATAGAAGCTTCCGCTTCTAGAAGGATCTTCCTCTAGATGCTTCTTTTTAGTATAAATAGGATTCATGGGTATGAGAACCCTAGCTTGGATATTATTGTAATAGATCTCTTCTCAACTGGAGGTTGCAACCTTGAAGAGGCCCGTGAACATTGCTTTCAGATTCAAAGTGATATTTTTGTTATTATTCTCTTATCATTTCAGTGCTATTGTGGGGAATGTTTTGGTTATATTTTTGTTATTCTGCCATTTCTAGCATTTTATTTTTGTTCTGCATACATTTTATATCTAGTATATTACAGTTCATATCTAGATATTGTGGAGCTCAGAATTAGTGAGAATACTACAATGAAGAAACAAGCGAGCCTAGACTAGAGTTAGTAGCCAGAGCCATGAGCCAAAGCCAGCAGTCAAAATCAAAGCCATGTTCCAGAGGAGTATATAGAAGTACACTAATCCATATTGGTCTCAAAGGATAGACTAGAAAGAAGGCAAAGTAGTATGAGAGGAACCAGATTGCAATCAAGTTCCCTCATATTTCATTAGTATCTTTTCGGGACCAAAAGCATCTCAATGGGTAGGTGTGATTTGAAATGGATATGAACCAAGAATGGATAAGACTCAATACCTATAATACCATTCAACAAACTATGATGGTTATTTAAAATATGTAAATGATCAGCAAATGTAAATCCTAATTAGACAAAAATGAAAATGTGAGAGGAAAAATAAATATAGTTAAAAAAATTAAATAGGATAATAGGTTGAGGTATGGGAAGTGAAGATCCATGGTTGTTGGCCTTTCATTACCCCCTATATATCCCTATTTATTTAGCTACTCTCATTATCAAAGGGTCTTTTGTTTGGCTGAGGAGGAGAGGGATATGATTGTATCATAATTGTCAGAAAGAGAATATTGAGCACCATTCAAATACAGTTTTCCCATATGGGTTTCCAAGGTAAACATTATGTCCACATTGCCATGGAATGTCTTACAATTATATCCTATTTATAGTATGGTTGTTAGTTAATTTTGTGTCATGTATTTACTACTCTTAGTTTGATCAATGAATAAGGAAGATTGTTAATTTCAATTGTGATAGATTCATATGGAGATTGATTCAACTTAATTTGATTTTGTTTTCTTTGAGAAAACCAAGGATGGCCATTATGCAGGCCCTTCTAATAGACAAATCATCCATGTCATCCATTTGTGTGGGATATCAATATCAAGGGATGTAATTAACTAGTTTTTGTAACTATTTATTAGAGTTTCCATTTTGGGAATTCCTCTCATCTCTCACACATTTGGGTGTTGTTTCTCTCTCCTGGGGCATTTTTACTACTTTATTGAATGATTCCTCATTGTTTACAACAACGATTAATTAAATTGGAATTTTTATGTGTTTTTGGATGAATTTGTAGAGTCAGCATCATTCTTAAATGTTCCAAGGCATTTTAAATGATGCTAGACATTTTTAAATGGCATTGAGAATTTTTAAATATTGTCAAGTGTTTTTAAATGATGTTGGGCACTTATAAACCTTGTTGGGTGAAATGCCTCACTCGCTTGAATATCAATTTCATCCCCATAGATAATTTTGTTTTCCAAGTCGACTTAGGCCTATCCGGAATGGGTTAACCATCTGTAATAAATTATTTTAATTGTTGGGAGCTATCCTCTAATGCCATGCACCTCAAAAACGAGTTGGACATTGAAATTAGTTAATGAGTGGAATTTTTTCTCATGGACATTATCATCTTTCTTGGATTGTTTCCCATATTCCCAAGACGAATTTACATTCCTCTAAGAGTTTCATTCACAGTTTGGTCAACTTACCTTGCTACCTGAGTCGACTTATTACCTTTCTACCTGAGTTGACTTAGTTTTCGTCTGGTTGATTTCCCAATTCACTTGGTCGATGAGAATTCTTTCTTGGTCAATTCAACTTCAAGTCTATTCGAATCTACTCCTTGTAGGTCAAGTGGCCTCTCACTTAGATATCATTAGTGGTTGGTAGATTCCTATTAGCAAGTCTATATCCTTTCATTCCAGAACTAACTTCCATTACCTGAGCATTTATTCTTGTCTAGATGAATCAACATATTGGCTGGTCAACTTTATCGTTGGTCAACTTATATCAAACCAACTTTATCTCTAGTCGACTTATCTGAACCTGACTTATATCTAGTTGACTTCACCTTTATTCGACGTATTGCACACTCTAGTTGAGCTTATCCTCAGGTTGGCTTCCCTCCCATTAGTCGAATGGTCACTGTCGAGTTGACCCCTTATTGACCTCTCAACTAGTCTTCCACTTGTTCAACCTCCTTCATGGAGACTTGAGTCGACTTCAACTCATTTCATAGTTGGTCAATTTAATTTGGGACTATTTTTTTGGTTCGTTCAAGGAAACAGTGCACTTTTGCAAGTAATGACATATGCATTATGTTATCGCACAACTTGTAGGTTTTGAAACGCCTGACCCAAACCAAAATATGGAGACAAATAATATAACACCTACCAACTTTCACCTTAGATAAATATTCCCATCACTTTAGTGATGATAAAAATCATCACAAAGGGGGAATCCTGGGTGACCCTAGGGGGAAATGAGATGGAAAGTGAGATGATGAAATGAATTCCCCTATAGGTCAAGTTTATATAAGGAAGAAGGCTTTAGGATGATTCTTAAGAGTGGTTTAAGGTTTCCAATCCCTTGGGTACCTATTGGGAGTGTTTGTGCCTGCCCAAGAAACAAGGAAAACCAATTGTATGAAGTATATGTTAGGTGGAAAAGAAAGTTAAGCTTTATGTCCCTAATTTCATAAGTCAAAAAATATATATATCGGCAAGAAAATAAATTACTTACTATATAAATAACCATCAAAGGCATCAAGCATTTATTGGGCAATGAAGCACTAAACATGCATACTAATTCCGAATAATTTAGCACAAGATTTGATGGTGAATTAGGGCTGAAAAAAGATGTTTTCATAGCATACAAATGGCTGTATAAAATATTTCCTACAACAACAACGTTTACCCCAAGGAATTAGCCAAATACTTTCCCCACAATAGCCAACATCGAGTAGATTAACAATAGAAACTTTTCGATTATTTCCAACAGTAAAAGAGTGAGAAATTAATACTGAAAAAGAGAGTTTACAATAGACCTAATGTCTATAGAATAATTTTGTAACAACAACAAGATATCCTTGACCAATCAAAACTCCCTAGTGGCTCAATAAAGAAATTAAGGCAAAGAATTAACTCCACTTTGAACAAATTCAATATCTCGTAAAATCACGTATTTCAATGTAAGCAATGTTATTTCTCCAATGCAATAAAAGATCAGTGCATTTCCAAATGGGTTGCAGAGTCTTCTTGTATTAGGTTAGGAATACTAAATCTCAAGGGGTTTAGGCCCTTTTACTCCCTTGATATAGCAACCCTAACAAGGTAAATTCTAGGAGGGTGTAAACCCTTTTACTCCTCCTAGCAACCTTTACAATATCCTTTTCAACAAACAATAATGATAAAAATAGGTGGAGGTTGTAAATCATCATACTCCTCCAAGGATATAGCCAATAAAAATCATGGAACAAGAAAGAAACCTAACAAAGTGCATATTTTCCTTACCAATTCCAAGAAATGTCAAGACAAAACCCTAGTTACCAAGCAATTTTCATCACCAATGCCAAGAGAAAGATCCTCCAAGAGTAGTGCACCACTTCCTTCCACAATACAAGAGATAAACCATATCTCAATAGAGAGAGAGAATGAATTTTCCCAAGTAGGGTGAAAATTTCAGCCAAGTATCCTTCTCCACATGGGAGAGTTATGATAAAAATGAAATAGGCATGAGCTCTATTTATACAAATCCTCTAAAACATGTTTGTCCAATTATTTTAGGATAAAACACAAATCAAGGGGTCAACAACCCTTAATTTTTCCCTTTACATTATAAATTCAATTTTAATTTTAAAAGTGCATAATAGAAACCATAATGTAACATCATCCCTCTGAAGGGTGACATTTTGATGCATTTTTCAAAAAAATGGAGTTGAATATGGAGGTCGTTGGGGATTCTAGAGCCTCCCTTTCATGTGCCAATGTCTCTTCCTTTGATCTATGCCTCCTCCCAAAAAAACGTACCAAGTGTCAAAGAGTAGCAACTCCACCACCACAACCCTAGCCTTGATGTGACATCAAGCCCTCAAGTGTGATGTTTTAACTTTCCAAGAAAATTGTTTGGCATGTAGGGGTTGGGTATAATCCTTCATGATGTCTTATAGGACTCCAAAGGAATTTCTTCATCATCTGTCATGTGAGACCTGGTATCCAACCTGTGGGCTTCAAGCCCCATGGAAACCCAAGCTAGGCTTGTTCCTCCAAAATTGCCCACCAAGCAAGGTCCTACAAAGACAATGAATACACCCTCCAAGGATCTCAATTCAAATGCATCATGATGAGTAAATAAATTCAATAAAAGAGCCACCTAAGAATGTGCATCCAAAGCCACCTCATTAAATTAAACAATTTCTTAAAGGCCATATGGAACTTACCAAGTTTAGGTATGGGAAGGTTGACAAGGTGACCTATTGGGTGAATCGTCCCCTAGGACAAGCATTGTTTCCTGGTTGAAGTCCATTTGTAAGACATGTGGAAAAGATAAAATGGATGGGGGTAGGACTTTTGGGCATGGGGTTCACGACATGCAAGGGATTGTAGTGTCTCATTTATGGGTTCCTTTGTAGAGGGTGTGTTGCACCTTCGTTTTCAATGCATATTTTTTCCAAGCCCATTTAATTCCATTAGTTAATTAATAATCCAAAATCTTGGGTACTCCCTTTTAGTGAATCGATTATCTTGGAGGGAAGAACCATAAGGCCACTTGAAGCTAGAGGTACACAGAGTGCTATATGAAAGGAAAGAAAGGGACACTACATGAGTGTACACACCTCAACAAGTGGAGATTCATGAGTGTACACACCTATGCACATATTTCTCTCAAGACCTCTTTGGGAGAGCATCTGGAAGGTTCATAATTAGGATTTTATCTTTTCTAGCTATCTCTCCTCTCGGCCTTCAACCCCTTCTTCCCATGAAATGAGGGGCAATCCCTTCTTTGGTCAGTACACCCAAATATCCCAAAAGGTAAGGAGGTGGGGCGATGGATTTTGGAAAGTGACAAGTATGTTCAGGAATGGCATGATGAACCATCAAGGGGGGCTCCCTATAACAAACCAATCCCTAAGGGTGACCACTTAATAGGGAACAATGTCAACCACCAAGGTGAAATAGGTTAATAATCATAAGGTCCAAGTATGTGTTACATAATCAAAATAAGTCCTAAATGCAACAAACTCAAATGCCTCAAATATTTAAATGACACTCACCATAATACATGGCTTGTACCTCATGGAGAAAGATCCTATGTCCACCAGAAGCAAATGGCATAGTGGATACCCTCATGATGAAACTGGAACCTGTGGTGGTGAAGTGGGTCTCCATATGTGTAAGTGGACACTATCGGTTGGGTTGTCTCTCAGTACTCCATATCTGCAACCTTAGGGCCTTGAGACATAATTTCCTTAGCTATCCCTAAAAGTGGGGATAACATTTGTCTCTTACTTGGGTACATGTACTCGTCGTAGAGTGGATGAGAAATGCAACATCTCCTCATAGAAATGTGCCTACACACACTGAAACAACAAACTATTAAGAGTAGGATGTCTTACTCATCCTTTTTCCATGTAATCAAAAACCAAAAATGACAACTAGTCTAGAAAATAATTGTTTTTGCATTTTATACATATATAATGAAAAGAGAAACATGTAAATCAACAATGCAAATAAGGAAAAATGAAATGAAACTAAACTACCATGAGAAAATCAAAATTCATATGCAGGAAATCAAAATGACTTACCTAGTTACCTAGGGCCCTGGGGTCCTGAAGATCAGGTGATAGGTGATGTCATGTGAAGTCATACAACCATTGCAACCATTTATCCATCACTTCATCAAGGTATCTTCCCCTGTGATTAATCATGTGAAACAACAAAGATAAGTCTAACACATAATAATCATGAGAATAAATAGACATATAATCAATCATGAAATAAAACTCATGGAGATGGGTGGGAGGGAGGAAATCTTGTGAAAATGAGTAGCCACAATTATGTTCATCCCATAAATCATGCCTGAAGGGATAGCCACAAGCTTGATCAATATATATCTGAAGAGGGCTATCATATGTAGGCGATGGCTCATCTTCATCTCCATTAGTATGATCATTGATTCCTAAAGATTGAGAAGATATAAGATATCCCAAGAATAACTCATGATTTCCCCAAGAAGAAGGAATGAGGTAAAGGACAAGCTTAGGTCTAGAGAAATAAAAACATGGCATCTTCACCCACGGATACTTGTAGAAATCTCCAATATGAAAATACTTACGCTTTGTAGAGTGATCCTTTGATTTCTCTAGGATGGCCACGTCCCTGTGTTCACCTAAAATGGAGGATGAATGTGGATGAAAGTACTAAAAAAACAAGTCTTCATCCCCAAAAGGATATGTGTCAGAACTCCCAAGGGATGGTCAAAAATCATCCTGAAAATGTTGCATCGAGTCATCCTTGAATCGATGGAATAAATATATAATCATATCATCATCGGGATGTCAAACATCTGAATCATATAGACATGAAGACCGTTTCTTTGAAGATGATAACTCAACCCCCTTTTCTCGAGAGCTACCCTCAATGTCATCAATATGGTCTCTATAAAAAATAAATGACCAAAATACTGTGTGTGTCTCCTAGTCTGTCTAAAAGTGTCTATATGATTATCAACCATATCCCAAGGTTCTTTCAAAAAACCATCAGTATGATTGAAAATGACCATCTATTTGTGTGCAGGAAGAATATAGGTTGGGGTGGCTTCAACTGGATCTTCAATTTCTTCATTATTTAGACCATTTTCTTCTTCAACTTCATGTGTGGGAGGAGAGTAAGTTTGGACAACCTCAACTTCATCAAGTCGAAGAAAAGGCAACAATATCTCATGAGGCTTCTCAACATATTGTACCTCATCATAATTCTTCTTTCTCTTTATGGACATGCTCCTCCATCACCTATTCATCACAAGAGGATTGATCCTTAATACAAAGCACTTTATTTTCCCTTTTCCAAAAGGTTTTATCGCATCCAAGGGATCCTCTAATACTTCTTCACTTCCAAAGTCATTGAATAAAGTATTGTCCAAATATTTGAAAGGATCACAACTCATCATGTTATCTTCTTAATGTGCAGGCAGAACAGATGCCTGGATGTCTTCATCAAACAAAAGGGAAGATATAAGCACTTCATCTTCATCAAATGTATTGTCCGGATCCTCAACATGAAAAAATTCATCGGGGTATTCTTGGTAACTTACTTCATGTATCTTCCCTTCAATATTTTATCCATCCTCATCTATAGGAAAAACTTATTTGGAAATATAATCTTTGATCTCTTGGAAAGTATCTTGCAAATTCTGGGTAGTTGGTTGATGATTCCTGAGAAACTCTTAAATGATCTTTGTAGAAGATGGGATACTTCTTGGATTACATGTGTGTACAAGCCATCTCCTTTGACTTGGTTCCAGTGAAGATACAAAAATTTCATCAACACCTCTTCATGTAGCACATTTAATATTGAAGCATACTTCATATAATTCAGGACATGGGTGACTGCTTGAGTTGGATCACCATTAAATTTAGGGAAACTTACCCTCCATTCTGTAGAACAATGATTTGGATATATGGGGATATTTTGAACATCAATAGAAGGGTACACCTTATGGAATTCCCATGGTAAGTCTCGTGAGGCCATGGTTCCATTACTTAGGGTAATACCTCAATGGAGTCTCCATATGAACTTTACAAAAATATCATCAAGGGTGGAAGGGGAACCTTATTCAAGTGGAGTCACTAAGAAAGATAGGGGTAAATGATTTGGGATGGTAGCTTGCCAAAGTTTCATTAGGGTTCAAAAGAGGATTCAAAATCCTCCTTAACAATGATGCCAAAATGTTATTGCACAAGTTGTAGGTTCGAAAACTCCTGACCCAAACCACAATATGGCGACAACTAAGAGAACACCTACCCACCGTCACCTTATATAGGTATTCTCGTGACTTTAGTGATGATGAAAATCACCACAAGGGGGGAATCCCAGGTGACCCTAGGGAGAAATGAGACAGAAAGTGAGATGATGAAATGAATTCCCCTATAGGTCAAGTTGCTATATGGAAGAAGGCTTGAGGATGAGTCTCGGGAGTGGTTTACGGTTGGCTTGGGTACCTACTGGGAGTGTTTGTACCTGCCTGAGACACAAGTGTTATTTCTCCAGGAGTCCTTCTCAGGTTGTAGCTTGAAGAAGCCTGGTAACTTAAAGTGCAATTATTTTTGTGTTTATTTTTGAATCAAATGGGATAACTGACCTATTGGATGGTATCAATAGAGTCAAATGTATATAAACAAATGAGACGATGCTTTCAAGAATTATTGATCAGATAAATAGCTTAACTGGTGGGTGAAGAAGGATATGCTTATTGTCCATAACACAATGTGATGGGTCAAATAAGATAGTGTAAATTACTATTAAATCAAGCTTATGAACTGAAAAAATGACATAACAGTCATTAGCAGTTAAGACAAACTTGAATAAGAGTACAAAAAATGAAAGACATGGTAATCTCACAATAATAATGAAATGGAACTGTGATTTGTATTATATTTTAAAGTCTATTACAATAGCATGATGGTCTATGTATCCAAACTCGAACCCCCTCCTCTGTTGAGACCATAAGCTTTATAGCCTGACAATCATAACTAAGATCCTTTAACTATGGATCGAAAACTACTTGTCAAACCAAATCTAACTAAATCACAAAAAACATGAATGAGATCCTATTTTTATGGAATCAAATCCACATCCTAAACTAAGGTCTTCGACAGCTTCATAGGCCTTGTTGGGTGATGATAAGGCTCTTCTAGAGCTCTTGTTGACATCTGGGTTGTGAGTCATCATCCCTCAACTGAAAATGGAGTCTTCCTTTGAACTTTCCTCGAATCTAAAAAAGACAGTCATCTTCTGCATATTGGAGTCTGAAAACACCTGGGATTCTTCACTGGTGTTCTGGATGCAAGAAGATTTGATCTAGGTGAATAGATTAGCATTCTACAAGTGTCTGTGCTTTCAGGAGCTTACAGACATAAAAAAACAGTGAGATTAACTGTCGAAAGCAGAGCTTTCGGCAACTAACAATGCTTTTAGGGACTCAGCTAAGCAGCCAAAAGTGCAGACTTTCAAATTATTTTAGAACTCTCTATATTTGTTGCAATACTCTGTTTCAACTTTACATACAGATAAAATAATCTCTGTAGCTGTGGATTTTGACAACATTTTTTTTCAAACAATTTGAATAACCATTTTCCAGTCTACAAGCACCATGTAACTAATTGGATGGGGATATTTCCCTGATGTCTGTTGAGAACTGCTTTGAGACTGGAAAGGTGAACTAGCAATGCGGCTTCCATGTAGATGGTGGCTGCTCAATGTATCAGTATTCATTCCAAGAGACAAAGCACTATTCTTGACATTACCTCCAATACTGCTAGAACGAGTAGACCTGGCTCTATTCTTACCTTTTTGCATCTTTATATTAACAGTTGATACAGAGTTGTATCATGTTATTAAGTATATTGTTTGATGGAAAAATAGAGATATTATTACTGGAAACTGTATCTCCTAATCCAAGTTCATCAGGATATTGTGCAGTTGCATCAACAGATGAGAAATGCACACCGTTTGTTGTCTTAAAGGCAAGCACCTGGTGAAAGCTACTCCCAACCTATGAGTAACTGCGCATACATTAGTCAAAAAAGGTATCAACCAATCCTCTTTCATATCCTCATTGCACACTGTAATTCAAATTTCTTGTATATTTTCTTTCATGTTAAGGTGAGCGGTTATCTTCTGACCCAATGCTTTGTCACTCTGTGAATAGTAAGATATACAAACACTGCAAATTTCATGGATAACCCTAGGATCAGACAATGCATACACACATCGCTTCACAAACGGCTCTTGCTTATCTGTTGTAAATGAATGACATCGTTCTCCAGGTTGTTTGAAATTATTCTCCCTCTCTAGCACACACTTCTCCTGCTTGCCAGAGATAATATGGGAAGGAATGGGAAATGTCTCATCATGACGATCTTTATCAAACCTTGATGGGAAATATTTGACCTCTTCATCCCTATGCATGAAGTTCATGAATCTCTCATGATAATTATTGTGATGTGTACGCTTGGATGTATTAGCAAGAAGCAACAAGTAGCTTATCTTGAGTGTAATAGACGTCAGGAACAACAATAGCAGGAGAAAATGCAAGATGCTCATTTTCAATAAAGAAATTGTTAATATTCTTGCTCAAAACCATGCATCCCACTGGCTAAATAATTTGATCAACCATCTTGACATTGGCGGCATCAGTCAAGATAATCAACAGCTTTGAGAGGACTCATAAAGAAAAATACGATCCCAGAAAAATCATTTGAGCTCTGCGTTTTTAACCTCTGCACATGATATCTGAAAACAATCTGTCATCAATAGGGCACCTGCGATCTGGAACTTGGCAGTTGTATTAGTTTATTGAAAGGAATATGAAGCTCGGCTCTGGGTTTGGTATGACACGACCTTCTCATATGGCACTGTAAATGCGTATGTTGTTGGTGAGATATGACAAGAGGGTGCCATCCTGTGTTTTTCTCCTTCATAAGACTTGGACTTCAGTCTTGCTATGTGGAACAGCTCTATAGCAGCATCAACCTGAAAACAATAACTGCAAGGTAATGGTATCGGGCTCGTCGCTTGCACTTGGCTTGTCGACTTATGGCTTAAATCGTGGCCTGGGTAATATACGTGGCTTTAGTAACTATTGTATAGAGGCTAGCATTCGACATGTAGGCTAGGAAATTGGCGTATGTGATATAGCTTAGATTTAGGGTAGTTTAGGAGTGAAACACTTAAGTACGCGCACTATCTTTTGGTAATGAAGTTTTAAAATAATAAAAATAAATATTTATTTTTTAGATTTAAAAAATTTAAAAGCATAGACTAGGACTCATAACTAAATAGCAATTTATTTATCTTTTTGTATTGCGTGTAAAGAGGGTAAAGAGCAGGGTTTATAGGAAAACGTCATCAATGAAGGATGATCAAGGCTTCTGAAAAATCTGAAGGTTAATGAGTAAAAGACCAAACAAAAAGGAATATGACCATTAACACAAATTTTAATGAAGAGTGATTAAAATTTGGAGAACAAATTTAGGTTCTAACAACAAGGAAAACCAATTGTACAAAGTATATGTTAGGTGGAAAATCAAGTTAAGTTTGTTGTCCCTAATTGCATAAATCAACAAAAATATATACAGGAAATAAGATAAATTACTTAATGTAGAAATAACCATCAAAAGAATCAAGTATTTATTGGGAAATGAAGCATTAAATATGTTGACTAATTCTCAATACTTTAGAACAAGCTTTGATGGTGAATCAAGGCTGCAAAAATATGTTTTCAAATATTTTTCAGAGCCGCCAAATCACTGTAACAAATATTTTCTATAGCAACAA
Source organism: Picea glauca (assembly GCA_000966675.3). Taxonomy (NCBI): domain Eukaryota; kingdom Viridiplantae; phylum Streptophyta; class Pinopsida; order Pinales; family Pinaceae; genus Picea; species Picea glauca. The sequence goes on along the minus strand of JZKD02S0418347.1, from coordinate 5,011 downwards.
CTTTTACCCCAATGAATTAGCCAAAAAATTGCCCAACAATATCCAACATCAAGTAGATTAACAATAGCAACTTTCTGACTATTTCCAATGCTAAAAGAGTGAGACATTAAGCCTAAAAAAGAGAGTTTGCAGTAGCACTACTAACTATAGCATAAGTTTGTAACAACAACAAGATATCCTTGACCAATCAAAACTCCCTAGTGGCTCAATGATCCAGAATCGGATCTAGGAGGCTTCCCAAGTCAAGAAAAGGCTCAAAAATAAAAGTTCTCAGAATCAGATGAAACCAATTCCATTGCGACCGACTCGTCACGTTGATTTCGTCCACATATTTACTTTCTCAAACGAGCTTCGTATGCGATATTTATCGCACTCTAATCATTTTCCCAAACAGCTAAAAAATCAACAGGTCAACTGGCAAAAAAGTCACTGTTGACGTCCGCATGGCCTCAACATAGTGACATGTGGCATCACGACAAAAGGGTGACTAGGCAGTGACATGGATCAATGCAGTCTGGAAAAGTGGCACATTGTGGACCAATCCAACATTGACATATGACACTTCATGGACCAATGAAAGGGTGCCACGTGGTCCAGACATGGGCTGCCATGTGGCATCCCCTCATTGACTGATTGGGAAAAATTTTGCATCTCATGGGGCTCAATCGCATGACCTTTTGGTAGAACAGAGATTTGGGAATGGACCAACCACCAATGCACCAAAGTATTTCTTGTTTATATAAAACCACATTTAAGTTAATTAAAGTTAAAAAAATTGTTAAGTGGGTGCGGAAAGGGTTGGGGCTTGGCCCCCGCCCACGGATTGGTGCATCCGCATATGCCCACACCCCAATAGATAAGCGCTTCACTCCATGGATAAGTTAGGGCGTGAGGACTATGGATTGTTGGTGCGGGATTTGGGGGAGTAGCCCTGGTTTCATGGGGATCCCACATGACCATACAGAGGGGCCAACGCATAAGAGGTTAGACCATGGTTCCACCCGAAGAGCATGCGAACAGGTGTTAGCCAAAGAGTGGGCCAACGTGCAGCCCCTAAGGGGTTGGCACTTGGCCATATGGCCTCATATGACTATGATTAAGGGGGAACATGTCATTCAAGGGGGATAAGCTCTATATTAAACATAAAGTGGGCTTTTGACTTTAATGTAATGATTTTATATAACTTTTTAAGCCTGTAAATGGAGGATTTGGCCCATTTTGAGGGATATTGGGCTCTTTTTGAGCCCAGATTTTGGGAGGAAGTGGGGGAAGGATAAACAACTTCAGATCTACAAAAACTAGGCATGTTTGAGGCCATGGAAGGACAGTTGGAGCAAATTTATGCTGAAGCAAAGCCAAGCCAAAGTCATTTTTATGTAGGGAAGCTATTGAGGACCAGATGCTTGTAGGCCATTTCTGGGAGCTCCAGTCATCCGTTTTGCGTGTCGTTTCTTCTGCTGGGTTCTAGAGATCTGGAAGAACATTACCATATCATTTTTGTAGCCTTATGGAACTGCTGCGATATACTTATTGAGATTTGAATAGAAATAAAGAAGCCTCCCCTACTGAGACAAAGGCCCAAAGACGTAGGCAATTTTGTACCGAACTCCATTATCACTTCTCTTGTTATGGTTTGTTGTTCTTATTGCTTCATTTCAGATCTGTATATTGTCTTATGGTTGCTATTCTTCTTCATTAAATCTTCCTCTTTCATTCAGCTTCATAAATGTTTAATTAACACATTCAAATAATAACTCAACCACAGTCATTAAAAGATCTTTTCAGATCACTCAAACAAGAAATTAAGACAAAGAATTGATTCCACTTTTAACAAATTCAATATCTCGTAAAATTGTGTATTTCAATGTAAGCAATTTTATTTCTCCAATGCAATAAAAGATTAGTGTCTTTCCAAATGGGTTGTGAAGTATTCTTGTATTAGGTTAGGACTATTAAATCTCAAGGGGTGTCAGCCCTTTTACTCCCTTGAGCTAGAAACCCTAACAAGGTAAAGTTTAGGAGGGTGCAAACTGTTTTACTCCTCCTAGCAACCTTTACAATATCATTTTCAACAAAAAATAATTATAAAATGGTTGGAGGTTGTAAATCCTTATACTCCTCCAAGGATCTAGCCAATAACAAGCATGGAACAAGAAAGAAACCTAACAAAGTGTATATTTTTCTTATCAATTCCAATAAATTCCATGACAAAACCCTAGTTACCAAGAAATTTTTATCACCAAATCCAAGAGAAAGATCATCCAAGAGTAGCGCACCACTTCCTTCCATAAGAAAAGCAATAAACCATATCACAATTGTAATATCCCCAGGTAGAACCCCAATTGTAATTATGAATTGTAAACATGTTTGTTAGGTTTGTGAGCCAAGTTATAGTAATCTAGGAGGCGTATGTGATTATTAGGCCAGAGAGCCTAGGATGCTAAGGTGAGGAGCTTGTTTTGTATATGTAATTATGAAAAACATTAATAAAAATTATACATCCTTGCGTGTAGACCGACCATGAAGAAATAGTGACGGGGGAGGAATCTCCGCTAGGTAGGGAAACGGATGGGACTGAGAGGCTAGGAAAGAAGGGCTAAGCTAAAGGGATTAACCCAAGGGAATATTATAATATATTCCTAAAAATGAAAATACTAAAGTGGGGAAAATAAACCCAGTTATCCTAAGCTCCTAGGAAAGAGAACGAATGCTAAATGGAGTGCATTCAGCTCCAAGAAGACACGTGTCAAACTGGGCTCATGTAGTTAAATATGGAGATTCAGCTCATTGGGGGGTTTTTCTTCCCATTCTCCCATCCTTCGCCTAACGTGTTTGGCCTATGTCGTCAACCCCTGCATCTTGGACGCACCTCTGAAACTAGTAACTCGTGAAGCTGACCTATGTTTTCCTGTGAAGCACAACATATCTAGACTTACCAGAGTCATGTTGTGCCTTATCGAATTATGGTTGTTACCATCCCCTGAGTTATATTGAGCCTTGATATTGTCCTCACCTTGGTGGAACTGAGTTGAAGTTGGTTGAAGAAGCGGGTTGTCAGGCCCATGGTTGAAGAAGCAGGTTTTCAGGCTCGTGGTTGAAGAGGCAAGTTGTCAGGCCTGTGAGTAGCTCTCTCTAGGTGAGAGAGTTTGTTGGGAAGTGATGTTCTCCTAGAGAGAGTCCAACACCATCTATAGAGATCTAAGAACTCCTGATTTAGCATGTTGACGAGACCCTGAAAGGGAAGTGGAGAAGTCGATGGACTGTGGAACAGTGAAGGTGCATATTCCCAGGGTGGAACAGGCATGTGGGGAATGAGAGTCCGTGAGTAGTGGGTGTAATAAGGCTCTTGCGTAGAATCCTTCTAGTTGCATTGTGTAGTCTCTCGTAACCTCAACCTAGTTTAGGATTCCTTTACCCTGGGTCGAGCTTAGTCCCAGCTCAGGGGTGACCCACTATTGAGAGTGATGAGCAGTGTGGTCTATGGTTGGGAGGTTTGTGGAAAGTCTGCGCACAGTTGGTGGTCCTCTATTAAAATATAAGTACCAATTTTATGTTCATTTACATGTTGTGTATATGTACATGTGTTATAATTGATGAGTAATTCTTGTATATGTTGTATGTGTAGGTTTACTATTATTTCCACATTAATCTGTGTGTTAGCATAATATGTTGTATGTTTATGTTTATATATATGCACATGATAATTTTCATTTCTATGAGGTAGCATGTCATGGCCTAGGTGGCCTGGATGTGTATGATGTTTCTACAAGAATATTTGTGTGGCATAGCCCAGCAGATTATGGTTGGGTGTGCTACAAATTGGTATCATATAAGAAATATGTTCTTCTGTGGCATTTCCCGACGTGTTGGGTGGCTGGGGATGTCACAAAATGGTATCAGAGCTAAGTGAAGTGTCTGAGTAGTGGCGTGTCCTAGCCTATTGGTGGATGGGGATGTTACAAAATGGTATCATAGCTAAGTGAAGTGTCTGAGTAGTGGCATGGCCCAACCTATTGGTGGTTGGGGATGTTATAAAATGGTATCAGAGCCAAGGTTTCAAAACTGAACCTGGACGAGTTGTGTAAATTGTTAATGAAGGAAAGGTTTCAGAGTGACTTGTTGTCAAGAGGGATGAAATTCGAATTTTAGAGCGTTCTTGACTACTAGGAAGGCACCATGTGAACAATTGGGCTTTGTTTAGAAGCCCATGAATTATAGTGGTTCAAGAAGGATAGCAGAGAAAAGCGATTGCAGTAACCATGGGTTTGGAACTACAAGATTTGAAGTTGGGTCGTAAGATTTGCGTAGGGGAAAGACCAATGTTTTCCAGCCATCAGATATAGAAAGAGGTGCATGAGAGTTAACCTCAAAGTCCTTTGAACTTCATGACTCGATGAATTTTATGTGTTATGGAGAAAAAGGGGCCGAAGCTCGAAGTTCCGTAGTCCCGGAGTGGATCTACATCGTAGATCCAGGGAAAAGTGCTTGACTATTGGATCGACCGAAGATAGATCAGATTCGTTAGATCAAGACAAGAGCAGAAGGTAAGGCGCAATGGGAAGAGAATATCTCAGCCAAAATATCTAAGCGTAAATGGTTGTGAGTCATAGATCTCACAAGAATTCATAAATTTGGCACTTCAGGAGAAATGGAGTGTGATAGAGAAAAAAAAAATTGAAGTCCCGAAGTCCGGAGTCAATCTAAACCATCTATTCCAAGGGATACGTGTCCAAATATTAATAAGGTTTGAAGTTTCGACACTCCGAAAGAATGTTTTGTGGTTGTGCAAAAGGCAAGAAATCCCTGAAGTCTTGAAGCACAGATTATTACATGGCATGATGATGTCACCTAGGGTGATGTGGACCTACCTGGGTCTTCCATGTGTCACCACATTAATTGATGACATATGTACTATGTGGACCTGGAGGGTAAGGAAGTTAGGGAGTCCGATGTTCGGAAGAATTGGAGTGTGCTAGTGTAGAATCTTTCGAAGTCCCAGAGTTCCGAAGCC
>JZKD02S0418336.1:6381-17956 GCA_000966675.3 Picea glauca | reverse complement strand
ACTTCTATGGCACTCATTAATTCTTCTCGGAAGTCAACTTCTGCCTCTTCAATTTATTCTTCATATTCTTCTTCGGAGTCTTCTTTATCAAAGTCTTCTACTGCCATGAATATAACTCTCCATGTTTCACTGTCACTGACTTCATCTTCATCTAATGATGAAATGTCTTCTTTGGTGCAAAAGTTTTTCTTGAAAATTTTCTTTGTAATTCTTTTACCTTTATATGTTTGTCTGTCTTTTAAGTAACCTTCATCATTTATCTTTTTCTTATGAAGACATTTGTTAGCAAAATGACCAATACCATCACAATTAAAACAAATTAAAGGAAGCTTACCTCTGTACTTACTGTTGGTTCCCTTATTCAATCTTTTGACAAAGTTGGCCACTTCTTCATCATCTTTCGAGACATCACTGATGCTGTTATATTCTTCTCGTTCCTTTTTCTTTCTCTTTGATATTTTGGATGCTTTAAAGGTTGTTTCTTTTACATCTGGATTTTTCATGTTCAGTTCTCATCTCATATGTTGTGAAGATTTCATGCAGTTCGTCCATGCTTATTGAGTTTAGATCCGATCTTTCTTCTAGTGTTGATATCTTAAGGTTGAATCTCATAGGAAAAGATCTTAGTACCTTTTGAACAATTATAGATTCTTCGATTTCTTCTCCCAATCATATGATTGCATTCACTGTTTCATCGACTCGTAAGAAGTAAGCTGCGATATCTTCATCTTCCTTCATTTTTAGTTGTTCGAACTAACCTCTGTAAGTTTGAAACTTTGTTGCTTTGACTTTTGAATCTCCTTCATAAATATTTCAAAGTTTGTCCCAAATCTCTTTAGCAGATATACAATGTGCAACTTTGGTGAATATCGTATCACTGAAACCATTCAAAAGTGCATTTATGGCTTTGGAATTATTCTCGTCGAGTTTCACTGCTTTGTCATTTGTTGGTGGAACTGTTGGTGTTGTGTATCCATGTACAATTGATTGTCAAATTTGAAATCCATGTGTTTGTATATATGTCTTCATCCTTATGCTCCAAAAAGCATACTTATGTCCATCAAACTGTGGTATTCCATTTTTATATGAGTTGGTACTCTCCATGATCTACCTTTCAGTGGTTAAACTGATTTTTGAAGGAACCTACTCTGATACCAATTGTTGGATTACTGAGAGGGGGGGTGAATCAGTAATAGCATAATTATAATCATTTTTCTTCAAATGTTATTTCAATGTAGAATTATTATCCAATAATGAGTAGTAAGAAATAAACAATCACACATATACACAGTACACCAGTGTTTTACGTGGAAACTCAAATCGAGAGAAAACCACGGAATGTTTTTTCTTATGTCTTGAAGAATTACATTCATTGGAAGCACCAAATTCCTTTGTTTTCCAACTGCAACTAAAAAGAGGCTTCGACCCCCTAATTTCTCAAGCTACAACCTGAGGGAAGCTCCAACTCCCCAATTCTCTGGCTACAACCAGAAGGGGGCTACAACCCCCAATGTTCTCCAGCTACAACCGGAAGGTGGCTACAACCACNCATCAGAAAACAAAACACTTGCAAATAATCAAGTCTTCAAAAACCTATGCTCTGATACCAACTTGATCTAAAAATGAAGAAGACTTGTATATCTTGAAATTATTTGCAAGTTTTATTTCATGTGTTAAAATGAAAATGGATCAATTTTGCAACACAAATTTTATGGAAATTACTCATTCAAGATGCATATAAACAACAACAATAAATAGTGAACAAAAAACACATAACACAACAAATGATAAAGGAGTTCACCCCTCTCTTGGGCTACATCTCCTGGTCCAGCTTCCAATGGATCTTTTGTATTATTTGATCAAAGTTCTCAAATATGTGCTTTAAAATGCTCAAAATACCAAATAGACATCTCCAATATCTTTAGAACGTCCAAAAACCCCTAGCTGGGCTTTTTCGGCACCTCGTTTGGCCAAAAATTGAAGAATATAGGCTTCCTGGAAGTTCCCCTTCAAACTTGTTGTCTCTGGATCGCCAAAATGCACCCTTGTTGTCTCAACCTAGCCCCCACGTGCTTTTATGTGGAAAAACCCAGCACTGGGCGCAACCACACAACCGGTACAAACTGTCGAACGGTTACGCGCTGGCCCTTAACCGTCTAAGGCCCATGGGCATATGAAGCACCATACGACTGTGCACAATACAAAAAAGTGGTTAAGTTTTAAACCCAAGTCACATGGAAAGGTCCATGTGCCCAAGCGCGTGGGTGTTTAAAATTTTTGTGATGCGCGGGCAGGGTTATATGGTAGCAACACATGACCGGGGACCGAGGCTTAGCCCTGGCCCAGACCACGCCGAACTATCAAACAACACAAATTTAAATTTATATAATGCCATATATATAACAAGGCTCATACGGTGGCATGCCGGTTGGCGGCCCTTCTCAAGTCTCTTCCCCTGCCCGGAGGTCTCGGGGTCGAGTCCTGCCAATTGCAAAGATTTTAAACCACCGTCGAGGTGACATGTGGTGGCCATTGATTGGGCCACGTGTCACCATACTATTAGCCACCAAGATGCCACGTGTCCAATACTCATTCGACCACATATGCCAACCAATGAATGCCACGTGTTGTATGGTCAGTTTTTCCACGTGTCATACAGACATGCCACGTAAGCATCCGTACGGACTGTACAGTTAGCATTCCTTTTTTTTGCATGTTTGTCATTTTTAAAAGAATGTGATATCTCTCTCTCCCGATGTCCGTTTGAACCCAAATGAGTTTCATTGGGTTCGTGACAGCGAGGCCTACGCTCCTGTCGATTTGAAGCGATTCCAAGCACTTTGAATTTTTGAGAAAAATTTGATCCCATGGAAACTACACACACTTGTGCTGAAATAAATGGGTTTAGGAGAGGTGGTTCTCCATGATAGCTTCCTAACAAGGATGGGTATTTTAATATTCTGGGGCCAATGTTGATGACTGGAAAGGAATCCAAGCTAGTACGAACAAGAGGGAGGATGCTATCAATGTTGCAAGAATGATTATGCTTGTAATGTGTAAGTTGGTCGATGGTGACAATTTTCTCATTATGGGGGAACATCATCATATGAAACATAGAAGAGGCTACTGTGTTCATACCATACATGTAGCTACCTCCGAACAAGATATTATAATCAAGTGGGGTGTCGATAAATTCAATGTCAATGAGGATGGTTTTTCCCCCAAGTTCTACGGGGACATTTTGGAATATCCCTTCAAGGGATGATGGGCGACCGTCACAATCTCTCAAGGTGATGGTAGATGGTACTAGCTCAAGTGAGCCAAGTTTTTTCTATACTAATTTGGACATGAAACATGTGGATGCACCTTCATTGATGATGAACCGATGAACTATGATGTTCTAGATTTTAACTAGTATCTGAAAGGCTACCAGAGAGGGGAGGTGTGATTCTTCTCTATCTAAATCAAAGGTGATTAGTCGAGTATCTGCTGGGTTGACTACCCCCAAGGAGGAAATCAAGGATTTTCACTATGATGGAAAGGTTTGGAGAACCTCCAACATAGACATGGCTGCAGGAGAATTTTCTAAGTCGTCGACTAGACTGTAATTATGGGCTGCCCTAGCATGAGGGTTATGTACATTCCGTCGTAAAGGCATGCAGGGTATACGAGGATTTGGTTCAGTGTTAGGGCATGGGATCATCAATGGTTGTCCTGTTGTACCTAGATTTGTTTCTGATGTGGTTGGGGTAGAGTTAGGAGGCATTCCGTATGGATGACTGTGTGTTTGTAGAATAATCTCTTCTTCGCTGGTATGAAGGATATTGCGATCGACTGGATTTCCAGTTTGATTGGGACATGGGTTTTGATATTGCCCCATTTGTGGTAGGGTAGAGTTTATCTCTTGGTGGGTATTCATCAAACCTTGGTGTAGAATGGGGTTTTTCAAAACAACCAGAGGTGGTGGTTGAAAATAATGTTGTGGGGCCTGCTGAGGGGCAGATGGTGCCAGAGGGCGTTGTGTGTTCATGGATTCTTTCATCCATTTGTAATAAAAAATTTGGGGGTAGTGGTGAGTATAATGTCCATACTCACCAAATAGAGCACAAGGGAAGTTAGTTCTGATATTGTTGTTCTTCCCTTGTCGTGGTTGATTGTTATTATTTCCCCCTTGGGTGTTTTGGTTGCCCCCAACGGGACGACTTTGTGGGGGGTTATTTCCTCCTAGTCCTGGGTTGTTATTGTTTCGATTTTTTCCTTTCTTCTTAGCATTATTTGGTTGATGATCCATATTTTCTGTATTCAACTGTTCAAAAACATGAACCTGTTGAATGGGAGAGGGTTGAACAAAGTTAACGCCGACATATGGTTGTCTTGGTGGAGGAGAAATAGGTTGGGACAAACAAGTAAATGGAAAATATGGATTATTTTGTGGAGATGATCCATATGGAGTATAGAAAGTTGAAGTACTTCCACTACTTTTGGGGTTATATGCGGGGGTTGGGGGTGGACCCATATTTGATTGAGAGACTGGATGCATCAGGGGTATCGGTGGGGGTCCCCCCAATGACAGAGGGGGAACCACAAGATATGACTGCTGGTGAGTGGGAGGGTAATAATACATCCCTCCATATGGTTGAGGATACTGATTTGCACCATAAGTAGGTGATGGGTGGCTGTAAGGGTTGATGTGTGTCATAAAACCAATCAACCCATCCACAACGTGAGAAACCACAGGTTTTTCCTAGACAAATGGTAGGAGTCTGGGTGCATCAGAAAATACTGTGTACAAGTAACATGACTGGGCATATATGAGGTTGAATTGTTGGGATTTGTTGAAGACTTCCTCTGCTGATTGGGGAAAAGTGGATGCTACATCATTGGAAATCACATGGACGAGTGATTTAAGAAACCAATCGAGATGTTTTTCTTTGGTGGTTTCTGCTTTACACAAACTACATCGCCGACGCCATTCATGGATGCGGTTGGCGATATGGATAGCAGTGGTTTTTTTGAAATCAGATAGAAGTTCTAAGACAATGTCATGACGAACTAGTAATTGGAAAAAATATAAAAAGGCATTGGCCAATGATTCAAAGGTCACATGGGACCCTGATTTTTCATCCACATACCTTTTGGCTGATGAACCAGTGAGGGTTCTTTGAAATAACCTCAAGTGGATGGAATCATCCATGATGTTGTTTGAAGAGCACCATAAGTGGAAGGCCATAACATGGCTGGTGGGGTCTTCCCCTGGTTTTCCTTCAAATTTTGGAATGTCTTAAGGCAATTTGGTAGGCATATTGGGTCAAGTGGCATCATGTAAAATGGGGTCATTCATGAGTTTGGTCAAATCAGGAATGTTGAGGGATGCCAAGCATGACATAGGGGTATTTGGCGGAGGATTAGTTCCAGTCATTGTGTGTGTAGGTAGTGGACCTGTCCCTTGAGAGGGATTTGGTGGGTTTGTACTTCTTCCTTGAGAAGAAGTTTGACCCTTGCCTCCTTGTGAAGGAGAAACAATAGATGCATTTCCTTGGGTATTTGACCCAAGCAAAGTGGAACCAAGTAAATCCGATCCAAAAATAATAGCACTCACTGGGGTGTGAGATGGTTGAGCTAGTGAGTTGGTGAGACTAGGGACTCCTCCTAGAATAGGAGGGATATTCTACAAGCATCTAGAACGATGAGGATTATGTGGTTCCCCTATGGTTCCAACTAGAAAAGTAAATGTGTGCAAATGGTGACAAGAGAGAAATAAATGAACAAGACATTTTTATATTTTTGACCTTCACAAAATAGTATAACTCACAATTGCATGTAATCAAATGAACATCCTACATAAATCAATTTTAAAATAAAAAAGCATGTGGATAGGTGGATTTTGTCCGTGTGGGGAAAAAATAAAAATAAATACGTGTGTTCTAAAAGACCTATCATCCTTCCTCTCAATTTATCATTGGGCCTTCCAATAACAATCGAAAATGGGGTCTAAATCAACCAGACGAGGAACGAGTGAAGGTATAAGTAGTCAGATATAATGAGGGGTAGAGGGTGCATATCTGAAAGAGCTGGTGATATTTCCAAATAGCCACACAAAATATGACCAAGGTGTGATTGCAATCCACATCCACCACCTGGGTAGATATCCTATGATTGGACACTAAGTACCTCGGTCAAAGTGAGACATTTAGATTTTCGGCCTAAAAAACGGGTCACAGGATGGATACCCTCATAAGAGTTGGGTGAATCAAGAAGGGATGCGAGGACAACTGAACCTTGGCCTTCAACCCTTCATGGGTATGTCTCTGCCTTATGGTATATGAACACTTAACTTGGAGGATTTGAAAGATCCCTATTCTCAACTTCTATTGTTTCAAAATGTGAGAACCTGGTAACGGGGGGTTATTTGGATGCTTACCCCGGAGATCCTACCTAGACTAAAAAATTTCTTTTAGCCTCTTGTGGAGGAAAATTTAGTGTGTTCTTAGAAAAGTTTTAGATGGATTGGGCTGAGAGATTGAGGTCATGGACCAACCTCGTTTGAATTAAATTGGTGTGGAAACAACCTTAACTCAAAGAAATAACCTTAACTCAAAGTTTTAAATGCCAAATGAGCCATCCATGTGGAAACAAAGCAAAGAGAAGAATTGTGATTCTTTTTACCCCTATGTTCTTATGTTAGCTAACCTTTTTTGTAAAAAAGGACTCTAAGTGAAGTGTGATTTATTTACAAAGTGCAGGAAATTAAAATATGAAGGCAAGGGGCCCTTAAACCAATCATAAAACCCTTACAATTTGCAAAAAAATGAACTTGTGTGCGGGCTCCAATTCTATCAGTCGCACCAAGTGCGCATAATGTGCAGTTTTATGAAGGATATTACGTGCACCGAGCATAGAGTGCGTGTCTGTGTGATTTGAAAGATGCAGACTTCCTGTCACGAGCCGGGAAAGAAATTTCAAAATGAAATTCTCTTTCCTTAGCTCCAAATTCTAGATTTGGAAGATTCGACTAGGCCAGTTTTGGTACCTGCGTAGACAGACAATTAGAAAGAAGTGATCTCAAGACTTAAATAGGGAGGAATTTGATTCATAACCCCAATATGGTCACCAATATGTTGTGTTGGTTTTGTCACATGGGTGAGAAAAAAAACATCACTTACTTGCCTAGTTAAGTCAGCTAAACAAGACAAAGATTTGCGAGTTGATTAGACAACCAAATACACATGAAACAATGAAATAAAAACAAAAGGAAAACAATATTATAAAATCTTACAAGAACTAGAACCATGAAAAACAAAAAATGACAATCATATAGCTACTAATGGATCAATGTATTGATAGGCTAGCACTGTAGAGAAAGGCATAGACTTATGAATCCCTCTTCCTCCTTGGGAGGGCTCTTTAGTTCCCTAATAGAGAGCTCTTTTCTTCATACAATGACAAGTAACAATGGTGAAGAAATACAATGCCAATCCTCTAAAGAGGTGAGTGGAATGGCCCTTGCTATAGTGCTTGAATGATTCAAAGAGAAAAGAGAATTCTCCGAGAAGAATTCTTGCAGCATAACAATACCTTTAAGTTCTTATTTTCTTAGCACACCCATGGCATATATTTATAGTGTCCATTCATAGAAAGATATAACTGGTTCATGATGTGAACAAGGGGACTTTTAGGGCACTTCCTAGCCCTTGACCAAGATCCAAGCTAGATTTCGCTCATATCTGAGTGTCAAATCATGTTGGAATTTGGACTGGAAGTGGTTGAGAGGTCGACAAGATTCATAAATGCATCGTTCATGAGGAGTGCATGGGTTTGCTTGTAGACAATCGTGCATCTTGCGCATTCTGCGCACAATGCACAATTAGGATTGTGTTATCCCATGCATTCTGCGCGTGATTCCTTTGGTGAATTTGTGCACATCAATTTATGAACCAATTATATAGTTTTATGCCTTTTTGATGGATTTTGATGCTGTAGGTGTACTAATTGTTGCTGGAATTTATGTTTTTCTTCAACCGTTGTTTATAATGATGCAGACAATTTTCGGTGATAACAATATATAGAGACTATGGGCATTTGTACACATCTAAGTGAGGATAAGGAGCAACAATAAATCAATCAGAAGATACAAGTTGTGCAACAAAAGACATAGAAATTCAACAATGTGATGGGAACACTACCGCCAGTTGAGGTGCTAATTGTGATGAATGAGAATCAAAAGTTGTATTCAAAAATCAATCAAATAAGGGTGGAGAAACAAGCTCACACAAAGAAGATAGAAGTCCTATGGGAGGAAGCATACAAAGTTATAACAACCTTAGCAGAAACTCAAGGAATCCTCAAACATGCAGTTGATGAAGGTGTCTAGAAGGTGTAGGCTTGTGTCACTACATAAATAGTTGACCAAATTTTGCAGAAGGAACTTGAGATCAAGGAAAAGGCCAGGATAGTGAAAGAGACCTTTGAAAAATTCATGGCGCATTGGAAGAAGGCCTGAGTGGCTCAAGACGAGCCACATGTGAGTATTGGGGGCCTGTTGGATAGGCATTTTGGTTAAGTTTGGGGATCTACACCAGAAGAAGTCATGAGAATAAAAGGTAGTTAGAGGAGGGACCAGAGTGCACGACAAGAGTGGAATTCAAGGAGTCAACACATGTGACAAAATGATTCACAATGGAGTATCACGCAAAAGACAAAAAATGATTATAGACCATTAGTATTTTGGGGACATTTTGTCCACTTTGTAACGGGCTTAGCCCTAATTTTTGTATAAATATGTAATGGGTTTTTAGGTAGCAAGGGAAGAAGAGAAAATTTTTAGTGTATGTTTGACATATGAGAAGTTCGTAATGCTTGTTGGGTAATTTGGGTAGATCGAAGGAAGAAATACGATTTATGACTGAGGAGTGAAGCTCACACTACAACATAATGGCTAGGTAGGTTTGGGTAATGTTACTATTACATATTTTGTAGTGCAGTGCATAGTTGTAAGAGAACTATCAATGATTAATAAAAGAATCCGGCCATTGTGGACGTAGCCCAAGTTGGGCGAACCATGCTAAACCTATTTGTTGTAATGTGTTTTCTTTTCATTTTATGATATTTAATGTTATGGGGTAATGTTGGTATACACTAAGTGTATGGCTCATTAATGATGTTATAATGTAACCCACTAAAGTATGTAGTAACTAAGTGAATGTTAAATGGGAGATTGTCGTGCATATAATAAGTTGAATGTTAAATTGTTAAGTAATGGGAACTGCACACACGAAGTACATGGTAGTAAGAACATGAATAATTCCTCACTTTCCCTCATCATTGCAGAACCTTGGTTTCTGCAACCCCTCTTGATGTCTCGGGTGAGACTTTGCTTGCTCTGCAGGTGATGCCGAAAGAGATGATTTCTAAGGGTTTTGTTGGTATATAGATGATTAACCCCAGGTCTGCTCACTGTGCGCCAATAATGACTAATGTTTGATGGGATAAACCTTAACACAATTAAAAAGGTTTTGAATTTGACAATGCAGGATGCTAGTTTAAAATTATCCATAGAGGATTATTTTCAAAGAAGAATGATGGACATGAAGAAAAAAGGTTATTATGAAAGAATTTCGATCAAGAAACAAGATATACCTAGTAATATAGGTAAAAAATATCAATTTGTATTGTGTCTATTATTTTTTAGAATGTTTTATGCTTTTTTTTTCTTCTCTACCACGTGTTGATATTAATATAAATTGTTTTTTACAAATGTACAATATTATAGAAACATCCACTTGTAGCTGCTAGCCATCATCATTAGATAGATGAAAATGGATTGAGGCCATATGTATATGGAGCACAACATGGGCATGACACAAAGCTTGATCTTCAAATGGTGAAATTTCTATTGTCTTTTGTAGACCTGGATCATGACATACCACTTGTATAATTGAGAACTTTAGAGGAAAATGTCCTAGAAACATTGTTTCTCTAAGGAAACCTCATGGAAAACCCTATAAATGAGGTAAACTATTGGCCCTTATTATAGAGCCTAATTTGAGGGGATAAAAAGAGTCATACCTGTGACCTCCCCAAATTTAGGGGAGAGATAAGAGATCTCAAGTCTGGCTCATGACCACTTGAGGTAAACCTTGGGGCTACAATGTCCTAGCTACATGATCCAAATTTTTGTTATATTAGTGAGTCATATCTAGGAGAGTGTAAATATCTTGTGGGTGAGTGCAAGATAATGATTCTCTCTCATGACGCATTAGTGGCAATGCAAACATGGAAAAACAACAATCTGTTAACTTGGAAGGATTATTCAAGGTACTTTTACAATGAATTTGAATATGGTGTAAGAAGATGAAACATAGGAAATTGAATTATATTTCCAAATATATAACTTTTATTCATAGAAATTGTGAATAACTATGTGAAATTTGATTTTTTCTAAAAGTGGTATGTTATTTTTCCAACAAAATATAAGGTATATATTTTTGTTCGTGCAAGTGTTGAGGGCCTTAACGATGGAATTTCATTCCAAAAAATTGTATAATTGTAGATAACCCATTGTTATAATGAGGTGTATTATTTGGAAATTTATAATATTAATTATATATATTTTTTAAATTATGAAAGTCAATATATTCTTGAAATTAAAACACCTTTTGATCGTGTAGGCTGAGAGGGTCTTAACATCATCAATTTTTTTTTTTTTTTTTATATCATAGATATCATTCTCCTCTAGTGCGGAATATTACTCATTTTACAAATGGTTAAGCCGACAAGAAGTTATAGCAGAAATAAGAAAGGTATGTATACTAGGATTTTGATATATGCAAAGAAAAAAATAGATGAAAAATAGTAAATAATATTAATTAAAAAAAAACTATATATTTGGAATCTGCATAGTCGACTCTATCTATTTTTGTAGTTTCGTCAACAACTGAATTGTGTATCCTATAGAAAAATAACACCAAAAACAAATATATAGAGAGGAATTCACAAAAATGGAGGTTTTTATCAATTTGTAGATCGAACCACTAGGTTTTTCATCCTGAACCTAAATCCAAGGAAACTAATTCAACATACACATATTTTAATGTTGTCAATCCCACCCCAAAAAAAATGAATTCAAAAGAATGGGCACATGTTCTTAAGAGCATGTACGTGCTCTAAGAATGTTCACACGTTAAGAACACATGTGAGCTAGGAACACACACATGTTCCTAAGAGAGCGCACACGCTCTTATATCCTATTTCTTATTTTCCATTCCCCCCCTTCTCTCTCTCCTACTCTACTGCTCTCTCCCCCACACTGTGAATCCCACTCCCTCTCTCTCTCCCACTCTCCCCCCTTTCTCTCTTTACCTCTCTCTACCTCCCTTCCCTCCCTAAACACACCTTCTATCACTCTCTCTCTCTCTCTACCCCCACTCTTAGTATCCCTCTCTCCCCCTTTCATACTCCTATACATGGTAAGACCTAGACATGGAAATACCTAGACATTGCAAGACATGGAACTACCTATATTTAGACCTTGCCTTTCAATTCCTCACACTCTCACACCCAATCCCTCTCTATTCCC
>JZKD02S0418325.1:0-17956 GCA_000966675.3 Picea glauca | reverse complement strand
AATTAGACGAACGATTTGATTTTCAGTTACCTTGTTCTTTAATAAAACATTAATCTCCCAAAACAAAGTAATGTCATCCATATTTTGAATGACAGTCGTCATCGAGTGCCAATCATGGGCCATTGACAAAAGTCCCTGCAGGGATAACGACTTATCACGTTCAGCTATTGATTTCAAATTATGATCCTTCGAATCAGTTTTTTGGCGGCGCACACCTTGCATCGCACGGACGAAAAGTACCCAAACAAGTGCCTCAAGGTGATTTGAATGCTCGTCAACTTTCCCTTTACACATGTGACCCTTGGATTTGACACATTCAATGATATTTTGACACATGATATCGAGGTGTGATTGAGTGGTTTCGAGTTCAACTCCTTTCCCCCCCGATATGCATCCGATGGCACCACATGGCGAAAGCGTGGTATTCCTATCAGCCCACTTTCAAAAGATTAACCTCCACGTTAGTTCTCGGCCCGATATGCTCCACGACTGTCAATCTGTGGCGCCTACGATCTGTGACCCGTTGGGCCCCATCAACTTCACCTTTCCACTATATTTAGCCCCGACCACTAGATGTGGCCTCATCCGCTAGTCTATCACTCCTCTATACCGATTTAGCCTCCTGCTAAGTCCCGAGGTTGGGACTCCATATGAATTTTTTTTACAGTGATAACATGGGCTCCAATTGGGGATGTTATCCTCCCTGCGAGGTAGCAAAGAACAGTAGACCCCGTGCCTTATCCATTGGAGCTTCTCTCATGACAGGTGTGTGCCATACCTCGACCTATCACCATTGTCTGTTGAAAACCACAATCTGCACACTGCTCTCACTTAGAGGCTAAACGCTTTATTTGGAGACCTAAACTTGAAAACGCTTGATCTACAAGCTTATTTGCGCCTACCTACCCTAATTACTCAAATGTACTGCCAATTAAATGAAATCAAAATTCCAATGCAGCCATGCCAACATTTTATCCACTGCTTGTTTATTTAGCACGTGCTTGCTCTTAAGCCTGTTCACTGATAACCCTTTCGAGAAGTTATATATGAATTTGAATCTTTGATTTTCAAAAACATTGGGATTGTTTATTGTTTCAGCAAAATTGCAAATGGATCTTCCAACATGTGCATAAGACCACAATCATGTTTCACTTCTTCCACTGCATTCTTGCTTTCATGCAATTTTCCCTGTTGATTTCCATTAAGAGACTGAAAATCCGCTTAGACTGTCGGAAGGAACACCCTCCTGAATCAGAAGACAACACTCGCTGAAAAGAGACCACTGTTGTAAAACAATCCATAGCTAATACCGACGTTGATTGGTCATTATCTTCATCTCTGAGCTTATAGTCCATCCTAAGCCTTAAATTTTGATTGTTAGAATTTTCCATATAACATGCCACAGGGTCATGAAAACCATGAAAAATCATTTATTCTTGATGAACAAAAACAGAAAGACAAGCCTCTTTCATAAGTGTTTGTTGTTCTTGCTCTATTTCTTCTGTTTTGAGAACATTTTCAAATGAAATTGCAGCAATAGGTTTGTCTACTCTTCCATGCATATCAACAAAAACATTCATACATCCTTGAACATCTTGAAATATGACAGCCATATTATGTGTATCAAGACTATCCTCTTATTCATCAAACAATTATGGTTTGGTGTTGTTAACCTTCTGGAAATTCGCTTGAGGACTGTCATTTTGAATTTCAAATGAATGAAGGGGAATAAGTTCATGTTCATAATATTCTTGCAAATGTAGAAAGCTAACAACATGACCTGTTTCACATTCTAGAGTCCCCATGGATGCATTTTCAGAATCCTCATCCATGCCTAGGCCACTTACAATTTGAACAACCACATCATTTATAGGGGAAGAAAGACAACTTTGAAACACTTTGTCTTGCTAGAAATCTTGTTGAATATCTTCATCAAGTTCAGAAGAAGGAAAATGACTTTTAACAATAATTTCTTGATCAACTTCATCTTCATTTCCAAGCTGGCAGTTGAGCACAGGCTGCAAATCTGAACTGAAATAACCTTCCATGTAATCAACCACATGATCATTAAATGCATGAGAAGGTTGGTGATATTACTGATTGATAACAATTAGCTCATGTAAAACAATGCCATTGTGGTTAGACTTTCCTGCTTCCTCTCTTATCTCATGATTTGCTTTCAACAATTCAAAGGAAGAAAAACATAATGGAAGATAGTTTTCATTTGAAAGTCCACTGCTTTCTGAATATTCAACATCATGTGTGGAGGATTTATGATTTGAAACACTATAAACATTTTGCTTCAACAATTTGAAAGAAGAAAAACACAATGGAAGGGTTCTTTCACCTGATTCAAAACCTTCTTCATTTTATTCATTGTTGTCATATGCACAATTTTCAATTTCTTTGGATTGCTTAACACACTCATGTTCAGATTCATCTTCGACCAATGGCTTCGATTTTGAACTGACAAGACCTTCTACATAATAAGTAACAAGGTCATCAAACACATGAGAAGATTGTTGCAATTTCTTGTCATTTTGTTCCAATGAATCAGTGTGATTTGGCATTAATGCACATTCCTTTGTTTCAATGATGATATTAGAATTTTCTTTCAAAAATTTAAATGAAGAAAATCATAAAGGTAAAGAATTCCCTTCAGCTAATTCAGTACTTTCTTCTTTATAACTGTGATGTGTAGGCTTATTGCTCTCATTATACTGTTGAAAAAGAACATTTTTTGATAAAGGAAATGCAGTTGGTTGTTCTGGGAAGTCATCATCATAATCATCATCATATTTGTCATATATAGGCAAATCAACAACATCTGCAATGTTGTCTAACAAAAAAAAACTTGGGACATCAACCTGTTCCTCAACAAACTAATTTGCAAACTCATCTTATTGATTATCTAGAAATGAATATATGAAACAATCAACTCCATGCTTGTCATGGGGTGGATCAGAAACTACATAAGTGACTTCTCTTTCAATAAGTGGGATATAATTCTTTGATATCATCAATTTTATGCTCAAAATTCCAGTCAAATGTTCTTTGTTCATATTCATTCTCCTGTCCTAGAGCACCCAACCCTTCATTTCGAATTTGTTCACATGCTAGGATATTGTGTTGAATCTCTTGAGCATCATCAAACAATTGTTGTAAGGTCTTAGGTCTTCTTTCCATCACGAGAAAAGACAAATATGGGTGAAGAGTAGTGGCATACTGGAGCATGGCAGCAACTTCAATGGGTTGAATTTCTTTGGGCAGATCATAATAAATACTAGAAAACCTTCTACTGAATGTGGAAGTGGTCTCATTGCTTTTCCCTTTCAAGGCATAGAATTTTGTAAGGTGTAGGTCTAGAGATTTTTTCTTACCCCAAAACTTCGAAAAAACACTCTTCAATTCTTCCCATGAGCCAACTGTCTCCAGTTGCAAATATTTAGACCATTCTTTGGTATCTCCTTTCAAGGATTGACAGAAAACCCTCATACAAACATCGTCATGGTCAATCTCAAACAAATCTATAAAATGGTCAAACTCTTGGAGGTTTTTTTCAGCTGTGATGGCACCAAGTTCCCCATCAAACACATGTAGGTACTCATAGTGCTTTTGAGGAATATTGCAACATCCCCGACCCTCTAAAGACTGGGTAATGCTACCATGCAGAATATATAGCTTAAATGATATATATGCATTAAATCAAATTAAGACATTTAATAGAGTTATTGTCATCATACAGACTTAAATAGAATTAACAACAATTCATACATGCAACGGAGTACATGAACACATACAAGCATCACAAAACAGGCATAAAATACATAATGTAACACAACAATGATACTTATCTTTTAGCTGGAGTAATCCACTAACTGCATGTAGACCTTCCACGAACCTCCCAGCCTTAGACCGTGCTGCTCATCACTCTCAGCAGTAGGTCACCCCCAAGATGGAACTAAACTCCACCGGGCAAGGGAATTCTAGGCTTGGCAAGGACAACAAGAAAGTTGCACAAAGCAACAGGAAGGATATTTTATCCCAGGAGTCACTTACGCCCACAACACACAGACCCTCATTCCCCACACACCTGCTCCACCCCAGGAGGATACACCTTTACTAATACAAGTCCATCGGCTAGTAAACCTCCCTTACCTTGGGCTTCGACAGCATGCTGGACCAGAAGTCTCAGAGTATTGGGGCTGCTACGGGACTCCCTTCCAAGAGAACTCACTTCTCAACAGACTCTCTCATATGGAGAGCTGCTCACATGCCTAATAACCTGCCTCTTCAACCAGTCTTCGACTCAGCTACAGCCAGTTATGGATGACAGCAACAACAACCGGGAAAAATGGGTATGGACACCCAACAAGACAACAACCTAATGTTAAGTCACACCACGGCTCAGGCGATTACAATTGTGTCGGGCTTCACAGGAAGCAGCACATGATGAACATCTTTGTTTCTAGTTTACGAGATGCGTGAGGGTATGTCGCGGTTCAATACATTTCAGGAAAAATAGAAGGCAACAACCCAAAATGGTTCACATATGGATTGGGCTCTGCAAGTGCGTATAGACTGGATTCACGAAAAAATACATAAGTCATCTTTTATGGTTCTGGCTTTTAGAATGCATGATTATGCCAAGGTCGATGACAAAGGCAAATCGGGTTCACGTACGGGATGCAAGAATGCAGCACAAACTCAGGCGAATCATGGCAGACTGACTCGCGAACCCCCCCAACATGAGATGGCACTTCAACTTTAGTTGCATGCGCCTAGGTCGACACTTGTCTTCCTGGAGCTGCATGCGCTCCATTAAGCCCATGTCCCACTTTCCAAGAACTTAGGATAACAAAACATATAATGTTCACCTTATTCTTTAGGAAATAATATTAAAATATTATTCATCTAGAGGTAAGCCCCCTAGCTTAGCCCCTAGGCCCAATACTTAGCCCCCCTTCCTTACCCTACCTAGTGGAGCTTAGTCCCCCATAACTCTTCTTCGTGGTCGGTCTACACGCAACAATGTTTATATTTTTATTAATGTTCTGCATAATTACATATATACAAAAATCAGGCTCATTAGCCTTAGCATCTGGCTCACCATCCTAATAACACATAATTACAATTCAGAAGGGGCTCGAACTTGGGGTATTACAATCCCCTCCCCTTATTTTTGCACTGTCCTTAGTGCAACTTATTCACAAAACAACAACAAGATTTCCAAAATCTTCAAAAAGATATGGGTACTCTGCCTGCATAGCATCTTCATGCTCCCATGTTGCGTCCTCGGGACCGTACCAGGTCCACTGGACTTTTACAAGCCCTATGGCTTGATTTCGGAGCTGCTTGCTTTTCCGATCCAATATACACACCGGATGCACTTGCAAGCCACCTTCTTGCTCCACCTGAATCACATTCCAATCGATTACATGATTAGCATCAAATATATATTTCTTAAGCAACGAAATATGAAACACATTATGCACCATCATGGATGCAAGCAATGCAAGCATATATGCAACTGGTCCAATCCTTTCTAGGATTTCAAACGGTCCACAAAATCTGGTTGCCAACTTTGAACAGTTTCCCAGCTTCACGGAACTTCTATTAGCTTTCACTTTCAGGAAAACATGATCACCCACTTTAAACTCCCTGTGGGTCCTATTATTATCAGCATAACTCTTTTGGCTGTCTTGGGCAACTTTCAAATTCCGATTAATCTTCAACATTTGTTCTTCCATTTCCTTGAGCAACTCTGGCCCAACCACTGATCTATCAACTAGATTATCCCAACTTACTGGAGTATTGCACTTTCTGCCATAAAGTGCTTCAAATGGGCTCATCTTCAACGATGCTTGATACCCATTGTTGTAGGCAAATTCTACCAAGTGTCGGTATTCTTCCCATTTAGATGGTTTGTCCATCACATACATCCTTAACATATCTTCTATCACTTGGTTTACCCTGTTTGTCTGTCCATCAGACTCAGGATGATAAGTAGTGCCGAAGTTCAGATTCGTGAACTTCGGGTCTCTGCTTATCATCCCGAGTCTGATGGACAGACAGAGAGGGTAAACCAAGTGATAGAAGATATGCTAAGGATGTATGTGATGGAAAAACCATCTAAATGGGAAGAATACCTACACTTAGTAGAATTTGCCTACAAAAATGGGTATCAAGAATCGTTGAAAATGAACCCATTTGAAGCACTTTATGGCAGAAAGTGCAATACTCCAGTAAGCTGGGATAATCCAGCTGAAAGATCAGTGGTTGGGCCAAATTTGCTCAAGGAAATGGAAGAACAATTGCCGAAGATTAAGCAGAATTTGAAAGCTTCCCAAGATAGGCAGAAGAGTTATGCTGATAAGAACATGACCCACGGGGAGTTTAAAGTGGGTGATCATGTTTTCCTGAAAGTGAAAGCTAACAGAAGTTCCGCGAAGCTGGGAAATTGTTCAAAGTTGGCAGCCAAATTTTGTGTACCGTTTGAAATCCTAAAAAGGATTGGACCAGTTGCATATATGCTTGCATTTCCTGCATCCATGAATGTGCATAATGTGTTTCATATTTCGTTGCTTAAGAAATATATATCTAATGCTAATCATGTAATCGATTAGAATGTGATTCAGGTGGAGCAAGAAGGCGCCTTGCAAGTGCTTCTGGTGCGTATAGTGGACTGGAAAAGCAAGCAGCTCTGGAATCGAGCCATAGGGCTTGTAAAAGTCCAGTGGACCCAGTACGGTCCTGAGGATGCAACATGGGAGCATGAAGATGCTATGCGGGTAGAGTACCCATATCTTTTTGAAGATTTTGGAAATCTTATTGTTGTTTTGTAAATAAGTTGCACTGAGGACAGTGCAAAAATAAGGGGAGGGGATTGTAATACCCCAAGGCGGAGCCCCTTCTGAATTGTAATTATGTGTTATTAGGTTGGTGAGCCAAGTGGTTTTAAGCTGAAAGACTTATGTGTTATTAGGCTGGTGAGCCAGAGGCCAAGGCCAATGAGCTTGATTTTTGTATATATATAATTATGCAAAACATTAATAAAAATATAAATATTGTTGCGTCTAGACCGACTACGAAGAAGAGTTATGGGGGACTAAGCTCCACTAGGTAGGGTAAGAAAGGGGGGCTAAGTATTGGGCCTAAGGGCTAAGCTAGGGGGATTACCTTTAGAAGAATAATATTTTAATATTATTTCCTAAAGACTAAGGTGAACATTATATGTTTTGTTATCCTAAGTTCCTGGAAAGTGGGGCGTGGGCTTAATGGAGCGCATGCAGCTCCAGAAAGACAAGTGTCGACCTAGGCGCATGCAGCTAAAGCTGAAGCGTCAGCTCATGTTGGAGGGGTTCGTGAGTTAGTCTGCCATGATTCGCCTGAGTTGGTGTTGCATTCTCGCATCCCGTACGTGAAACTATTTTGCCTCTATGATTGACCTTGGCATAATCACACATTCTGAAATCTAGAACCATAAAAGTTGACCTGTGTATTTTTCTGTGAAGCCAGTATATCCGCACTTGCAGAGCCCAATCCGTACATGAACCATTTTGGGTTGTTGCCTTCTGTTTTTCTTGAACTGTATTGAACCGTGGCATACCCTCACACATCTCTAAAACCAGAAACAAAGATGTTCGTCCTGTGTTGTTTCCTATGAAGCCAGACGCAATTGTAGTCGCCTAAGCCATGTTGTGACTTAGCGTTAGGATGTTGTCTTATTGGGTGTCCATACCTATTTTTTCTGGTTGTTGTTGTTGTTGTTGTTGCTGTCATCCGTAACCGGTTGTAGCTGAGTCGAAGACTGGTTGAAGAGGCAGGTTGTTAGGCCTGTGTTCAGCTCTCTGTATGAGAGAGTCTGTTGGGAAGTGAGTTCTCTTGGAAGGGACTCTCGTAGCAGCCACAATACTCTGAGACTTCTGGTCCAGCTTGTTGCTGAAGCCCAAGGTAAGGGAGGTGTAGTAGCCGATGGACTTGTATTAGGGAAGGTGTATCCTCCTAGGGTGGAGCAGGTGTGTGGGGAATGAGGGTCTGTGTGTTGTGGGCGTAAGTGGCTCTTGGGATAAAAGATCCTTCCTATTGATTTTTGCAACTTCCTTGTTGTCCTTGCCAAGCCTAGAATTCCCTTGCCCGGTGGAGTTTAGTCTCAGCTTAGGGGTGACCTACTACTGAGAGTGATGAGTAGTGCGGTCTAAGGTTAGGAGGTTCGTGGAAGGTCTGTACGCAGTTAGTGGATTACTCCAGCTAAAATATAAGTATCATTGTTGTGCTACATTATGTATTTTATGCATGTTTTGTGATGCTTGTATGTTTTCATGTACTCCATTGCATGTATGAATTGTTGTTAATTCTATTTAAATCTGTATGATGGCAGTAACTCTATGTTAAATGTCTTAATTTGATTTAATGCATATATATCATTTAAGTTGTATATTCTGCATGGTAGCATTACCCGGTCTTTGGAGGGTTGGGGATGTTACAAAAATCATGAAGGATGAGAGGTAATTTTAAGGGTTTGTATCTGTGTTGGGTTTTGGAGAATATAGGATCAAGTACAAGCGGTGAAATATCAGCCTTGGCCTCATGAGGCTCATCAACTTGGTCATGGTTGTCACATGGCTTGGATGGGAGATTTTGATCAAAATTAGTGATAAACTGAGGAAATATCTGTATAACTTTGAGGAGGATATACAATTTCATGATTATCATGATCATCATTTGAATGCAATAGGTAAAGAAAATTTTGTTTAGCATGTTCAGGAAAGGACAAAAGGTAATTAATAACAAGAAATATTATGTCTTGGAAAAAACTCAACTCCATGTACTCATTTTCTCCCATGATATCCTTGCATACCTTTGTCAAGGGGTCTCATCTTCCAGTGGAGTCTTTAAATCGCATTTGAAGCTTGAGTGGAGTCGCCAATAAAATCTTAAAGCTACCGAGTCTTTGGACAGTGGAGTCATCGTAAAATTTTTGAATTTTGGATTCTTGAGAATGGAGTCGTTGAGTGAATGATATACAACCTTTACGTGTCTTAATATTTTTCACCATTAGTACTCAAATCTGAACTTTGTCATTTCTCCCAGGGAAGATTTCTCCTTCGGTCCCCGACAATGACACCAAAATGTTAGCACTCTGTAAATTTTGTCTGGATGATAGACAAACAACAGAGGTAACTATTTCAACGAACTTTAGGTTGGATTCTGACCTTTCCAACCAGAGAGGGCTCTCTCAAACATACAACTATTTGGGGTATTCAAAATATTTGGCGATACGTGTACAGAGGTCAGATTCGGTCATGGTGTAAAATTTAAAGGTGTTAGGACAAAACAAAAGACCGGGGCGATTGGGAAATGGGGTCCGTTCCTAAAAATGTATGAAGAGTTATAAGCTATGTATTTCCAAAGGGAACATAGGCAAAATAAGTATGAAGTTCAACCAAATAAGTAACATGAGATGGCGAAGGAGAGGAGAGGAAGGACTACTATCAACAAGAGGCGTCTAATAGAGGGTGAATCTCTTGGTGTAGTATTAAAAGAGGAAACATGAGGGTTGGCTGCTGCAAACAGAGCACCAATCACGAGTGAAGTCTGAAACATTAACCAAAAATACATAACAAGTATAATCGATGTGAGAAGGAGCACCAACAAAAATGAATTCCTTCCATTACTTAAGGATTATTACTAGCAGCAAAAACACATTCATGAATATNATTAACAACAATTCATACATGCAACGGAGTACATGAACACATACAAGCATCACAAAACAGGCATAAAATACATAATGTAACACAACAATGATACTTATCTTTTAGCTGGAGTAATCCACTAACTGCATGTAGACCTTCCACGAACCTCCCAGCCTTAGACCGTGCTGCTCATCACTCTCAGCAGTAGGTCACCCCCAAGATGGAACTAAACTCCACCGGGCAAGGGAATTCTAGGCTTGGCAAGGACAACAAGAAAGTTGCACAAAGCAACAGGAAGGATATTTTATCCCAGGAGTCACTTACGCCCACAACACACAGACCCTCATTCCCCACACACCTGCTCCACCCCAGGAGGATACACCTTTACTAATACAAGTCCATCGGCTAGTAAACCTCCCTTACCTTGGGCTTCGACAGCATGCTGGACCAGAAGTCTCAGAGTATTGGGGCTGCTACGGGACTCCCTTCCAAGAGAACTCACTTCTCAACAGACTCTCTCATATGGAGAGCTGCTCACATGCCTAATAACCTGCCTCTTCAACCAGTCTTCGACTCAGCTACAGCCAGTTATGGATGACAGCAACAACAACCGGGAAAAATGGGTATGGACACCCAACAAGACAACAACCTAATGTTAAGTCACACCACGGCTCAGGCGATTACAATTGTGTCGGGCTTCACAGGAAGCAGCACATGATGAACATCTTTGTTTCTAGTTTACGAGATGCGTGAGGGTATGTCGCGGTTCAATACATTTCAGGAAAAATAGAAGGCAACAACCCAAAATGGTTCACATATGGATTGGGCTCTGCAAGTGCGTATAGACTGGATTCACGAAAAAATACATAAGTCATCTTTTATGGTTCTGGCTTTTAGAATGCATGATTATGCCAAGGTCGATGACAAAGGCAAATCGGGTTCACGTACGGGATGCAAGAATGCAGCACAAACTCAGGCGAATCATGGCAGACTGACTCGCGAACCCCCCCAACATGAGATGGCACTTCAACTTTAGTTGCATGCGCCTAGGTCGACACTTGTCTTCCTGGAGCTGCATGCGCTCCATTAAGCCCATGTCCCACTTTCCAAGAACTTAGGATAACAAAACATATAATGTTCACCTTATTCTTTAGGAAATAATATTAAAATATTATTCATCTAGAGGTAAGCCCCCTAGCTTAGCCCCTAGGCCCAATACTTAGCCCCCCTTCCTTACCCTACCTAGTGGAGCTTAGTCCCCCATAACTCTTCTTCGTGGTCGGTCTACACGCAACAATGTTTATATTTTTATTAATGTTCTGCATAATTACATATATACAAAAATCAGGCTCATTAGCCTTAGCATCTGGCTCACCATCCTAATAACACATAATTACAATTCAGAAGGGGCTCGAACTTGGGGTATTACAATCCCCTCCCCTTATTTTTGCACTGTCCTTAGTGCAACTTATTCACAAAACAACAACAAGATTTCCAAAATCTTCAAAAAGATATGGGTACTCTGCCTGCATAGCATCTTCATGCTCCCATGTTGCGTCCTCGGGACCGTACCAGGTCCACTGGACTTTTACAAGCCCTATGGCTTGATTTCGGAGCTGCTTGCTTTTCCGATCCAATATACACACCGGATGCACTTGCAAGCCACCTTCTTGCTCCACCTGAATCACATTCCAATCGATTACATGATTAGCATCAAATATATATTTCTTAAGCAACGAAATATGAAACACATTATGCACCATCATGGATGCAAGCAATGCAAGCATATATGCAACTGGTCCAATCCTTTCTAGGATTTCAAACGGTCCACAAAATCTGGTTGCCAACTTTGAACAGTTTCCCAGCTTCACGGAACTTCTATTAGCTTTCACTTTCAGGAAAACATGATCACCCACTTTAAACTCCCTGTGGGTCCTATTATTATCAGCATAACTCTTTTGGCTGTCTTGGGCAACTTTCAAATTCCGATTAATCTTCAACATTTGTTCTTCCATTTCCTTGAGCAACTCTGGCCCAACCACTGATCTATCAACTAGATTATCCCAACTTACTGGAGTATTGCACTTTCTGCCATAAAGTGCTTCAAATGGGCTCATCTTCAACGATGCTTGATACCCATTGTTGTAGGCAAATTCTACCAAGTGTCGGTATTCTTCCCATTTAGATGGTTTGTCCATCACATACATCCTTAACATATCTTCTATCACTTGGTTTACCCTGTTTGTCTGTCCATCAGACTCAGGATGATAAGTAGTGCCGAAGTTCAGATTCGTGAACTTCGGGTCTCTGCTTATCATCCCGAGTCTGATGGACAGACAGAGAGGGTAAACCAAGTGATAGAAGATATGCTAAGGATGTATGTGATGGAAAAACCATCTAAATGGGAAGAATACCTACACTTAGTAGAATTTGCCTACAAAAATGGGTATCAAGAATCGTTGAAAATGAACCCATTTGAAGCACTTTATGGCAGAAAGTGCAATACTCCAGTAAGCTGGGATAATCCAGCTGAAAGATCAGTGGTTGGGCCAAATTTGCTCAAGGAAATGGAAGAACAATTGCCGAAGATTAAGCAGAATTTGAAAGCTTCCCAAGATAGGCAGAAGAGTTATGCTGATAAGAACATGACCCACGGGGAGTTTAAAGTGGGTGATCATGTTTTCCTGAAAGTGAAAGCTAACAGAAGTTCCGCGAAGCTGGGAAATTGTTCAAAGTTGGCAGCCAAATTTTGTGTACCGTTTGAAATCCTAAAAAGGATTGGACCAGTTGCATATATGCTTGCATTTCCTGCATCCATGAATGTGCATAATGTGTTTCATATTTCGTTGCTTAAGAAATATATATCTAATGCTAATCATGTAATCGATTAGAATGTGATTCAGGTGGAGCAAGAAGGCGCCTTGCAAGTGCTTCTGGTGCGTATAGTGGACTGGAAAAGCAAGCAGCTCTGGAATCGAGCCATAGGGCTTGTAAAAGTCCAGTGGACCCAGTACGGTCCTGAGGATGCAACATGGGAGCATGAAGATGCTATGCGGGTAGAGTACCCATATCTTTTTGAAGATTTTGGAAATCTTATTGTTGTTTTGTAAATAAGTTGCACTGAGGACAGTGCAAAAATAAGGGGAGGGGATTGTAATACCCCAAGGCGGAGCCCCTTCTGAATTGTAATTATGTGTTATTAGGTTGGTGAGCCAAGTGGTTTTAAGCTGAAAGACTTATGTGTTATTAGGCTGGTGAGCCAGAGGCCAAGGCCAATGAGCTTGATTTTTGTATATATATAATTATGCAAAACATTAATAAAAATATAAATATTGTTGCGTCTAGACCGACTACGAAGAAGAGTTATGGGGGACTAAGCTCCACTAGGTAGGGTAAGAAAGGGGGGCTAAGTATTGGGCCTAAGGGCTAAGCTAGGGGGATTACCTTTAGAAGAATAATATTTTAATATTATTTCCTAAAGACTAAGGTGAACATTATATGTTTTGTTATCCTAAGTTCCTGGAAAGTGGGGCGTGGGCTTAATGGAGCGCATGCAGCTCCAGAAAGACAAGTGTCGACCTAGGCGCATGCAGCTAAAGCTGAAGCGTCAGCTCATGTTGGAGGGGTTCGTGAGTTAGTCTGCCATGATTCGCCTGAGTTGGTGTTGCATTCTCGCATCCCGTACGTGAAACTATTTTGCCTCTATGATTGACCTTGGCATAATCACACATTCTGAAATCTAGAACCATAAAAGTTGACCTGTGTATTTTTCTGTGAAGCCAGTATATCCGCACTTGCAGAGCCCAATCCGTACATGAACCATTTTGGGTTGTTGCCTTCTGTTTTTCTTGAACTGTATTGAACCGTGGCATACCCTCACACATCTCTAAAACCAGAAACAAAGATGTTCGTCCTGTGTTGTTTCCTATGAAGCCAGACGCAATTGTAGTCGCCTAAGCCATGTTGTGACTTAGCGTTAGGATGTTGTCTTATTGGGTGTCCATACCTATTTTTTCTGGTTGTTGTTGTTGTTGTTGTTGCTGTCATCCGTAACCGGTTGTAGCTGAGTCGAAGACTGGTTGAAGAGGCAGGTTGTTAGGCCTGTGTTCAGCTCTCTGTATGAGAGAGTCTGTTGGGAAGTGAGTTCTCTTGGAAGGGACTCTCGTAGCAGCCACAATACTCTGAGACTTCTGGTCCAGCTTGTTGCTGAAGCCCAAGGTAAGGGAGGTGTAGTAGCCGATGGACTTGTATTAGGGAAGGTGTATCCTCCTAGGGTGGAGCAGGTGTGTGGGGAATGAGGGTCTGTGTGTTGTGGGCGTAAGTGGCTCTTGGGATAAAAGATCCTTCCTATTGATTTTTGCAACTTCCTTGTTGTCCTTGCCAAGCCTAGAATTCCCTTGCCCGGTGGAGTTTAGTCTCAGCTTAGGGGTGACCTACTACTGAGAGTGATGAGTAGTGCGGTCTAAGGTTAGGAGGTTCGTGGAAGGTCTGTACGCAGTTAGTGGATTACTCCAGCTAAAATATAAGTATCATTGTTGTGCTACATTATGTATTTTATGCATGTTTTGTGATGCTTGTATGTTTTCATGTACTCCATTGCATGTATGAATTGTTGTTAATTCTATTTAAATCTGTATGATGGCAGTAACTCTATGTTAAATGTCTTAATTTGATTTAATGCATATATATCATTTAAGTTGTATATTCTGCATGGTAGCATTACCCGGTCTTTGGAGGGTTGGGGATGTTACAAAAATCATGAAGGATGAGAGGTAATTTTAAGGGTTTGTATCTGTGTTGGGTTTTGGAGAATATAGGATCAAGTACAAGCGGTGAAATATCAGCCTTGGCCTCATGAGGCTCATCAACTTGGTCATGGTTGTCACATGGCTTGGATGGGAGATTTTGATCAAAATTAGTGATAAATTGAGGAAATGTCTGTATAACTTTGAGGAGGATATACAATTTCATGATTATCATGATCATCATTTGAATGCAACAGGTAAAGAAAATTTTGTTTAGCATGTTCAGGAAAGGACAAAATGTAATTAATAACAAGAAATATTATGTCTTGGAAAAAACTCAACTTCATGTACTCATTTTCTCCCATGATATCCTTGCATACCTTTGTCAAGGGGTCTCATCTTCCAGTGGAGTCTCTAAATCGCATTTGAAGCTTGAGTGGAGTCGCCAATAAAATCTTAAAGCTACCGAGTCTTTGGACAGTGGAGTCATCGTAAAAATTTTGAATTCTGGATTCTTGAGAATGGAGTCGTTGAGTGAATGATATACAACCTTTACGTGTCTTAATATTTTTCACCATTAGTACTCAAATCTGAACTTTGTCATTTCTCCCAGGGAAGATTTCTCCTTCGGTCCCCGACAATGACACCAAAATGTTAGCACTCTGTAAATTTTGTCTGGATGATAGACAAACAACAGAGGTAACTATTTCAACGAACTTTAGGTTGGATTCTGACCTTTCCAACCAGAGAGGGCTCTCTCAAACATACAACTATTTGGGGTATTCAAAATATTTGGCGATACGTGTACAGAGGTCAGATTCGGTCATGGTGTAAAATTTAAAGGTGTTAGGACAAAACAAAAGACCGGGGCGATTGGGAAATGGGGTCCGTTCCTAAAAATGTATGAAGAGTTATAAGCTATGTATTTCCAAAGGGAACATAGGCAAAATAAGTATGAAGTTCAACCAAATAAGTAACATGAGATGGCGAAGGAGAGGAGAGGAAGGACTACTATCAACAAGAGGCGTCTAATAGAGGGTGAATCTCTTGGTGTAGTATTAAAAGAGGAAACATGAGGGTTGGCTGCTGCAAACAGAGCACCAATCACGAGTGAAGTCTGAAACATTAACCAAAAATACATAACAAGTATAATCGATGTGAGAAGGAGCACCAACAAAAATGAATTCCTTCCATTACTTAAGGATTATTACTAGCAGCAAAAACACATTCATGAATATAAAGAACATGAAAACACATTAAACATCAACACCGTTATGAGTCTCGACTATCTAAGAAAAACCTTATCTGCTTATATTAAAGTTCATAAGAAACTACAAAGTTCTCCTGCTATGAGGGCAGGCCCCTCTCCGGTAAGTCCAACCTTCATTTATCTCTTAAACAATATATATAGATAAGTTACACATGGAATTCAAAACGAATCATCTTCCCCAAGATTCCAAAAATAGTTATTGGCCATGGAAGGAGTAACATACAACAACATGAACTCCTATTTTCTAGGGAACGTTATACTAAAAAACTGACATATTTGAGATTTTTACCCTGAATGCCACTTGTCTGTATCATTACAAAATTCTTTGAAACATACTTAGTTTAGCTTGAAATATATTTCAGGTTAGCAATCTCTTCCTTTTAAGGTGTCAAGCCAAGCAGGTTGGCTTTCTTCGATACCTTCGACCGTTTCAGCTNTGGATTCTTGAGAATGGAGTCGTTGAGTGAATGATATACAACCTTTACGTGTCTTAATATTTTTCACCATTAGTACTCAAATCTGAACTTTGTCATTTCTCCCAGGGAAGATTTCTCCTTCGGTCCCCGACAATGACACCAAAATGTTAGCACTCTGTAAATTTTGTCTGGATGATAGACAAACAACAGAGGTAACTATTTCAACGAACTTTAGGTTGGATTCTGACCTTTCCAACCAGAGAGGGCTCTCTCAAACATACAACTATTTGGGGTATTCAAAATATTTGGCGATACGTGTACAGAGGTCAGATTCGGTCATGGTGTAAAATTTAAAGGTGTTAGGACAAAACAAAAGACCGGGGCGATTGGGAAATGGGGTCCGTTCCTAAAAATGTATGAAGAGTTATAAGCTATGTATTTCCAAAGGGAACATAGGCAAAATAAGTATGAAGTTCAACCAAATAAGTAACATGAGATGGCGAAGGAGAGGAGAGGAAGGACTACTATCAACAAGAGGCGTCTAATAGAGGGTGAATCTCTTGGTGTAGTATTAAAAGAGGAAACATGAGGGTTGGCTGCTGCAAACAGAGCACCAATCACGAGTGAAGTCTGAAACATTAACCAAAAATACATAACAAGTATAATCGATGTGAGAAGGAGCACCAACAAAAATGAATTCCTTCCATTACTTAAGGATTATTACTAGCAGCAAAAACACATTCATGAATATGAAGAACATGAAAACACATTAAACATCAACACCGTTATGAGTCTCGACTATCTAAGAAAAACCTTATCTGCTTATATTAAAGCTCATAAGAAACTACAAAGTTCTCCTGCTATGAGGGCAGGCCCCTCTCCGGTAAGTCCAACCTTCATTTATCTCTTAAACAATATATATAGATAAGTTACACATGGAATTCAAAATGAATCATCTTCCCCAAGATTCCAAAAATAGTTATTGGCCATGGAAGGAGTAACATAGAACAACATGAACTCCTATTTTCTAGGGAACGTTATACTAAAAAACTGACATATTTGAGATTTTTACCCTGGATGCCACTTGTCTGTATCATTACAAAATTCTTTGAAACATACTTAGTTTAGCTTGAAATATATTTCAGGTTAGCAATCTCTTCCTTTTAAGGTGTCAAGCCAAGCAGGTTGTCTTTCTTCGATACCTTCGACCGTTTCAGCTTCAATCTCCTTCTTCCGTCATTTGTTTCTTTTACTCTCTCTAGCTTGCATGTAGGACAAATCTGCATATCCATTAATGATTAAATCCTTCATGACATGATTTAATCTGATCTCTTTACATGCTCTTGTTTCATCTACAGGCTTTGTGTGAAATTTTGTTGCCAATAATCGTACAACAAGCTTTTCTTTCTTTTCCATCGACGATTTTGTCAGATTATTTGAACATCCTAGTTTGCTGAAGGTCGTTGGATTTGTCTTCTCCATTTCCTTTGGTTTTTCAGAAAGCACGAGCTTACCTCCCTTAGCTGTACAAGAATTAGACAAACGATTTGATTTTCGGTTACCCTGTTCTGTAATAAAATGTTCATTGCCCAAACCAGAGTAATGTCATCCATATTTTGAATGATAGTTGTCATTGAGTGCCAATCATGGGCCATTGACGAAAGTTTCTGCAGGGATAATGACTTATCACGTTTGGCTATTGATTTCAAATGATGAGCCTTCAAATCAGTTTTTTGGTGGCACTCACCTTATATCGCATGGACGAAAAGTACCCAAACAAGTGTCTCAAGGTGATTTGACTAGCCATCAACTTTCCCTTTCCACACG
>JZKD02S0418313.1:291119-302780 GCA_000966675.3 Picea glauca | reverse complement strand
CTTGGAAAAGAAACCCATGCCATCCTTGGTTGGGGAATCCACTCTCTTTTTTTCGACATCATTCACAAACCCCAAGTATCCCAAGTCCATATACCCATGATCTCTGAGTTTGTCCACTTTGTTATCCTCTGGCACACTTTAACCCCATATCTAGTCATTCCCCAAATGCTAGATCCATTTTTACGGTTGCTACCAGTCATCCTTCAAAATTCCCCTACCAAGGGCAGTCTTGAGTCTCATAGCATCTTGACATCATTCATGTTACCTGTCAATACCTAATCTCATCTATTACTCAGTGTATTTCAAGAATCCCTTTTATTCTTGGCGTCACGTCACCCTTCATGTCGACATCAACATAGTTTCTAGAAGGGCGACAGTATCTTGACGCTTATTACCTTTTCAATGAGGAGTCTCAGATGACACAGAGAGAATCATCATTGCTTTCTGATTCCCTTGACTGCCATAATGTTCAACTTCAGCAAAATCTCATGTTACAGTGGGTCTTACTATGTGACTATTGCAGTTGTTTCATATTAGAAAAAGACCTATGAATTTGTTAGGCCCTCAATGCCTACGAGTCATCGATGATTCTTACAATCGTCCTTGACTCACTTCAGAGTTCGTTCACCATTCAAAATTGTCATCTACGATTATCAACCGCCCTCAAGGGCATTTTAGTTATCTACCTCAACATACATCTTTAGTCACAGTTTCACATTTCAGTTTCATGACACGATAATGGGGCATGCCCACCTTGTTTGTACACAGATTTTATTTTTTCTCCCTCGAGAAAGGTTTGGGTCCCATAATGTTCCCTCTCCCTCTGGCAGATATCTCTTATAGTTCCTCTCTTCACTCTTCATTATGATGGCACTTTTAGCAAAATAAACATTGATGTCTTTCGGCTATACGTATTCTCCTAACCTCACACATCAAGGGACATCTTTTATCACTGAAATATCATCTGCAACATTTCACACAAGGGTTAAGGAAAAATATCAATTCCAACAGCAATTAGTCCACCTACAACACCAAAAATGCATTCAAAAGGTAAAAAACTATACAATTGGGTCCAAAATTGAAGTGTACAAATTCACCAAAGGAGGCACGTGCACAGTGCGCAACATGTGTGGACTAACACATCCCTCAGTGCGCACTTTGCACAAAATGCATGATTGTCTATGAAAAAATCCACAAACTTCTATGAACGACACATTTATGAATCTTTTCGTCCCCTCAACCACTTCTAGTTCGACCCCCAACGTGATTTGACACTCATATCTGAGTGAAATATAGCTTGGAGGTTGGTCAAGGGCTAGAGAGTGCCCTAAAAGGACCCTTGTTCACACTATGAACCAATTACATTTTTTCTTGAATGGATGTTATAAATAAGAACCATGGGTGTGATAAGAAACCTAGATCTTCAAGGTATTGTTATGCTGCAAGAATTATTCCTTGAGAATCCTCTTTTCTCTTTGAATCCTTCAAAAACCATTGCAATAGGCCATTCCACTCACCTCTTGAGGGAATAGGCATTGTTTTTCTTCACCATTTGTCATTTCTTCCATTGTAAGAGAGAATATCTCTCAATTAGGGAACTCAAGAGCCCTCCCAAGGAGGAAGAGGGGACTCATAAGTCCCTGCCTTTCTCTATGGTGTTTTTCCTACTGATCCATTGATCCATTGGTATAAATATCTTTCTCATTGTTTGATTTTCATGTTTCTAAGTTTCTCAAGATTTCTAACATTTATTTCTTAGTTGTTTTAGTTTTATTTCTTAGTTTTCATATGTGTTTGGCTTATTTAACCCACTCACAAACTTCTTTCTTGTTTATCATACTCATCTAAACATGAAAGTGTTGTTGTTTTGCTCACCCAAGTGACAAAACCAACACAACACATGTTATCCTCGGTCTTCACTTCATTGGGAATCTTCGTCATTACTATACTTAGTTATGCATGTGTGCATTGCACACCCTGTGTACTTCTTTATGATCTTAGCTTATTTTTCCCTTGTGGGGACAATACCCCACCCTCTTTCTCTTTTTCTGCTCTAGTTCTGGCTATAGGCCCTGTTGCTTGGAATCCATGGCTAATTCTGCTTCCTGCGGCCATTTTCCCCTGGACGCGTCAAATTCCATCTGTTCAACATCCTCTACCAACTTCTCAGGATCTTGCTCCTCCTCCACATGTAATGTGGTTTTCTCATACTCTGGTGTGCATATTTCATCCACATCCACCACTATGCGCATCTCGCTGGTTCCACCTTCTGGTACCTATGTGCTACTCTATGTTCTTTGTCTGGTTTTGGTTGCTCTCCAACCCTCGGTGGTGACATGGTGGTTAAATCTGAACTAGAATCTATCAACTCAAAAGATGGTAGCAGAGTTCCACACTCTATCACTCTTCCGCTTGGCTCGATGTTTTTCTCCTTAGATAATAACACAATGGGTCGTTTTCCCCCCTCTGTCTAACTTTATAGTGGGACGGGGAAGCGATAGTTGTGTTTCACTGATAATTGTCATTTTTTCTCTTTTCATTGTGTTTCCTGTGCATTGTACCTTTCTACCCATTAAGTTCTCTTTTGCACGACATGTTTTTGAACCTTTGTTCTCTTACAGTTCCCTATTCCTTCTTCCCAGTTCTATTTTATCGAGGCCCTCCATGTGCGCTAATTTTTTTTTATTTTTATCCTTTTTACTTTTTATGGTTTTTCTTCTCTTTTGGTTTTTCACTATATACATATCTCTTTACTATAGGGTACTTTCTAAGTACCAGGAGGTCGATTGTCACTATATAGCTTCATTCATCTTCCATTGATCATTCCTCTGAGTTATGTACCTCCTAAATCTTTCAACTGTAAAAGTCCCCCATCTATGATAGTCTTCACTTCATATGGTCCCAACCAATGCATTCTGAATTTTCCTGGGTGCTAAAGAAATTTATTGTCATACACCAAGACTAGGTCTCCTTCCTTGAAACTCTTCCTTTTAATATGTTTGTCATGCCAAGCTTTGTCCCTATCTTTCTATACTTCTTGGTGAAATCCTACTAGAATCATATCTTCTTCCATCACCATTAGCTGACTTAGCCTTTCTTCGACTACGCCTCATTCTGTCATGTTAGTGGTTGTTGCTATGCGCATAATAGGTACTGAAAATTCTAATGGCACCACTGCTTATTGTCCATACACCAACCTGAATAGTGTTTGCCCTGTCAACTTTTTTCATGTAGTCCTGTATGCCCATAATATTGTTGGTATATTCAAGTCCCAATCATCCCTATTGGAATTATAGATATTTGCCAGTGCATTCTCTAGGATCTTATTAAAGGCTTCCACTGTTCCATTTTCTTGAGGGTGATATGGTGTACTCTTTTGATGATAGACAACAAACTCCTTAGTCATAGCCTTGATAGTACTATTGATTAATTGAGTGCCTTGGTCGCTTATCAAAATCCTTGGGCATCAAAAACTAGTGATCACTTGCTCAAACATGAAGTGTCATCTTTCCTCTGCGTTGCAATATTTTACTAGTGCTTTTTTTTCCCATCATGTTAAGTGATCTGTCGCAGTAATGATATACCTTGCTCATGACCTCTTTGATCATGGATTAATTCATCCCAAAAAATCTATTGCCCATTTGTTGAATACTTGCAAGGTTACTTGTGGTCTTAGAGGCATCTCATCCCATGTATTAGTTTTTCCAACCGTCTGCCATACATCACATCTCTGGCAGTATTCATTTGCATCTCTATGGATGGTTGACCACTATAGTCATGTGTGCAATACCTTCTGCGTGGTATCTTTTCCTGCATAATTTCCTCCAATTATTTCCTCACGGGACTCTGCTAAAATCCTAGGCCCTTCATGTTCTAGTACACATCTTCTCAAGATGTTGTCTACACACATATTGTATAAATGTCCTACAATTAATTTATAGTCTGCAACTCTGACTACCAAATTATTCTTCTGTGCAGTGTTGAATTCTCATGCCATGGTCCTTGTACTCAAGTATTAAATGATGTCAGCAAACTATTCATCAGCTACTTGGATTGAAAATAAATGTGCATCAGGGAAGTTGTCCTATAAATTCATAGGTTCTTCTCCATTGGTAATCCTTGAAAGGTGATCAGGTCCTGCATTAAACTTCCCTAGTTTGACTAGCACTTCAAAGTCAAATTCATGAAACATCAGTAACCATCTACAAATTCTCCCCCCCAACACTGGTTTAATGACTAGGTATTTGAGGGCAGAATGGTCTGTGAACATTTTAAAGTGTTTCCCAAACAGATAGTGTCTAAACTTTTGTAGTTCATATACCATTGCTAATCCTTCTCTTTCTATATTATTGTAGTTCTGCTCTGACTCTGACAGTTTTCTTCTTGCAAATTCTATCAGATGATCTAACTCTTTTCCCAATATGGGAATAATAGTATTGGTGTTGTTACCATTTTCTCTTTTAGAGTGTCCAGTCCTCGCTGAAAATCCTCATTCCATTGAAATTTACTATCTTTCCTCAACAGTTTCTCCATCAGTGTTGTGATCTGCACATACCCTATTATGAATTTCTTGTCATAGCCTGTGTGTCCCAATGTTATTCTCAATTATTGTAAGTCTGATTTTGGTGGTGGTAAAGTGACAAACACTACAATATTGGCAGAATCTACTAGCAAGCCTTGTTTGCATGCTATATGGCCCAATAGTATCACAAAATGTGTCCTAAAGATTCTCATCTTGATATTTAATGATATATGACACTGCCTGCATCTTTCCAACATCAACATTAATACCTCTACATGATCTTTCAATAGATTGTATACTGTCCAATCATCCAGATATACTTCTAAAAACTGATGGATGAATTCTTTGAATGCAGCTATGACTACTCTTGAGAATATTGTTGGTTCATTATTCAATCCAAAAGGCATGATTTTGTACTAGTAGGATCCTCATTTTGTGGCAAAAGTGGTCTTGTGCCAGTCTTCTGGGGCTATTTTGATCTGATGGCATCCTGAGAATACATCAATGAATGAGTATGCTTCCTGGCCTCCTACATTCTCTAATACCTCATATGTGAAAGGGGTAGGAAAATGGTCATGTAGGAAAGAATCATTCAATTTCCTGAGATATACAAAGATCCTGATACCTCCCTTCTTCTTTTCCTTAACTACCATAGGGCTTACCTATTCAGATTCCTCCACTAGTTCTATGATTCTAGCCTCCAACATTCTGTCAATTTATGCTTTTACTTTTTTTTTTATATTGGGTTCAGTCGATATGGTCGTTGACTGACTGATCTAGATTTAGGTTTGAGAGGCATCTTCATCTCTCATGCTATGACTTTCATATTTATAAAGGTTGTTGGGAACATGTCACTGTACTCACTCAACAACTATGTTATTCGTTCTACTGTTTTTTCATCCCAGTAGTCTCCGATACTTGCCATTTTGGGATTATCATTTGTCCTAATATTTACTTTTTTCACCTTGATTGGCATAGTAAATACTTCTAATTCGAGAGATGGAGCTTCCACCTCCCTTTCTCCTTCAATTTCTATAATTTTAATGTTGTGTGGTTCATCTTCATCTAGTTCTTCTTCCTGCACATGGTAGCATGAAAATAGTTCTTTCATTGTCTATCTGTTTTGTTGTTGATAATTTGTTATAAGTTCAACCTCTGGTTCTTGAATGAATATTTCCCCTCTAATTTGTTTGAGTGTTGAATCCATGTTGGGGTTCTCATGTTCAAATGAGAAAGTGACTATAAAATTATACTATAGTACTGTCCATTATGTAGTGACTCTATGCAATTCCTGGTCTACATACCAGTTTGATGGAATTCCTTCCAAGCTGTGAATAAAGTCATGAGGCCATTATTCTAGTGACATATTTCTCCATAGTTTTCTACACTTCTCCAAGTGTTCTACTGGTGTCCCCTGTCCATCATATCTCTGTAGTTGGTTACTTCCATGTTCTGCGACAAATTTGATGTGTAATAATCACTTACATTGGTACCAGTCCTTGATTGTCTCTTTGTGTGCACCCCACCATCTTGCAGGTGTTTCCTTGAGTGCTTTATCCAGAGCTAAGAGCCTCTAGTTTTATAACACTTCATCTTCATAACTTGTTAGGAATTCTTCTAAGTCATTCACCCCATGAAAGATGGGAGGTTCTCTTATCTCTGTACCTATCCATCTTACTGCATGGTCTATGCTTGCGTACCTTCTTGCAGAGACTTCATGTAATATTTGTTGCCAATTTTCCAACCCTATAACTGAGTCTCAGTTGCATGATGTGATACATCTCCAACTAAGTACCCAATATTCAATTGGATTCACATAATCTTCTTCTCGTGCGATGGTCATATATAACTAGTTAATTTCCTCCAGGTTTGAAGAAGTGGGTTCTACAAACCTTTCTCCTTTTGATGGATCTAATGGCGCAATGAATCTATACTCTCCTAATTTTAATGTCATTTTCCTCATCTTCAAATTGATTATGGCATGATTATCAAATTTCCAATCCAATCCAAGTAATGCCAGAAAAGGTGCTTTTCCATCCACTATTTCTATCACTTCCAAATCGGCTTTAGTGTGCAGTCCATCCATATCTACCGTCACACCATTTAACCTTCCAATTGACAGAACCCTCTGTTTATTTTCTAGTTTCAGCTGAACAGGTGAATATCCTATTGTGGGATCTCCCATACATTTCCATTTCTTCTTGGGTAGTACATTCACTTCGAAGCCTAAATCTAGTATGATATCCCCCATGTTTAAATCTCAAATGTTGGTGTTCAGTATGAATTCTCTGCTTGTCCTCCTCCTCGTATGTAGATGATTAATTTCTTTATGTTCTAGCCTTCCCTCTGCATATGTGCTACATATTTCTAACATATTTTGTAACACTTTAACAAATTATGGGTCATTTAGTCATTTAACACATGATTGCAGAAAATCCTTTATCATACTTACTTATCCTAGGGGTTGTGCTTCATTAGTTTGATCCAATGATGAAGGCATATCTTATGTTGGTACATCCTGAGTATGCTATGCAGTTGATGTATATGCAATGTTTGGCTTCAAGAATACTTTTCTAGCTTGTTTGAATGTCTCCTTTTCATTCTGTGCATCAAACTGCTTCTGTGGTTTAGCATTTTTATTCACCCATTGGTGTTGCGCTGGATCTTGTATTACTACATCATCTCCAATATTATCTCCTCCACTCATAACTATGTTGATATTTCTTCAATCATCCCTCAATTTTTCATAAATCCATTGAACATTCTGATCGTTCTGATTTGTCTTGTCCTGGATCTTCCCCAATAGTGTCGGATAGTCTTATGTGTCATGGTCAGATGCACTACACTACATACATGTCACAGGTGGAAGTGGACATTCTCTTGCATAGTGTCTTGGTTGTCAACAATTATGGCATACCACTAGTCCTCTGTCTCTTCCAAAGCCTCCTCTACCTCTTCCTCCACCTCTGTATCCAACTCGATCTCCTTGCAGTGCATTGTACCGTGGCACCTGGTTATACTGTGTGGGATTATACTGTGGCTACATGGTATTATGCTACGACTGTGCAGTGTTATATTGTTGTGGTGTCGTGTTATATGGGGTTGGTACTTGGTTAAAATGTGGTGCAACTTTCCCTGTCATCACCTTTTTCCTGCAGCCTATAGGTATCTGATATCCTTTCCCTCATCAGCTCCATTGTCCTGCAATATTTGTCATCAGGGCTTATTGACTTGAAAAGGTTGCAAAATGAAATATTAGGCACTGTCTAGTATTTATGCATCATTGGACAATGATATGGATCATTCCCCTGTGTGTTACATATCTCACACCATAGTCCTCCTAATGGCAAAGGTTTTAGCAGTCATTTTTCCATGTATTGCGTGAATGTTGGGAATTCATTCTTGTGGTGTCCTTCTGTCCTACATGTGGTACACCAACCAACTTCTCTTTTGCCCTTACTCTTTTTATGGTTTAATTAAAATTTTATATTCTTCAGGTATTCCTTCATCTCCTCTATTGCAGGATTTGTCTTCTGATATTGTTCTCTTCTAGCTGTAAGGATTCTTGCTAAGCCTCTGCCTGGTTCTGAAACTTTTCCAACCATCTTGTATAAGTGTCATGTAATTAATTAATAGTCCAAATCTCTGACTACTAGATTTTTATTTTGCGCAATGTTGAATTCACGTGGCGCATTCCCTATACTCAAGTATTTAATGATGTCAGCAAAATATTCATCAACTACTTGGATTAAGAAAAATATTGCATCAGGGAAGTTGTCCTCTAAATTCATAGGTTTTTCTCGATTGGTAATCCTTGATACGTGATTAGGTTCTGCATTCAACTTCCCTGGTTTGACTATCACTTGAAAGTAAAATTCATGAAACAACAGTAACCATCTACAAATTCTTCCCCCAACATTGGCTTATTGACTAGGTATTTGAGGGAAGAATGGTCTGTGAACATTTTAAAGTGTTTCCCAAGAAGATAGGGTCTGAACTTATGTATTGCATATACCATTTCTAAGCCTTCTCATTATGTAGTATTGTAGTTATTCTCTAACTCTAACAATTTTCTGCTTGCAAATGCTATCGGATGGTCTAACTCTCCTGCTCTTGGCTAAACCAGAATAGCTCCAAGTGCTATCATTGATTCATCTTCATGCACATGAAATGTCTTTTCACAATATGGGAATACTAGTATTGGTGTTGTTACCATTTTCTCTTTTATAGTGTCCAATTCTCATTGACAAACCTCATTCCACTGAAATTTACTATCTTTCCTCAACAGTTTCTCCATCGACGTTGTGATCTGTGCATACCCTTTTATGAATTTCCTGTAGTAGCCTATGTGTCCCATTTTTTTCTCAACTACCGTACTGATTTTGGTGGTGGTAAATTGACAATCACTACAATCTTGGCAGGATCTAGTAGCAAGCCTTGTTTGCACACTATATGACTCAATAATATCCAAAAAGGTGTCAAAAAGATGCACTTCTTGATATTTAATGATATATGACACTGCCTGCATCTTTCCAACATCACCTTTAATACCTCTACATGATCTTCCAATAGACTGTAGATTTTCCAATCATCCATATATACTTCTAAAAATTGATGGATGAATTCTTTGAATGAAGCTATGACTACTCTTGAGAATATTGTTGGTGCATTCTTCAATCCAAAAGGAATGACTGTGTAATCCCCATTCTATGGAAAAAGTGGTCTTGAACCTGTCTTCTGGGGCTATCTTTATCTAATGGTAGCGTGATAATCCATCGGTGAATGAGTATGCTTCCTAGCCTCCTACATTACCCAATACCTCATCTGTGAAATGGGTAGAAAAGGGTCAGGTAGGAAAGAATCGTTCAATTTACTGAGATCTATAAAGATCCTCATACCTC
This sequence comes from Picea glauca, assembly GCA_000966675.3. Classification (NCBI taxonomy): domain Eukaryota; kingdom Viridiplantae; phylum Streptophyta; class Pinopsida; order Pinales; family Pinaceae; genus Picea; species Picea glauca. The sequence goes on along the minus strand of JZKD02S0418313.1, from coordinate 293,357 downwards.
CCTTTTTAGTTTCTTGAAATACCATAAGGATTACCCATTCATATTCCTCCATTGGTTCTATGGTTCCAGCCTCCAACATTCTATGAATTTTTGCTTTTAGTTTTTCCTTATATATTGGGTTGAGTCAATATGGTCATTGTCTGACTGATCTACCTTCAAGTTTGAGAGGTATATTCATATCTCCTAGCTCTCCTGTTATGCCTTTCATTTTTGTAAAATTTGTTGGGAACATTTCATCGTACTCATGCAACAACTTTGCTATTCTTTCTACTGTTTTTTCATCCAAGTAGTCTCTGATACTGGCCATTTTGGGATTAACATTTGTCCCAATATTTACTTTCTTCACATTGATTGGCACCGTAAATACTTCTGATTCAAGAGATGGACCTTCCACCTCCCTTTCTCCTACAATTTCTATACTTGTAATGTTGCATGGGTCATCTTCATCTGGTTCTTCTTCCTACACATGGTTGCATGACAGTAGTTCTTTCACTGTCTGTCTGTTTTGTTGTTGATACTATGTTATAAGTTCAACCTCTAGTTCTTGAATGAATATTTCCCCTCTAATTTGTTTGAGTGTTGAATCCATGTTGGGGTTCTCATGTTCAAATGAGAAATTGACTATGAAATTCTACTATAGTACTACCCATTATGCAGTTCCTCTGCGCAATTCCTGGTCTACATACTAGTTTGTTGGAATTCCTTCCAATGTGTCAATAAAGTCATGAGGCAATTCATCTGGTGGTGTCATTCTCCATAGTGTTCTACACTTCTCCAAGTTTTCTACTAGTGTCCCATGTCCATCATATCTCTGTATTTGGTTTCTTCCTTGTTCTGCGCCAAATCTAACGCACAGTAATCACTTACATTGGTACAAGTGCTTGATTGTCTCTTTGTGTGAACCCCACCATGTTGTAGGTGTTTCCTTGAGTGATATATCTAGAGATAAGAGCCTCTGATTTTATAACACTTCATATTCCTAAGTTGTTAGGAATTCTTCTAAGTCATTCACCCCATGAAAGCTACGAGGTTCTCTTCTCTATGTACCTATCCATCTTACTACATGGTTTATTCTTGCACACCTTCTTGTGGAGACTTCATGTAGTATCTGCTGCCAATTCACCAACCCTGTATCTGAGTCTAACGTGCATGATGTGATAATTCTCCAAATAAGTACCCCATCTAAAGTTGGATTCACATAATCTTATTCTTGTGCGATGGTCCTATATAACTGGTTAATTTCCTCCAGGTCTAAACAAGTGGGTTCTACAAACCTTTCTTGTTCTGATGGATCTAATGGTGCAACGAATCTATACTGTCCTAACTGAAATGTCATATTCCTCATCTTCATATTGATTATGGCCTAATTGTCAAACGACCAATCCAAGCCAAGAAATATAGGATAAGGTCTTGTGCCATCCACTATTTCTATCACTTCCAAATCGGCTATAGTGTGCACTCCATCCAGATATACTGTCACACCCTTTAGCCTTCCAATTGGAAGAACCATGTGTTTAGTTTCTATTTTCAGTTGAACATGTGAATATCCTAATGTGGGATCTCTCATACATTGCCATGTCTTCTTGGGTAGTACGTTCAGTTTGGATCCTAAATCCAGTATGATATATCCCATGTTCAAATCTCCAATGTTGGTATTCAGTCTGAACTCTTTGCTTGTCCTCCTCCTCGTATGCAGATGATTAATTGTTTTCTATTCTAGATTTACCTCTCCATATTTGCTACATATTTCTAACATATTTTGTAAAAATTTAACAGATGATGGGTCATTTAGTAGCTGAACACAATATTGCAAAAAATACTTTATGGTACTTATTTGTCCTAGGGGATGTGATTCATTAGTTTGATCAAGCCATGAAGGCATATTGTATGTTGGTACGTCCTGAGTATGTTATGCAGTTGATGTAGATGCAATGTTTGGCTTCAAGAATACTTTTATGTTTTGTGTTGCACCTCCTTCGTCACCTTGGTGAGAAGAATCGAGGTGCTTGCATGCCCAATTGGGTCTACTGAGCAGGACAGCTATAGAGGAAAAAGTTAGAGAAAGAAAAACAAAACTATAATCAAGAATTAAACTAATAAAAACTAAAAGCATAAGCATAGGTACATAGAGATAAAAAGAACAAAAAGACCCATGTCACCAATGTTTAAGGCTTGATCTATTGATGAAAACAAAGCACCAAGAAGAAAGGGGACTATGAGTCCCTTCTTCCTCCAAGG
>JZKD02S0418313.1:264455-274931 GCA_000966675.3 Picea glauca | reverse complement strand
AACCCTAGGAGATGAAGCGCCAAAAGTCATGTGGGCCCCGTTTGGGTAAGTTAGTACATCAACTTCTCGGGGTCGTAACTTTTGCATATGATCTCCATTTTAGGTGTGTGATAGCTCATTGGAAAGGTATCGTTGAGGAGATTGATTTTGGGGGATCAATCATGCCTTTGACTATCATTGAGGATATTGATCCTAAAAAACCTTCATTTAGGCCCTCAAAATGGCCCCGAAAGTTAAAACTACTAAAAATAGTAAATTGCCATAATTGTCAGAAAACTATTTTGAGCTAGTTGGAAAAGGTGGGTGGACACCGATATCCATTTGGATCATATGGTATTTTTCTATAATTATACACAGAACCTTTCGACTTCTTGGTGCAGTTTTAATGGCAATCGTGACCTTTGCTTTTCGCTCCCCTGTGAAATCTCAGAGTATTGGGCATTAGTTCCTTTTCTGGATAAGCCCCCTCTTTATGTGGCCTTGGGTGATGACCTTACAGGACCATGTGAATTGAGGACATGGACAAAGGTAGTTTGAATCAAACTTCTTTTCATCTTGCAATTTACCTCGATCCTCCACGTGTCCTCTTTTCAAATCCACAGTTTGAATTGCGGCCCGCTCTCAAATTTTTAACGTCCATGCAACTCCTATCCCCACAATGCTACGGGACCGTCGATATCCTGATATTGATGGTACTTATAAAACTAGTGGTTCATATTTTCCCCTATCAAACCTACGAATTAGATTTGACCTCTTGTAAAATCAACAGATGAGATCCCCTTCGTGGTTTCGGGTTTCGAGAGTTTCAACTCTCAAACCCTGCTCTCTTTCGTAATTTAATATTCTAATTTAATGGTTTGTGGAAACATGTCTTCCTAATCAATAGCCCTACCTTTACTTCGGGTGGTTTACCTTTCAGCTAGATCAACAGTCTTATGGCCCTCTTCTTGATCAACGGTCGATATCTCCTTCGGGTTTCGGACTTCTGAGATCTCAAGTCTCAAACTTCACCCTTTTTTTTCCAATGGATTTTATCCTAAGGCTATAATCCACTAACATGTGTCCTCTTGATCTGATGATCGAGGATTACTTCAATTATTTACCCAGAGTCCATAGATTTTCTCCACGTCTTCCTTAGATCTGACGGCTATGAATTACTTCGGATATTTATCCGGAGTTCTCAGATTTTTTCCATATCCTCCTTGGATATGACGGATATTACTTTGGATATTTATTCGGAGTTCTCATATCTAAACCATGCCTCCTCTAAATATGATGGCTCAGATCCACTTCGAGTGATTCGATGCTTGATATTCAGTTCAGACGATCTGACGACTGAGCTTTACTTCAGCTGATTGGATGATTGAGATTTACTTCCAATTTCCAGAAGTTTGGACTTCGGAAATGTCAACTCTCAAACCTTTCCTTCTCCTAAATAAATGGTATATGATGGCTTAGATTCACCTTGGTGATCCAACGCTTGAGATTTACTTCAAGGGATTTGATGACTCAGATCTTCTTCGGCTGATCGGACGATTGGGATTCACTTCATATTTCTGGGACTTCAAAATTTGGGAATCTCAAATCTCAACTGAGAAAATCTCAAATGGATTTCCCGAAGGTGCTGATATGATGGCTCAAATTCACTTTGGAAATCCAACACTTCAGGTTTACTTCAGATGATCCAGTGGTCGATTTTTACTTCAGGTCTTCACCCGGGATCCATAGATTCACACCACCTGTCCTTTATATCTCACGGTTTAGATACACTTCAAACGATCTGACGACTAACATTTACTTTGGGTTTTTACTCAGAATCCATAGATTCATGCCACTTGTCCTCTGGATCTGACAGTTCAAATATACTTGAGCTCTTCGACGCTTCGGCCCTTCGGTGCTTCAACACTTCGGCACTTCGGGCTTTGGGGGTTTCAAATCTCAATCTGAAGCTCTCGAAGTGATTTATCCGAAGTCTATGATCTATCATCATGTGTCCCTCTAGATATGACAATTCAGATTGCCTTCGACTCTCCGGGACTCAGGAACCTCAAATCTCAAACTTTACTTCCACCCGAGGATAATGGATCTCTACCATGTGTCCCTTTCGATCCGACGGTTAAGAGTTACTTATGGGATTCGGATCTCTGGGCTTCGAGAGTTTCAACTCTCAATAAAAAACTCTCGAAGTGATTTCTTCAGAGTTACTGATCTATTGACATGTGTCCCTTGGTGATCAATGGCCGAGATTTACTTCATCTCTTTGTCCTCCTCTTTTTCCACTAGCCTCTGAATTTGTGGAGCTTACACCACCTATCCTCCTTGATGATGGATGATCCCAATTTTCTTCTGGACTTAGTGACTTTGAAAAGTCCACTCTCCTACATGCACAAGGGTTAAGTTTCTTGCATTTACTTCCGGATCCAACGGTTATTGGTCCTTCATGCTCAGATCCAACATATGGGATCTGTTCCTCTCCTCTGCGCTTCCTGACATAGTTGCACTCCTCGGAGCACGTTCGCTTCCTCAGGACCTTCTTTCGTTCACGGCCAGAATAAATCTAAGGTTCTTTAGATTCCTTATCGAGAATATTCCTTACCCACAACAACTCTCCAACTGACTTCCCTTAAGGATCGGGAAATCGGACTTCGCGATTTCACAAGTCTCATGGTCACGCTCCTCGCACTTCACAATACTCCAAAACCCGATGGGTAAATGTCAACGCCTCCTGTTCTTATCGAAAATCTTTCCGTCAGGATTTCGGCACTTACGATGTCGACAACAACTTACCTCATTGATCCCCGACTCCCGATATGCCGATGCGCCAATACACGCGTGAGGGTTCACTTACTTCCACCTCCCGTCACCTCTGTCGGGATTTCAGGATCTGCGGGATCACAAATCCTGTAGCCAAAATATTCGGGACTTACCTTTCCCCGATTCCCGATATATTATGCCACCTGTTCCCCACAAATCCTGACTGTGGCCACGCGACCCTTCTGTCGGGATATCGCGTTTCGCGATTCCAAGTACCTAGTGTTTCCTRTCTTCAGAAACCTCGATTCTTTGATCTTTGACTCCTCGGGATCCCCTGACACATGTCCCAATGATGAACGGTTCTGATCCTGTCGGGATATCACAGATCAYGATTCCGGATGTTATGATTTCTACCCTCTCAGAATTTCCGATGACTCCAATATCCYGATGACTTGTTCGAGACTCCTCCTCTAYGCACTAAGACTTAACCCCGGTGTAACTCCTACCGAATTTGACGGTTGACGAGAATTTACGTCATTCCTCCGTGAGATCTTGACCATTACTTCCTCTTCTTGAGGATTTCTTGATGTGAAACCTCCTGTGYAGTCCTTCAACAGATTCGAAGGCTCTACTCCTYCTGAGGTTTTCCCCACTCCAGTATTCAGAAAGAACCTTGCACGCACTCCTTGTGRACAATTCTTCAACAATGGTTAAGTGTTGAAGTCGCTTGACCCTGCCCACTCCTGCAACARCAATCTTTCAAAGATTTGTTCAGGTTCGCAGCCCTGAGACTTTTCCCTTGGCCTGCGCACTCCTTGCACGGCACTGTGCCTAACTRCACCTTTGAGGAAATGAGAACAAAAGATAACCCTAATCGAACCCTTCTGTTAACGCACTCCTTGTGGAAAATTCAACTGCACTCCTTGCAGGAATCCTCTAGCTCAATTAGAGAAACACTTGAAACTCATTCACTCTTCCTCTTAGACATCAATTCAACCATGAAATCACATACACAACATATAAAATCAAATGTATGACAGAAATAAACCATTCATGAGCATAACATCAATACACAGAGAAACAACACAAACCATGAAATTGAATCAAAGATTTCTTCTATTAATTCAATCTATGTACATGGGTTTTCTTCATACGCTATTCTCTGCTTGCTCTTCTGCTTCTTCTGAATGCTCCTGTTCTTGATAATATTAGAATGATACAATGAGGGTGTCTATATTCGTTTTCCCCCTTGGGATCTAAAACTATCAAATCTACAATTAAAAACCTATCTACCAGCATTAACTATCTTTAAATGTTGACTATCTACCAAAGGACAAGAGTTATCCGCTCAAGGTCCATTACAATATATAAAGGCGCCATCTCTTTAAATGACTCGTTTAAGATCTGCGCAACAGTCCCAAAGCATTTTCAAAATTTTTGCTGGCTTTTCCAGCTAGTTTCTTCTTGATGTGCTGGCCCGCTTGATGTGCTGGCGAAGCTCCTGCATCATACTCCTCGGCTTGAAAACTTTCATGGGCTCCTGTCCATGAGCTCCTGCACGGTATGTCCATGTTTCTGTATTTTTCCTTCGCTCTCCCAGCTGGCGTCTTCCACTGGATGATTTTTCCACTTGACCAAATACTCGAAGTATTCCTTCCTTCGGGTCTTCTTACCCACTCTCTTGTCCAGTATGCATTCCATCTGTGGCTTCTCTGCAACTGGCAATTGTTTCATCCACTGGATCACTAGTTCCTTGGCTCCAGTCTCTGCTTCTCCATCCCTGTATGGGTATAAATCTACAATATTTAATATCAGAGATATCCCTATGCCATCCGGCAACTCGATCTCATTAGCGTTTTCTCCGAATTTCCTCAAGACCTTACATGGCCCGATTTTCTTCATTTTCAACTTATTGTATGTTCCCCTTGGGAACCTTTCCTTCCTCAAATGTGTCAGAACTAGATCACCAACTTCAAACTGAAGTTGTCTCCGATGTTGATCCGTTCTGTGCTTGTATTCTCGGCTTGAATTCAACAGTCGTTCCTTCACTCTGCTGTGAAGTTCCTTCATTGCCTCAACGAACTCTTCAACACTAGTACTGCTAGTCGTAGTCTGTTCTGAATCCCTCAATTCAGAAACTCCTCTCGGTTGAATCCCATACACAACCTGAAATGGACTTTTGCCTATGCTCATGTTCACTGAGTCATTGTATGCGAACTCTGCTTGTGGTAATATGCTATCCCAGCTTCTATGGTGCTCTGTCACCAAGCTCCTCAGCAAGTCTCCCAGACTTCTGTTGATCACTTATGTCTGTCCATCCGTTTGAGGATGATAAGTAGAACTAAATTCCAAGTTAGTTCCTAGCTTCTTCCATAGCGTCCTCCAAAAATTCCCTATGAATTTCGTGTCTCTGTCTGAAACTATGCTTTTCGGCAATCCATGAAGTCGAATGACCTCTTTGAAGAACATATTTGTGATGTGAGTCGCATCGTTGGTTTTCTGGCATGGGATGAAATGTGCCATTTTGGAAAACCTATACACTACCACAAAGATTGAATCAACACCTCTTTGTGTTTTTGGCAATCCTAATACAAAATCCATACTTATTGCCTCCCATGGTCTTTCTGGTATGGGCAATGGCTGATACAGTCCTGCATTCTCATTCCTCCCCTTTGAATGATGGAAAAATTGACATCTATCAACAAATCGCTTGACATCTGCTCGCATCCCTGGCCAAAAATATGACTCATTCAACTTAGCGAATGTTTTTTCATGGCCAAAGTGTCCTGCTAATCCACCACTGTGCTTTTTTTTTAACAAGTTCTCCCTCATGGAGCAATTCGGAATGCACAATTGATTTCCTCTTAACAACAATCCCTCCTAGATCATATAATCTATCCAAGGGCTTTTATCTCTGAGAACTGGATTCTCAGCTGCTTCATACACCTCTCCAAAATCTGCATCTTCTGCGTACATGTCCCTGAGGTTTTCAAAACCCAATGTTTTGACTCAGAATTCCTACATCAACAAACACTTCCTTCTTAGAGCATCATCCAGTTTGTTAGCAGTACCTGATATATGTTTAATCACAAACGTGAAATTCTGCATATACTCTACCCATTTTTCATGTTTCTGATTCAACGTCTCTTGTTGAGTCACAAACTGCAATGCATGATTATCACTATACAAAACAAATTCTTTTGGGATCAAGTAATGCCTCCACTTCTTCAGCACCTGTATGATAGCATAAAATTATTTATCATATGTGGAGTATTTTAGTTTCACCTCATCCAGCTTCTCACTGAAATATGCAACCGGCCTGTCTTCCTGACTCAAGACCGCTCCTATGGCGTACCCACTTGCATCACATTTCACCTGAAATGTTTTCAGGAAATCTGGCAACACCAAAACTGGTTGTTCTGTGATCTTCCGCTTCAACAGATTGAAGCTCTTCTCAGCCTCTGTTGTCCATTGAAAAGACTTATGCCACTTCTTCACTATATCCATCATTGCTGCGCTAATTCCACTGAAATTCCTGATGAACTTTCAGTAGAAACTAGCCAAACCATGGAAACTTCTCACCTCAAAAATATTTCTCGGTGATGGCCAATTCTTGATCACTTCTACCTTATCCAGATCAATCCTCAACTCATTCGCCGATATGACAAAACCCAGATAGATGAGTTTTGTCTTCATGAATGAGGACTTCTTCATATTTATCAACAGCTTCTCCTGCTGTAGCTTCCTCATCACAATGGCCAAAGTTTCAGATGTTCAGCCTCTGATTTACTGTAAATCAATACGTCATCCAAATAAACAATGACAAATTTCCCAATGAATTCCCTCAAGACTTCATTCATCAACCTCATAAAGGTACTTGGTTCATTCGTCAAGCCAAATGGCATGACTAGCCATTCATATATTCCTTCTTTGGTCTTGAAGGTTGTCTTCCACTCATCACCTTCCCTCATGCGAATCTGGTGATATCTGCTCTTCAAATCAATCTTTGAAAAATACTTTTCCCCGCTTAGGCAATCCATCAGATCATCCATTCGTGGTAATGGAAATCTATACCTGATGGTTATCTTGTTGATCGCCCTTGATTCGGTACACATCCTCCAGCCTCCGTCCTTCTTCGGACTGAGCACCGTTGGAACAACGCATGGGATCAAGCTCTCCTGGACCAATCCTTTGTCCAACAACTCCTGGACCTGCCTTTTGGCCTCTTCATTTTCTTACGGCGTCAATCTGTACGCAGCTTTGTTTGGTAAACTAGCTCCTGGTATGAGATCAATATGATGACTCACACTCCTCACTGGTGGCAATGAATGAGGTAATTCATCCACTATGATATCAGCGAACTCTTCGAGCAGTTCCTGAATCTCATTTGGTAGATCGTCCACTCTTGTGCTAGTCAGAACAATTCTCATCTTTCTGACCACAAAGAATTGTGGATCTTCCTTCCTCTTCACCTCTGTAAGAAGCTCCTTCCCACTCATGAGAAGTATTGTGTTGCTTACCTCCAGCTTCACCTCCTTATCCTTTATCAGAAGCAACCTATGTGTCCTCCCATCCTTCTCCAGGGTATATGTGTTCATTCGCCCATCATGAACCACATTTATGTCATATTGCCATGGTCTACCCAACAATAAATGACATACATCCATATGAATGACATCACATAAGACCTTATCATTATATCCCCCTATTTTGAATTCAACCAAGCATTGTTTAGTAACAGTTACCTGGTGTCCTTTCTGTAGCCACAAAACCTTGTATGGGCTCGGGTGATCAGTTGTCTCCAGCTCTAGCTTTTCCACCATCTCGATTGAAACAAAATTATCTGTGCTACCACTATCAACAATAACCTTGCATACCCAGCTCTTGGTTTTGCAAGCTGTTCTGAACAGTCTGGTCCTTTGTGTTGATTCCTCCACCTCTTTCCTGGGCATTAAGAGAACTTTACGCATCATCAGTGACATTTCGCCTTTTGCATCTTCAGCGTCAGCATCTCACCTTTGCGCCTCAGTGATGTGAGCTTCCCCAATGTATTTCCTTTTCTCTGGACACTCGAACGACCTGTGCCCATTCTTTCCACATGTGAAGGAAGTGATTACTCCACCTATTCCTCTTCCTCTACCTCTGGTACGAGGAAAAGTGTTGTTGTCAGCATATCCTCCACTCTGCTCTGTATGTTTCCCTCTCTGTTCAACATGTGGTCCCCTCTGTGAGGTTCCACCTCTCTCAACTTTACCCTGAGGTTTCTTCCATTCCTCCTTGGGCTTCTAGTATTTATCCTGGGAAACTACTTTGCCTCTGGGCTAAATCCTGCCTCGCCCTCCCTGACCTTACTTACATCTCAGCTTCTCTTCTGCTTTCAGAGCCATCTGATAAGCATCCTCCACAGTCCGAATGGTCACCATACTCAATTCATCCTGAATGTCGTATCTCAGGCCATTTAGATATCTAGAAAACTTCTCATCATCGCTCTCCCGATGACCTTCTCTGATGTTCACTCGATAGAATTCTTTAGTGTATTCTTTCATTGTCATCATCTTTTGTGTTAGGTTCTACATCCTCCTGAACAGAGTAATTTGATAATCTCTCAGGATAAACTTCACCTTCATCTTTGTGATCATTCTGTCCCAGCTCTTAATCTTCTGCTTGCCTTTGCAGCTTCTGTCAGCTTGTAGCTCATCCCACCACAATGCTACATGCCCTTTCAAACATGTGACAGCATGTCTGACCTTCTTATCCTCTTCTATATCTTCATAGTCGAAGTAGGTGTCAAGAGCTCAGATCCAATCTAGTAGCTCCTCTGCATCTAGATTCCCCTCATAGGCTGGAATATCCATCTTCGCCTTCGCACCCATCCTGGCAATAGCTTTAATCAGTCATTCATTTTCTGCATCCTTGGCTGCAAATTCCTCTTCGTGTTTAGCCTCGACTTCATCGTCAGAATCACTCAGATCCCCTGCACTAGCTGTGCGTCTTTGAGTTTTTTTCATCTCCTTGAGTCTTGCTCGAAGATCTCTCATCTGTCTTTCCATTTCTGGATTGACTACCTGCCTGCCTCTTCTTCTCACCTCCCTATCCTCTGGATCAGGTGACTGTCTTTCTCTTCTTAGCGGCATGGCGAATTCCTTCTCTCTCTACTACAGAAAAAAAAAGAGTCCTCCTCGGCTCTGATACCACTCCCTGATGTAGCCGCACTCCTCCGAGCACGTCCGCTTCCTCAGGACCTTCTTTCATTCATGGCCCAAAGAACTCTAAGGCTCTTCAGATTCCCTATCAGGAATCTTCCTTACCCACAACAACTCTCCAACTGACTTCCCTTAAGGATCGGGAAATCGGACTTCGCGATTTCACAAGTCTCATGGTCACGCTCCTCACACTTCACAATAATCCAAAACTCGATGGGTAAATGTCAACGCCTCCTGTTCTTATTGTAAATCTTTCCGTCGGGATTTTGGCACTTATGATGTCAAAAAAAAACTTACCTCATTGATCCCTGACTCCCAATATGCCGATGGGCCGATACACGCATGCGGGTTGACTTACTTCCACCTCCCGTCACCTCTGTCGAGATTTCGGGATCCGCGGGATCACGAATCCTGTAGCCAAAATATTCGAGACTTACCTTTCCCCGATTCCCGATATATTATGCCACCTGTTCCCCACAAATCCTGACTATGGCCACGCGACTCTTCCATCGGGATATCTCGTTTCACGATTCCAAGAAGCTAGTGTTTCCTGTCTTCAGAAACCCCGATTCTTCGATCTCCGACTCCTCGGGATCCCCTGACATGTGTCCCAATGATGAACGTTTCTGATCCTATCGGTATATCGCAGATCGTGATTCCAGATGTTATGATTTCTGCCCTCTCAGAATTTCCGATGACTCCAATGCCCCGATGACTTGTCCGAGACTCCTCCTCTACGCACTAGGACTTAACCCCGGTGTAACTCCTACCGAATCTTATGGTTGAAGGGAATTTACGTCATTCCTCCGTGAGATCTTGACCGTTACTTCCTCTTTTTGAGGATTTCTTGATGTGAAACCTCCTGTGCAGTCCTTCAACAGATTCAAAGGCTCTACTCCTCCTGAGGTTTTCCCCACTCCAGTCTTCAGAAAGAACCTTGCACGCACTCCTTGTGGACAATTCTTCAACAACGGTTAAGTGTTGAAGTCGCTCGACCCTGCGCACTCCTGCAGCAGCAGTCTTTCAAATCTTTGCTCAGGTTCGCAGCCCTGAGACTTTTCCCTTGGCCTGCACACTCCTTGCATGAAACTGTGCCTAACTGCACCTTCGAGGAAATGAGAACAAAAGCTAACCCTAATTGAACCCTTCTGTCAATGCACTCCTTGCGGACAATTCAACTGCACTCCTTGCAGGAATCCTCTAGCTCAATTAGAGAAACACTTGAAACTCATTCACTATTCCTCTTAGACATCAATTCAACCATGAAATCACATACACATCATATAAAAGCAAATGTATGAAAAAAAGCAACCATTCATGAGCATAACATCAATACACAGAGAAACAACACAAACCATGAAATTGAATCAAAGCTTTCTTCTATTAATTCAATCTTTGTACATGGTGTTGGACACACCTACCACACTTAGAGGGGGGGGTGAATGAGTGTGGGGCTCTTTTTCAAAAACTTCCCTCTTGCACAAAAACTCATCAATTAGCATTCAACATTTATTCATTA
>JZKD02S0418313.1:225794-252085 GCA_000966675.3 Picea glauca | reverse complement strand
TGTTTCTTTGGAGCTCTGCAGTCTTTCTTCAGATGTCCTTTCTTCCCACAATTCCAACACTCTATCTTTCCAAGTCTAGATTTGGATCTGCCCTTCCTAGAATTCCCACGATTCCCTAAGCCCTTTCCTCTATCCTTTTTTCTTCCCCTGTTCTCCATGTTCAACGCATTACCTGATGTCTCACCTGTGCTTTTCCATCGCATTTACTCACTAAGGATAACACCAATAACATCATCAAATTTTAAAGTATTTGAACCAGAGACAGGGTTACTTACATCCATGACCAAGTCATTCCAGCTTTCTGGCAATGAGCACAAGATTAGAAGAGCCCTAACCTCATCATCAAAGTCCACTTTTACAGAACTTAGTTGATTAATAACCATATTAAATTCATTTAAATGATCTACAACAGACCCACCTTTCGACATCTTCATATTAAATAATCTCTTCATTAGAAATACCTTATTGGACGCCGAGGGTTTTTCATACAATTTTTCCAATGCATCCATCAAACCCTTCATTGTTTGTTATTTCTAGATATTGAAAGCCAATGACACTGCCAGGGTCAGTCGTATCGTTCCTAGAGCCTTTCTGTCAAGAATCTCCCATTCTTCGTCCTTCAAGGCCACCAGATTCTTTGCTACTCCGCTCAATGGTAGGAATAGATCCTTTTTATATAAATAATCTTCCATCTGCATCTTCCATAACTGGTAGTTTTGGCTGTTAAATTTCTCGACCCTAAACTTTCAATCTTCCGACATTGCTCCCACTCGAACCAGGAACCCTCTTTTCCTGTGAGTTACCTTATGCTCTGATACCAGTTGTTAGAGAAACAGGACCGAAGAGCAATAAAATAAAATAAATGCGGAAACAAAACACAGAAGATACACAATACAAAAGAGACACAGATTTACGTGGTTCACCCAGTGTGGGCTACGTCCACCAGAGAAATTTCCATTTCCTTTCTTTATTATTATCTAGCAAAATGAAGGGATACAACTTACAACAAAACCCATTGTAAACTCCTCTTCTTTCTCTCGTAGTCTCCTCTCTCAGAATACAATACTCGCCAACATACATAGCCGCAATACATTTCCTTCATAAAAGAGGGTTTCCTTCTAGGGCTAAAAACCTTAACATAATCTCTATCCTGATGATGGATCCTGTTATGGATCCGAAACGTCGACAACATGCTGTCATTAACACTGTGGTTTTTTCGACAAACTCTGAACATATTTCTCACCACAGAAACCTAAATGAACATAATCTCTATCGTTAGATCTGCGACCTTATAATGAACGGTCCATATTTAGAATGAAATTACAATATACTTTTACAAGGCAATTTTTTTCTTCGGGGGCTTCGCCCTCGAACCCCTGCTGGGGGCTCGCTTTCCCCTAGACCCCACAGAGGGGGTACCCCCCTCTGCACTCCCCCGCATGGAAGAGTGTACATACTTCTGGGGTGTAAATACTTCATGGGGTATAAACACGGCTGAAAGTAAAAGACCTCTAAATCAGGAAGATAATCAGGTTCCACAACCAACAGTCTTGTTCTACCAAATCTCTAGAACCCAACAAAACTGATGGCACTGAAATCGGATGACCAGAGATCCCATAAACGTCCCGCAAAGGTGCTCTCCTCAATAGCTTCCCTGCATAAAAATGTCTTTGGCTTGGTAAATATTCAACATGTACATGTTCTGAACCTCTCCCTTATCTTCAAGAACCCCTGGTTTATATAGATCTGAAGTTGGTAAAAGCCTCCCAACTTCTCCCTAATATTTGGCCTAAAAAAGGGCCCAATATCCCCCCAAAAATGACCAAAATCCCATAAACCTGCATAAAAAACCATTGAAAAATATTACAATAAAGTTAAATAACCCACAATTAAGAAATATCATGGTGCACCCCCCTTTCTCCATGCTCCTAGTCACATGGGCACCTCCATGTGGCCCTGGATTAGCCCCAGGCATAAACTCCGCCACCATACTATACATTTAAACTTAAATATAAGTTGTGACGTTTAGGGTTAAGAAACAATGCGAGGATGAGCCGGCTAGTCCAGCCTTTCCAAGTCATTTTCTTGGAACAAGAGGTTGTAGGTTGAAATCTCATTGATTCCAAACAAATTTTGGAATAACATTAACCAAAGAATGGGTTCCATGTGGCATCCCATGTCTGGGCCACGTGGCATCATCCTACTAGCCCTCAATCTGGCACATGTCAACAATTCATTAAACCACTTGTCTGTATTCATGCCTAGTCAACAATCTAGCATGTCAGCCCATGCCAACTATACCTTCCACATCAAAAACCTTCCACATGGCATATGGTTGTGACAAGTCAGTCGTATGGGCATGCCATGTGTTACCCTTGCAGTGGTGACACATGTCACTCCCTTATTGGTCCACTTGTCCATGTCTAGTCAGTGCCAATAGACTCTTCCATATCAGTTGTATGATATTACATCCTATACAGTCAGTTGCCACATGGCACTATACGGACTATACAGTCAACATCCTTTTGTTTCCTTGTTTGACAAAACGAACAGATCATGATATCTTGAGCATATGACGTTTTTTTGAGCTCGTTCAAGTTGTGTTGGGTTCCTGTAGACGAAGCCTACACACACGTTCGTTTTGAATCCATTCTGAGAACTTTGATTTTTTAGGCCTTCCTGGACCCAATCAGGTCCCGAGATCCAATTCTCGATCAACTGTGGCACCTAGTTATACTGCACAGGATTATACTATGGCTACGCAGTATTGTACTGCAGCTGCACAGTGTTATATTATTGTGGTGTAGTGTTATATGTGGATGGAACTTGGTTAAACTATGGTGCATCTTTCCCTGCCATCATCTCTCCTACACCCTATAGGTGTCTGATGCTCTTTCCCTCATCAGCCCCATTTTCCTGCAATATTTGTCATCATGCCCCTAACTTACAAAAGTTTCAATATGAACTCTTGGGAACTTTTTGGTATTTATGAATCATTGGATAGTGATATGCATCATGCCCCTATGTCTTATAGATCTCATACCATAAGCCTCCTAATGGAAGAGGGTTTGGCAGTCTTATTTCCATGTACTGCGCAAATGTTGGGAATTCATTCTTATGGTGTCCTTATGTCCTACATGTGGTACACCAAACAAATTCTCTTTTTTCCTTACTCTTGTTCTGGTTTAATTGAAATGTTATATTTTTAGGTCTTCCTTGAGATCCTCTATTGCAGGATTTGTCTTATGATATTGTTTCTCTTCTAGTTAAAAGGATTCTTCCAGAGCCTCTGCCTGGTTCTGAAACCTTTGCACCCATCTTGTATAAGTGTCCTACAATTAATTGATAGTCTGCACCTCTGACTACTAGATTTTTCTTCTACGTAGTGTTGAATTCTCGTGGAGCGGTCCCTGTACTCAAGTATTGAATGATGCCAGCAAAATCTTCATCAGCTACTTGGATTGAAAATAATTGTGCATCAAGGACGTTTTCCTCTAAATTCATAGGTTCTTCTCCATTGGAAATCCTTGACAGGTGATCAGGTTCTACATTAAACTTCCCTGGTTTGACTATCACTTCAAAGTCAAATTATTGAAACAACAGTAACCATCTACAAATTCTCCCCCCCAACACTGGCTTATTGACTAGGTATTTGAGGGAAAAATGGTCTGTGAACATTTTAAATTGTTTCCCAAGCATATAGTGTCTGAACATTTGTAGTGAATATACCATTGCTAAGCCTTCTCTTTTTGTAGTATTGTAGTTTTTCTTTGACTCTCACAATTTTCTTCTTGCAAATGCTATTGGATGGTCTAACTCTCCTGCTCCTAGCTGCACCAGAATAGCTCCAAGTGCTATCGTTGATGCATATACATGCACATGAAATGTCTTTTCCCAATCTGGGAATACTAGTATTGTTGTTGTTACCATTTTCTCTTTTAGAGTGTCCAATCCTCGCTGACAGTCCTCATTACAATCAAATTTACTATATTTCCTCAACAGTTTCTTCATCAATGTTGTGATCTACGTATACCCTTTTATGAATTTCCTGTAGTAGCTTATGTGTCCCAATGTTGTTTTCATCTATCGTACTGATTTTGGTGGTGCTAAATTGACAATCATTGCAATCTTGGCAGGATCTACTAGCAAGCCTTGTTTGCACACTATATGGCCCAATAGTATCCAAAAAGGTGTCACAAAGATGCACTTCTTAATATTTAATGATATCTGACACTTCCTTCATATTTACAACATCAACCTTAATGCCTCTACATGATCTTTCAATAGACTTTAGATTGTCCAATCATCCATATATACTTCTAAAACCTGATGGATGAATTCTTTGAATGTAGCTATGACTACTCTTGAGAATATTGTTGGTTCATTATTCAATCCAAAAGGCATGACTGTGTACTGGTAGGATCCCCATTCTATGGAAAAAGTGGTCTTGTACCTGTCTTTTGGGGCTATCTTGATCTGATGGTAGCCCGAGAATCCATCTATGAATTAGTATGCTTCCTAGCCTCCTACTTACCCTAATACATCATCTGTGAAAGGGGCAGGAAAAGGGTCATGTAGGAAAACATCATTCAATTTGTTGAGATATACACAGATCCCCATCCCTCCCTACTTCTTTTCCTGAACTACCATAAGGATTGCCCATTCATATTCCTCCACTGGTTCTATGATTCCAGCCTCCAACACTCTATGAATTTCTTCTTTTACTTGTTGCTTATATATTGGATTCAATCGATATGGTGATTGTCTAACTAATATAGCTTCAGGTTTGAGAGGTATCTTCATCTCTCCTAGCTCTCCTTCTATGCCTTTCATCTCTATAAATGTTGTTGGGAAGATGTCACTTTACTCATGCAACAACTCTGTTATTATTTCCAATGTTTGTTCATCCCAGTAGTCTCCGATACTGACCATTTTGGGATTATCATTTGTCCCAATATTTACTTTCTTCACCTTGAGTGGCACAACAAATAATTCTGATTTGAGATATGGAACTTCCACCTCACTTTATCCTTCAATTTCTATAATTTTAATGTTTCGTGCATTATCTTCATCTGGTGCTTCTTCCTGCACATGGTTGCATGACAATAGTTATTTCACTGTCTATCTGTTCTGTTATTTTATAGTCTGCTATAAGTTCAAACTATCATTCTTGAATGAATATTTCCCCTCTAATTTTTTTGAGTGCTTAATGCATGTTGGGGTTCTCATGTTCAAATGAGAAAGTGACTATAAAATTCTATTGTAGTACTGTACATTATGCATTGCTTCTATGCAATTTCTGGTCTACATACTAGTTTGTTGAATTCCTTCCAATGTGTGAATAAAATGGTGAGGCCATTCTTCTGGTGGTGTCATTATCCATAGTGTTCTACACTTCTCCAAGTGTTATACTAGTGTACCCTGTGCATCATATATATGCAGTTGGTCACTTCCATGTTCTGTGCCAAATATGATGCGCAGTAATTGCTTACATTGGTACCAATCCTTGATTGTCTCTTTGTGTGTACCCCGGCATGTTGCAGGTGTTTCCTTGAGTGCTATATCCATAGCTAAGAGCCTCTAATTTTCTAACACTGCATCTTCCTAATTTGTTAGGAATTCTTCTAAATCATTCAACCCATGAAAGATGTGAGGTTCTCTTATCTATGTACCTATCCATGTTACTGCACGATTTATTCTTGCGCACCTTCTTGTGGAGACTTCATGTAATCTTTGTTTCGAATGCGCCAACCCTGTATCTGAGTCTAACGTGCATGAAGTGATACTTCTCCAACTAAGTACCCCATCTACAATTGGATTCACATAATATTCTTCTCATGCGATGGTCCTATATAATTGGTAAATTTCCTCCTGGTGTAAACAAGTGGGTTCTACAAACCTTTCTCCGGCTGATGGATCTAATAGCGCAATGACTATGTACTCTCATGACTCGAATTTCATATTCCTCGTCTTTATATTGATTATGGATTGATTTTCAAATTCCCAATCCAAGCCAAGAAATGTCGGATAAAGTGTTTTTTCATCCACTATTTCTATCACTTCCAAATTGGCTTTAGTGTGCACTCCATCTAGATATGTTGTCACCCCCTTTGGCCTTCCAATTGGTAGAACCCTATGTTTATTTTCTAGTTTAAGATGAACAGGTGAATATCCTAATGTGTGCTCTCCCATACATTTTCATGTCTTCTTGGGTAGTACATTCACTTTGGATCCTAAATCTAGTATGATATCCCCCATGTTGAAATCTCCAATGTTGGCATTTAGTATGGATTCTCAACTTGTCCTCCTCCTCATATGCAGATGATTAATTGTTTTATGATATAGATTTCCCTCTACATATGTGATACATCTTTCTAACATATTTTGTAACACTTTAATATATTATGGGTCATTTAGTAGTTTAACACAAGATTGCAGAAAAACATTTATGGTACTTACTTGTCCTAGGGGTTGTGCTTCATTAGTTTGATCTAGAGATGAAGGAATCTTGTATGTTGGTACATCCTGAGTATGATTTCATTTGATGTAGATGCAATCTCTCGCTTCAAGAATTCTTTTCTGGCTTGTTTGAATATCTCCTTTTTGTTCTACGAATCAAACTACTTATGTGGTTCAACATTTTTCTTCACCCATTAGTGTTGTGATGGATCTTGTCTTACTATGTCATCTCTTGTCTTAGATCCTCCACGTGTAACTATGTTGGTATTTCTTCCATCATCCCTCTCTTTTGCAGAAATCCATTGAACATTCTCATTGTTCTAATTTCTCTTGTCCTTGATCTTCCCCTATAGTGTCGGAAAGTATTCTCTGTCATGGTCGGATGCGCGACAATACGTACATGTCATGGGTGGAAGTGGAATTTATCTTGCATAGTGTCCTAGTTTTTTTTAGTTATGGAATACCACCAGTACTTTGCCTCTTCCAAATCCTCCTCTACCTCGTCTTCCAACTCGGTATCCAGCTCGATATCCTTGCAGTGCGTTGTACTATGGCACCTGGTTATACTGCGTAGGATTATACTGTGGTTGCGCAGTATTATACTACGGATGCACAATGTTATATTGTTTTGGTGTAGTGTTATACGAGGCTATTACTTGGTTAAATTGTGGTGCAAATTGTGTTGTCATCATCTCTGCCTACACCCTATAGGTGTTTGATGTTCTTTCCCTCATCAACTCCATTGTCGTGCAATCTTTGTCATCATGGCCTATTGACTTGCAAAAGTCGCAATATGAATTCTTAGGAACTGTCTAGTATTTATGCATCATTGGACAGTGATATGGATCATGCCCCTGTGTCTTACAAATCTCACAGCATAGTCCTCCTAATGGAAAAGGGTTTGACAGTCCTGTTTCCATGTATTGTGCGAATATTGGGCATTCGTTGTTGTGGTGTCCTTCTGTCCTATATGTGGTACACCAAACAACTTATCTTTTGTCCTTACTCCTGTTATGGTTTAATTGAAATGTTATATTCTTATTTTCTTCCATGAGCTCCTTTATTGCTGGATCTATTTTTTGATATTGGTTATATTCTAGCTGCAAGGCTTCCTACAGAGCCTCTGCTTGGGTCAGAAACTTCTACACACATATTGTATAAGTGTCCTGCAATTAATTGATACTCTACACCTCTGACTACCATATTTTTCTTTTGTGCAGTGTTGAATTCTCATGGCGCGGTCCCTATAATCAAGTATTGAATGATGTCAGCAAAACATTCATCAGCTACTTGGACTGAAAATAACTATGCATCAGGGAAGTTGTCCTCTAAATTAATAAGTTCTTCTCCATTGGTAATCCTTGATAGGTGATCAGTTCCTTCAGTCAACTTCCCTAGTTTGGCTATCACTTCAAAGTCAATTTCTTGAAACATCTGTAACCATCTACAAATTCTCCCCCACAACACTCGCTTATTGACTAGGTATTTGAAAAGAGAATGGTCTGTGAACATTTTAAAGTGTTTCCCAAGAATATAGTGGCTGACCTTATACAGTGCATATACCATTGCTAAGCCTTCTCTTTCTGTAGTATTGTAGTTATTCTCTGACTCTAACAATCTTATGCTTGCAAATGTTATCGGATGGTCTAACTCTCCTACTCCTATCTGCACCAGAATAGCTCCAAGTGTTATCCCTGATGCATCTACATGCACATGAAATGTCTTTTTCCAACATGAGAATACTAGTAATGGTGTTGTTACCATTTTCTCTTTTAGAGTGTCCAATCCTCGCTGATTGTCCTGATTCCACCGAAATTTACTATCTTTCCTCAACAGTGTCTCCATCATCACTATGATTTGCGCATACCCTTTTATGAACTTCCCATAGTAGCATGTGTGTCCCAATATTATTCTCAATTATCCTAAGTCTGATTTTGGTGGTGGTAAATTGAAAATCACTACAATCTTGGCAGGATCTATTAGCAATCCTTGTTTGCACACTATATGGCCCAATAGTATCCCAAAAGGTGTCCCAAAGATGTTGTTCTTGATATTTAATGATATCTAACAATGTGTGCATCTTTCCAACATCAACCTTAATACCTCTACGTGATCTTTCAATACACTTTAGATGGTCCAATCATCCAGATATACTTCTAAAAACTGATGGATGAATTCTTTGAATGCATTTATGACTACTCTTGAGAATATTTTTGGTGCATTCTTCAATCCAAAAGGCATGACTGTGTACTGGTAGGATCCCCATTCTGTGGAAAAAGTGGTATTGTACCTATCTTCTAGGGCTATCTTGATCTGATGGTAACCTGAGAATCCATCTGTGAATGAGTATACTTCCTTGCCTCCTACATTCTCTAATACCTCATATGTGAAAGGGGTAGGAAAAGGGTCACGTAGGAAGAATCATTCAATTTCTGGATATCTATATGAATCCTCATCCCTCCATGCTTCTTTTCCCAAAATACCATATGGCTTACCCATTCAGAATCATCCACTGGTTCTATGATTCGAGCCTCCAACATTCTGTCAATTTATGCTTTTACTTTTTGCTTATATATTGGGTTCATTTGATATGGTCGTTGTCTGACTGATCTAGATTCATGTTTGAGAGGTATCTTCATCTCTCCTATCTCTCCTTCTATGCCTTTAATCTTTGTAAAGGTTGTTGGGAATAGGACACTGTACTCACGCAACAAATCTGTTATTATTTCTATTGTTTGTTCATCCCAGTAGTCTCTGATACTGGCCATTTTTGGGATTATCATTTTTCCCAATATTTAATTTCTTCACCTTGATTGGAATAGTAAATATTTTTTATTCGATAGATGGACCATCCACCTCCCTTTCTCCTTCAATTTCTATAATTTTAATGTTGCGTGGGTAACATTCATCCAATGCATCTTCCTGCACATGGTTGCATGACAATAGTTCTTTCATTGTCTGTCTGTTGTGTTGTTGATACTCTAGTACAAGTTCAACCTCTGGTTCTTGAATGAATATTTCTCCTCTAAGTTGTTTGAGTGTTGAATCTGTGTTAGGGTTCTCATGTTCAAATGATAAAGTTACTATAAAATTCTAGTGTAGTACTGTCCATTATGTAATCCCTCTGCGCAATTCTTTGTCTACATACTAGTTTGTTGGAATTCTTTCCAATGTGTGAATAAAGTGGTGAGGCCATTCTTCTAATGGTGTCATTATCCATAGTGTGCTTCAATTATTCCATCATTCGATTGGTGTCCCATGTCCATCACATCTATGTAGTTGGTTGCTTTCCTTTTCTACGCCAAATCTGATGCATAGTAATTTCTTACATGGTACCAATCCTTGATTGTCACTTTGTGCGCACCCCACCATCTTGCAGGTGTTTCATTGAGTGTTGTATCTAGAGCTAAGATCCTTTGATTTTCTAACAATTCATCTTCATAACTTTTTAGGAATTATTCTAATTCATTCACCCCATGAAATATGGGAGGTTCTCTTATCTTTGTACCTATCCATATTACTGCACGGTCTATTCTTGCCAACCTTCTTGTGAAGACTTCATGTAATCTTTGTTGCCAATTCACCAACCCTGTATCTAAGTCTGACATCCATGACATGATACTTCTCCAACTAAGTACCCCATATGCAATTCGATTCACATAATCTTCTTCTCGTGCGATGGTACTATATAATTGGTTAATTTCCTCCAGATCTAAACAAGTGGGTTCTACAAACCTTTCTCCTTCTAATGGATCTAATGGTGCAATGACTCTGTACTCTCCTGACTCAAATGTCATCTTCCTCATCTTTAGATTGATTATGGAATTATTTTCAAATGCCCAATCCAAGCAAAGCAATGTCAGATAAGGTGTTGTTCCATCCACTATTTATATCACTTCCAAATCAACTTTAGTGTGCACTCCATCAAGATATATTGTCACACCCTTTAGCCTTCCAATTGGCAGAACCATGTGTTTATTTGCTAGTTTTAGTAGAACGGGTGAATATCCTAATGTGGGATCTCCCATAGATTTTCATGTCTTCTTGGGTAGTGCATTCACTTTGGATCCTAAATCCAATATGATATCCCCCATGTGGAAATCTCCAATGTTGGCATTCTATCTGAATTCTTTGCTTGTCATCCTTCTCGTATGTAGATGATTAGTTGTTTTCTATTCTAGATTTCCCTCTACATATGTGCTACATATTTCTAACATATTTTGTAACACTTTAACAGATGATGGGTCATTTAGTAGTTTAACATAAGATTGCAGAGAAGCCTTTATGGTACTTACTTGTCCTAGGGGTTGTGATTCATTAGTCTGATCCAGCGATGAAGGCATACCGTATGTTGATATGTCCCGAGTTTGCTTGCAGTTGATGTCGACGCAATGTCTCACTTCAAGAATTGTTTTCTGGTTTGTTTGAATATCTCCTTTTTGTTCTGCGCAAATTTCTTTTGTGGTTCAACATTTTTCTTCACCCATTGGTGTTATGGTGGATCTTGTCTTATTGCATCATCTCCTGTCTTATCTCCTCCTCACATAACTATGTTGATATTTATTCCATCATCTCTCACTTTTTCATAAATCCAATGAACATTCTAATTGTTCTAATTCCTCTTGTCCTGGATCTTCCCCTATAGTGTCGGACAGTCTTCTCTGTCATAGTCGGATGTGCGATAATACATACATGTCACAGGTGGAAGTGGGAATTCTCTTGCATAGTTTCCTGGTTGTTGATAGTTATGGCATATCACCAATCCTCTGCCTCTTCCAAATCCTCCTCTACCTCATCCTCCACCTTTGTAGCTAGCTCGATCTCCTTCTAGTGTGTTGTACTGTGGCACCTAGTTATACTACGTGGGATTATACTATGGATATGCAGTATTGTAACATGACATCACAGTCTTATATTGTTGTGATGTAGTGTTATATGGGACTGGTACTTGGTTAAATTGTGGTTCACCTTGCATTTTCATCATCTCTGCCTGCACCCTATAGGTGTCTGATGTTCTCTCCCTCATCAGCTCCATTGTCCTGCAATCTTTGTCATCATGGCCTACTAACTTGCAAAAGTTGCAATATGAACTCTTATGCACTATATTGTATTCTTGCATCATTGGACAGTGATATGGATCATGCCCCTATGTCTTACATATCTCACACCATATTTCTCCTTATGGAAAAGGGTTTGGTAGTCCTGTTTCCATGTATTGCGCGAATGTTGGGAATTCATTCGTGTGGTGTCCTTTTGACCTACATGTGGTACACAAAACAACTTTTCTTTTGTCCCTACTCTTGTTCTGGTTTAATTGAAATGTTATATTCTTCAGGTCCTCCTTGAGCTCCTCTATTGTTGGATCTATTTTATGATATTGGTTCTCTTCTAGTTGCAAGGCTTCCTATAGAGCCTCTACCTAGGTTTGAAACTTCTCCACCCATCTTGTATAAGTGTTCTACAATTAATTGATAGTCTGTAGCTATGACTACCATATTTTTCTTCGACGCAGTGTTGAATTCTCATGGCACGGTCCCTGTACTCAAGTATTGAATGATGTTAGCAAAATATTCATCAGATACTTGGACTGAAAATAATTGTGCATCAGGGAAGTTGTCCTCTAAATTCACAGGTTCTTCTCCATTTGTAATCCTTGACAGGTGACCAGGTCCTACATTCAACTTCACTAGTTTGACTATCACTTCAAAGTCAAATTTTTGAAACATCCATAACCATCTACAAATTCTCCCCCCCAACACTGGCTTATTGACTAGGTATTTGAGGGCATAATGGCCTCTGAACATTTTAAGTCTTTCCCAAGAAGATAGTGTCTAGACTTCTACAGTGCATATACCATTTCTAATTCCTCTCTTTCTATAGTATTGTAGTTCTTCTCTGACTCTCACAATTTTCTTCTTGCAAATGCTATCGGATATTCTAACTCTCCTACTCCTAGATGCACCAGAATAACTCCAATGGTTATCGTTGATGCATCTACATGCACATGAAATGTATTTTCCCAATTTGGGAATACTAGTATTGGTGTTGTTACCATTTTCTCTTTTAGAGTGTCAAATCCTCACTCACAGTATTCATTCCACTGGAATTTACTATCTTTCCTCAACATTTTCTCCATTGGTGCTATGATCTACACATACCCTTTTATGAATTTCATCTAGCATCATGTGTGTCCCAATGTTGTTCTCAACTTCCATACTGATTTTGGTGGTGGTAAATTGACAATCACTGCAATCTTGGTAGGATCTACTAGCAAGCCTTGTTTTCACACTATATGGACCAATAGTATCCCAAAAGGTGCCCCAAATATGCACTTATTGATATTTAATGATATCTGACATTGCCTACATATTTCCAACATAGACCTTAATACCTCTACATGATATTTCAATACACTTTAGACCTTCCAATAATCCAGATATACTTCTAAAAAATGATGGATGAATTCTTTGAATGTAGCTATGACTACTCTTAAGAATATTGTTGGTGCATTATTCAATCCAAAAGGCATGACTATGTACTGGTATGATCCCCATTCTGTGGCAAAATTGGTCTTGTACCTATCTCTTTTGGCTATCTTGATATGGTGGTAGATTAAGAATCCATTTGTGCATGAGTATGTTGTTGGATTACTGAGAGGGGGAGTGAATCAGTAATAGAGAAATTTAAACCTTTTCAACCATATAATGCAAGTGTTATATTAGTGTAGCATTATCATACAATAATTGCAGAGAAAATAAACAATGAAAAAATGAGCAATCATACACATACATAGTACACCAGTGTTTTTACATGGAAACCCAAAGCGGGAGAAAAACACAATCTTTTTTCTTATATGTCTTGAATAATTACATTCATTGGAAGCACCAACTTCCTTTGTTTTGTAGCTGCAACTGGAAGGAGGCCCCAACCCCCTAGTTTCTCAGGCTACAACCTGAGGGAAGCTCCAACTTCCCAATTCTCTAGCTACAACCAGAAGGAGGCTACAACCCCCTATGTTCCCTGGATACAACCGGAAGGTGGCTACAACCACTTTTCATTGCCCTGTCCAACCTCCCTGACATATAAGTATAATTATGGAACCATTGTTACACTATCAGTGTGAGATATACTGTTGTAAACCTATACCAATCAACCTGCACCAAACAACCTATACCAATAACCTAAACAATGCGTCAACTGCACATAAAATATGACTCATCAAGATGTACCAACATCATCAACTCTACACCTCATGTATGTGCCAACTCATCAACTACTTGTCTCAACCATGTACCCAACATGTACCTCAACCATATACCAAAKATATACACCAATACAACCATCAAAAATTCATCACTCTATCCATAAACCAAATAACATAAACCCTTACATAAAACCATGTGCGACAACCTCCCTGTTATGTAGCCTCAATCTAAATCAACAACTTCAACAACGCATCACAACCAAAAGACCAATACCCATATGCCAAATGCCAACTGTATCCCTCAACAAATCTTATATATGCAGCAATATTGAACATCCAATACCATATCAAGAGATAAACTATAGCTCATAAAACATACCTCAAATAAGATGTACCATATCTCTCATAAATAGACACCAACATACTTTTTCTGCTGTGATTTTTCTGTCGCACTTTTTCTGCCGTGATTTTTCTGTCGTGATTCTTATACCACACTTTTTGTGCCATGATTTTGCTACCACACTTTTTCTTCCACGCTTTTCCCGTCACACTTTTTCTTCTACAGTTTTTCTCTATCAATAATACCTGCCCAAATAAACTTTCACAAAAAATAGATATTCAATGATATTCAAGCTTGTTTAAATCAGAGATCATTTCCTCTTATTTATACTTTCATGCAGCATCCTCAAGGGGTTACCTTTTAACCATCTTAACCCACTTTCCTTATTTTAGGGTTAACCCACTTATAACCACTTGTCCACTTAACTTAACCACTTTCCATAATTAGTAACTTCTCCATTAAATGTATTATTTAAATAATTTATTTTGCATCCTCTTTGACTTATAGTACACTCATCACTTAAATTTATTATTTAAATAATTTCTTCTTTGAAAACACTTTGACTACTTTGACCTTTTCGGGCTTCTAGATGACTCATGAGGGATATCCAACTTTACATGGCCATAACTCTCTAACCGTGAGGAGTTATGTGACATACCATATACCACCAGAAATGGCATGAAATGTACTATCCATCCAGAATAGTCTTACCTGCAAATATATCAAAACTCATACCATTATCCATCGAACAAACTTGGTTCCATTACCCAAACCTTTTTGCTACCAAAATTTTCTCCTAGACTTTCTTCAATGGTTGACATCAATGATAACCAACCAAATTAATCAACATATAATTCATGGCCTCCTACATTCTCTAATACCTCATCTGTGAAAGGGGTAGGAAAAGGGTCATGTATGAAACCATCATTCAATTTCCTAAGATCTACACAGACCCTCATCCCTCCATGCTTATTTTCCTGAACTACCATCGAGCTTACCCATTCAAATTCCTCCACTGGTTCTATGATTCCAACCTCCAACATTCTGTCAATTTATGCTTTTACTTTTTTATTATATATTGGGTTCAGCCGATATGGTCATTGTCTGATTGATCTAGCTTTAGGTTTGAGAGGTATCTACATCTCTCCTAGATCTCCTGCTATGCATTTCATCTCTGTAAAGGTTGTTGGGAACAGGCCATTGTACTCACGCAACAACTCTGTTATTATTTGTTCATCCCAGTAGTCTCCGATAATGGCCATTTTGGATTCTCATTTGTCCCAATATTTAGTTTCTTCACCTTGATTGGCACAGTAAATACTTTTTATTCAAGAGATGGACCTTCCACCTCCCTTTCTCCTTCAATTTCTATAATTTTAATGTTGTGTAGGTTATCTTCATCTGGGGCCTCTTTTTGCACATGGTTGCATGATAGTAGTTCTTTCACTGTTTGTCTTTTCTATTGTTGATACTCTTAATAGTTCAACCTCTTGTTCTTGAATGAATATTTACCCTCTAATTGGTTTGAGTGTGGAATGCATGATGGGGTTCTCATTTTCAAATGATAAAGTGACTATAAAATTTTACTGTAGTATTTTCCATTATGCAGTGCCTCTGTGTAATTCCTGGTCTACATACCGGTTTTCTAGAATTCCTTCCAATGTGTGAATAAAGTGGTGAGGCCATTCTTCTGGTGGTGTCATTATCCATATTGTTCTACACTTCTCCAAGTGTTCTATTGTAGTCCTCTATTCATCATATCTATGCAGTTGGTTGCTTCCTTGTTCTGCGCCAAATATGATGCATAGTAATCGCTTACATTGGTACCATACCTTGATTGTCTCTTTGTGTGCACCTCACCATCTTGCAGGTGTTTCCTTGAGTGATATATCCATAGCTAAGAGCCTCTGATTTTCTAACACTTCATCTTTATAACATTTTAGGAATTATTCTAAGTCATTCACCCCATGAAAGCTAGGAGGTTCTATTATCTCTGTACCTATCCATATTACTACACGGTCTATTCTTGCGCACATTGTTGTGGAGAATTCATGTAATCTCTAATGCAAATTCCCCAACCCTGTATGTGAGTCCAACGTGCATGATGTGATACTTCTCCAACTAAGTACCCCATCTGCAGTTGGATTCACATAACCATCTTCTCATGCGATGGTCCTATATAACTGGTTAATTTCCTCCAGGTCTAAACAATTGGGTTCTACAAACCTTTCTCCTTATGATGGATATAATGGTGCAATGACACTATACTCTCCTGAGTCGAATGCCATCTTCCTCATCTTCAGATTGATTATAGATTGATTTTCAAATGCCCAATCCAAGCCAAGAAATGTTGGATAAGGTGTTGTGCCATCCACTATTTCTATCACTTCCAAATCTGCTTTAGTTTGCACTCCATCCAAATCTATCGTCACACCCTTTAGCCTTCCAATTGTCAGAACCCTGTGTTTATTTGCTAGTTTCAGTTGAATAGGTGAATATCATAATGTGGGCTCTCACATACATTTTCATGTCTTCTTGGGTAGTACATTCACTTCATAGCCTAAATCCAATATGATATCCCCCATGTTGAAATCTCCAATGTTGGCATTCAATCTGAATTCTCTACTTGTCCTCCTCCTCATATACAAATGATTAATTTTTTTCTATTCTAGATTTCCCTCTACATATGTGATACATCTTTATAACATATTTTGTAACACTTTAACAAATGATGGGTCATTTAGTAGTTTAACACAGGATTGTAGAAAAGTCTTTATGGTACTTACTTGTCCTAGGGGTTGTGGTTCATTACTGTTATCCAATGATGAAGGCATCTCGTATGTTGTTATGTCCTCAATATGTTGTGCATTTGATGTAGATGCAATGTATGGCTTCAATAATTCTTTTCTGGCTTGTTTGAATATCTCATTTTCGTTCTACAGATCAAACTACTTCTTTGGTTCAACATTTGTCTTCACCCATTGGTGTTGTGTTGGATCTTCTCTTACTATGTCATATCCTATATTAGCTCCTCTGCACGTAACTATGTTTATATTTATTCCATCATCCATTGAACATTGTGATTGTTCTAATTTCACTTATCCTCAATCTTCCCCAATAGTGTCAGACAATATTTTGTGTCATGGTTGGATGCACAAGAGTACATACATGTCACAGGTGGAAGTGGACATTCTCTTGCATAGTGTCCTAGTCGTTGACAGTTATGGAATACCACCAGTCCTCTGCCTCTTCCAAAGCCTCCTCTACCTCTTCCTCAACCTCTATAGCCATCTCAATATCCTTGCAGTGCGTTGTACTGTGGCACCTGGTTATATTGTGCGGGATTATACTATGGTTGAGCGGGATTGTACTACGGTTGGGAAATATTATATTATTGTGGTGTAGTGTTATATGGGGATGGTACCTAGTTAAACTGTGGTGCAGCTTGCCTTTTCATAATCTCTGCCTACACCCTATAAGTTTTTGATGTTCTTTCCCTCATCAGCTCCATTGTCCTACAATCTTTTTCATCATGGCCTACTGACTTGCAAAAGTTCCAATATGAACTCTTAGGCACTGTCTAGTATTTATGCATCATTGGATAGTGATATAGATCATTCCCCTCTATATTATAGATCTCACACCATAGTCCTCCTGATGGCAAAGGGTTTGGCAGTCCCGTTTCCATGTACTATGCAAATGTTGGGAATTTGTTCTTGTGGTGTCCTTCTGTCCTACATGTGGTACACCAAACAAATTCTCTTTTGTCCTTACTCTTGTTCTATTTTAATTGAAATGTTAGATTATTCAGGTATTCCTTGAGCTCCTCTATTGTTGGATCTGTATTCTGATATTAGTTCTCTTCTAGATGCAAGGCTTACTAGAGAGCCCTTTCCTGGGTCTAAAAATTCTGCACCCATCTTGTATAATTGTCCTTCATTTAATTGATAATCTGCAACTCTGACTACCATATTATTCTTCTGCACAGTGTTGAATTATCGTGGTGTGCTCCATGTACTCAAGTATTGAATTATGTCAGCAAAATATTCATCATCTACTTGGACTAAAAATTATTGTGCATCAGGAAAGTTCTCCTCTAAATTCATAGGTTGTTATCCATTTGTAATACTTGATAGGTGATCATGCCATGCATTCAACTTCCCTGGTTTCACTATCAATTCAAAGTCAAATTCCTAAACATTTTAAAGTGTTTCCCAAGAAGATAGTGTATGAACGTATGCATTGCATACACCATTTCTAATCCTTCTCTTTATGTAGTATTGTAGTTCTTCTCTGACTCTGACAATTCTTTTCTTGCAAATTCTATCGGATGGTCTAACTCTCCTCCTTCTTGATGCACCAGAATATCTCCAGGTGTTATCGTTGATGCATCTACATGCACATGAAATGTATTTTCCCAATTTGGGAATAATAGTATTGGTGTTCTTACCATTTTCTCTTTTAGAGTGTCCAATCCTTGCTGACAGTCCTCATTCCACTGAAATTTACTATCTTTCCTCAACAGTTTCACCATCGACCCTGTGATCTGTGCATACCCTTTTATGAATTTCCTGTAGTAGACTTTGTGTCCCAATGTCGTTCTCAATTACCATAAGTCTGATTTTGGTGGTGGTAAATTGACAATCACTTATGAATCTTGGCAAGATCTACTAGCAAGCCTTGTTTGCACACTATATGGCCCAATAGTATCCCAAAATGTGTTCCAAAGATACACTTCTTGATATTTAATGATATCAAACACTGCCTGCATCTTTCCAACATCAACCTTAATACCTCTACATGATCTTTCAATAGACTATAGACTGTCCAATCATCCAAATATACTTCTAAAAACTGATGGATGAATTCTTTGAATACAGCTATGACTACTCTTGAGAATATGTTTGGTGCATTCTTCAATCCAAAAGGCATGAATGTGTAATGGTAGGATCCCATTCTATGGAAAAAGTGGTCTTGAACCTGTCTTCTGGGGCTATCTTGATCTGATCGTAGCCTGAGAATCCATCTATGAATGAGTATGCTTCCTGGCCTCCTACATTCTCTAATACCTCATCTATTAAAGTGGTATGAAAAGGGTCATGTAGGCAAGCATCATTCCATTTCCTGAGATCTACACATATCCTCATCCCTCCCTTCTTATTTTCCTGAACTACCAAAGGTCTTACCTATTTAGATTCCTCCACTGGTTTTATGATTCTAGCCTCCAACATACTCTCAATTTCTTCTTTTACTTTTTGCTTATATATTGGGTTCAATCGATATGGTCATTTTCTTATTTATCTAGCTTCAGGTTTGAGAGGTATGTATATCTATCCTAGCTCTCCTGCTATGCCTTTCATCTTTGTGTACATTTTTGGGAACAAATCACTGTACTCACTCAATAACTCTATTATTCTTTCTACTGTTTGTTCATCCTAGTAGTTTCTGATACTGGCCATTTTGGGATTATCATTTTTCCCATCATTAACTTTCTTCACCTTGATTGAAATAATAAATATTTATGATTCGAGAGATGGACCTTCCACCTCCCTTTATCCTTCAATTTATATAATTTTAATGTTGTGTGGGTTATATTCATCTGGTTCTTCTTCATGCACATGGTTGCATGACAATAGTTATTTCATTGTCTATCTATTCTGTTGTTGATACTTTGTTATAAGTTCAACCTCTGGTTCTTGAATGAATATTTCCCCTCTAATTTATTTGAGTGTTGAATACATGTTGGGTTTATAATGTTCAAATGAGAAAGTGACTATAAAATTCTACTGCAGTATTGTCCATTATGCAGTTCCTCTACGCAATTCCTAGTCTACATACCAGTTTGTTGGAATTCCTTCCAATGTGTGAATTAAGTGGTGAGGCCATTCTTATGGTGGTGTCATTATCTATAGTGTTTTTCACTTCTTCAAGTGTTCTACTAGTGTCCCTTGTCCATCATATCTCTGTAGTTGGTTTCTTCCCTATTCTGCGCCAAATCTGATGTGCAGTAATCGCTTACATTGGTACTAGTCCTTGATTTTATCTTTGTGCGCACCCCACCAGCTTGCAGGTGTTTCCTTGAGTGCTATATCCAAAGCTAAGAGCCTCTGATTTTCTAACACTTCATCTTCATAACTTGTTAGGAATTATTCTAAGTCATTCACCCCATGAAAGTTGGGAGGTTCTCTTATCTCTGTACCTATCCATCTTACTGTGCGGTCTATTCTTGCACACCTTCTTGTGGAGACTTCAAGTAATCTATGTTGCCAATTCACCAACCCTGTATCTAAGTCTGATGTGATACTTCTCCAACTATGTACCCCATCTGCATTTGGATTCACATAATCATCTTCTCATGCGATGGTCCTATATAACTAGTTAATTTCCTCCAGGTATAAACAAGTGGGTTCTACAAACCTTTCTCATTATGATGGATCTAATGGGGAAACGAATCTGTACTCTCCTAACTTGAATTTCATCTTCCTCGTTTTCAGATTGATTATGGCATGATTGTCAAACACCCAATCCAAGCCAAGAAATGTCGGATAAGGTGTTGTGCCATCCACTGTTTATATCACTTCCAAATTGGCTTTAGTGTGCACTCCATCCAGATCTACTGTCACCCCCTTTAGCCTTCCAATTGGTAGAACCCTGTGTTTATTTTCTAGTTTT
Organism: Picea glauca; assembly: GCA_000966675.3. NCBI lineage: Eukaryota > Viridiplantae > Streptophyta > Pinopsida > Pinales > Pinaceae > Picea > Picea glauca. Next base: position 231,410 of record JZKD02S0418313.1, on the reverse strand, counting down.
AGATGAATAGGTGAATATCCTAATGTGGGATCTCCCATACATTTCCATGTGTTCTTGAGTTGTACATTCAATTTAGATCCTAAATCTAGTATCATATCCCCCATGTTGAAATCTCCAATGTTGGCATTCAGTCTGAGTTCTATTCTTTTCCTCCAACTCGTATCCAGATGATTAACTGTTTTTTGTTCTAGCTTTCCCTCTACATATGTGTTGCATATTTCTAGCATATTTTGTAACACTTTGATAGATGATGGGTCATTTAGTAGTTTAACATAGGATTGCAGAAAATTCTTTATGGTACTTACTTGTCCTAGGGGTTGTGCTTCATTAGTGTGATCCAATGATGAAGGTATATTGTATGTTGGTACATCCTAAGTATGGTGTGTAGTTCATGTAGATGCAATGTCCGTCTTCAAGAATTATTTTCTGTCTTGTTTGAATGTCTCCTTTTCTTTCTGCACATCAAACTACTGCTGTGGTTCAACATTTTTCTTCACCCATTGGTGTTGTGTTGGATCTTCTCTTATTGCGTCATCTCTCGTCTTAGATCCTCCATGTGTAACTATGTTGATATTTCTTCCATCATCCATCACTTTTGCAAAAATACATTGAACATTCTGATTGTTCTGATTTCTCTTGTCCTGGATCTTCCCCAATAGTGTTGGACAGTCTTCTGTGTCATGGTCGAATGCACGAGAGTACATACATGTCACAGGTGGAATTGGATATTCTCTTGCATAGTTTCTTATTTGTTGACAGTTATGGCATACCACCGGTCCTATGCCTCTTCCAAAGCCTCCTCTACCTCTTCCTCCACCTTTGTAGCTAGCTCGATCTACTTACAGTGCATTGTATTGTGGCACCTAGTTATACTATGCATGATTATACTATGGTTGCGTCATATTGTATTGTGGTTTCACAATGTTATATTGTTGTGGTGTAGTGTTATATGGTGTTGGTACTTGGTTAAAATATGGTGCATCTTTCCCTGTCATCATATCTTCCTGTACCCTATAAGTGTCTGATGTTATTTCCCTCATCAACTCCATTATCCTGCAATCTTTGTCATCATGGCCTAGTGACTTGCAAAAGTTGCAATATGAAATATTAGGCATTTTCAGGTATTTCTACATCATTGGATAGTGGTATGGATTATGCTCCTATGTCTTACATATCTCACAACATATTCCTCCTGATGGAAAAGGGTTTGGAAGTCTTATTTCCATGTACTACGTGAATGTTGGGCATCTGTTCTTGTTGTGTCTTTATGTCCTACATGTGGTACACCAAACAAATTCTCTTTTGTCCTTACTCCTATTCTAGTTTAATTGAAATGTTAGATTCTTTAGGTCTTCCTTGAGCTCCTCTATTGTTGGATCTATCTTATGATATTGGTTCTCTTCTAGTTGCAAGGATTCCTATAGAGCATCTGCCTGGGTCTGAAAATTATGTTGTCTCAAAGGGTATTTCAAGTGTGGTAGTAGTGAGTTCACAAACAAATTTCTATGTTTCCTATGTTGCATATCTGTATTGACATACTTCAGCTTTCCCTTCAATCGTTTGAATCTCTAGTCTATCTCCCAAAAAGATTCTCATGGTTTCTGTCTGATCTCTATCATCTCATTCATGTATTGATCCTATGAGTTAGGCTTCTATAATTCATTTATCGACAGCTTCTTGATATCCACAACCATTTTAGTTGTCCCTAGTGGACTGCTTGCAGCTAAGATCATGTACCAATCTAGTGCATGGTCTCTTAGTGTGATGGCTAACTCCACAAGTTTGGTATCCTCATATGTGATCTTCTTTTCTTCCTAGATATTTTCATGGATGAACAAGTTCTTATCAAGGTCCTTCGACACCTCTCCCTTGAATTATGGTAAACTGATGGTGGGATCATGTCCTTCCATCCAGAATGATGAACTACTACCTCCGCACAGTGTACATCCTTGACTAATTCTTCCTGAAATGGCTCCCTGAGTTGTTTCTCCCTGTGTAGATGTACTTCCTGCTACATTTCTTCCATTGAAATTCGGTTGTCTAAATGGTGGTGTTATTTCTGGTGTATAAGTTGCACATGGGTTTATGGGTTCCACACTGACATTGATATGGATATGAGTTTTTCCTTTGATTTCTTCTCTTGGACCTCTTTTATTTCTTTCATATGTCGTGCACATGATTTCTTCAATCTGCTCCAAAACCCAAAGATCCTCTATGTCTTCTTCATCACTTTCCAATCCTTCCCTTGTAGCTATGGATCTCTTCTTATTGGTCATCTTATATCGGTAGGGTACTACACTGCGCATTCTTCCAGTTGTTTCCATGATCTTCTTGATCTTTTCTTCCTCCATCATGATTGGATCGAAGGCCTCCTCCTTATTTCCTTTATCCATTTCTTCCTCCATTTCTCCGTCTCTTGTTAGTGCTTCCTTCCTTCCCCCATGCACGCAGGAAAGTTTTAGTTGTCTGAGACCATTGTCATTACCCCTTTGTTATACAGTAACATTTTAATGGAAGTATACATCGATCTGATATACCTACCTAGAGGTCACTTAAGGAACTCTTTCTTTGATGCGTTGTAATACTTCGCAGTATCTACTACTAATTCTGTGATAAATCCTACAACAATGTTGTCTAACCCGAAATCTATTGCACGCGTAAATTTATTATCAATTTGTTGTAACTGCTGGATATCAACATGATTCCATTCTAGTTGTCTGATCTAATTTGTAGGGTGGTTGTCTTTCAACCTCAATATCTGCTCCTGTAACACATGCAGGAAATCACAGAAAAATACTTCATGCAAGTCGTTGAATACGTACTTGTCCAAATATTTGCTCGGTGTTATCTTCAAGATTCTGTTATCTTTCTTTGCAAATTCCAACTCCTTTTTTTTCAACCAAATCTCAATATATTCCTTCATTGGGTTCCACGGTCTCAACATCCCCTTTTATATTATCATTATTTTAACGTTGTGTCTCTAGATCTGACATTCTTTTCATGATTCTTTAGAAAATCTCATTCACTCAATCCCTTTTTGTTCCAACTGGAAATGGAACCATTTGTTGGTTATAATTTAATACTGCTACCCTTCTTGGTTTGACGCAGGTTCAGGTCCACTTGGCTTCCAATGAAACCCCCGTAAAACTATTGGCCCTCTTGATAAACTAGAAGGAAACAAAATGCACAGGATTGGTATCAAAGCTTCTAGTTGAAACACCGGGTCGGTATGGGTCGGGTCTATTGGTCAGAGTCTCTTGTTTGAGATTGAATTATGACTGTGAAGTTGAAAATCTCAGGAGAAATGGCATTGCAAAATCTACGCAGAAGTTATAATGTCATAGATCCTTTGTAAGGGTTCAAAGGATCATGATCATACCCTTCTAATTCGGGAGATATCGCCACTGTGGGATCAAGAGAGATCCGAGATCATTGGATCGGAGGGTAGGTGAAAAATATTCGTCTAATGAAAGCAAAGAAAAGGTTAATTCACAACCGTCAGATCTCATTGAAGAGAGATCGATGGACAAGAGGCATTTCGAGGACCCAAGTTGCACATGAGTTAATTCCCCAAGGTGGTCCTGCAATCAAAGCCACAATTTCACCGAGTGGTTACGTGTTAGTTTCAGAATAATTATGGGGCAAAAGGAGGGTTACTGCAAGCCTCCTATGCATGCCCCCGCAAATTGAAAGGAATTAAGTGACATGACATGTTAGTGCTCGAACATCGAAACCCTAAGCCAGCATATGCATGGTGATAGGAGACTAACATCGGAGGAAGGAAACTCCGGAGGAAAATGGAGCGAGTGGGCCAAAAACTCTCGAAGGCCCGAAGCCCAGAATTCATCTGAACCATCCATCAACAAGGACACGTGGTGCCAGATCTCTCACTTCATAGACTTAGTACTCTGGAAGGTTTTGTAGAGAGAATCACTAGGGAAAGAACTACCCAAAGTAATTGAGGACCATTGATCTCAAATCAACAAGAACAATTGATATTTGCAGTAGTATCTCCCGAAGTGCCGAAGTCCGGGGTTAATATAGACTGCCCGATAAGGGAGACACATGTCAAAAGATTGGCCAGTTTGGGAATTCGGAGTTCAGGAGAATTGGTAGTGTGCTAGTGTGAAAACTCCTAAAGCCCAAAGTCCCAAATCCCGAAAAGCCCAAGTGGTGGGGCATGATGACGTCACCTGGAGGTGATGTGAACCCCAAAATTTTGAAGTGACATGGCTTATAGACGTCACTTGGGATGATGTGGACACATGAGATGTGTCCCACATGTCAATGAGTTTTGAACCTATGGAGGATTGAAATTTCAGTTAGAACGTGACACATGTCACTCACCTAATTAGGCCACATGTCCACTTCTAGTATTTCACCACGTGGTGACAGATCGTGTAGTCCGGAGACTAGGCACTCTGGATGAAAAATATGTGATAGTTTGCGTTGGGTCAAGAACTCCTGAAGGTCACAGTACATATCGATCATTTATCTGTGAGAAGACACGCGTCGACAGATCGTCGACTTCGGGTGAAAGTACTCTAGGAGAAAGTGAAGGGAAGAGAGTTTGAAACTCCCAAAGACTGAAGAGCTAAAGTGATTCATAGTCATTTATTTATGGGAGGAAACGCATCATCAGATCGTGAACTCCACTTAAAAGCGTTATGGGAGGAAGCAAGCAGGGGAAGTTGAGACTTCTGAAGGACAAAGTCCTGAAGTGGACTAGAGTCGTTGATTTGAGGTGGATGTGTGGTGATTGATCTAGAACTTCGCGTGCAGATTACTTCAGGGAAAAGAGGAGGTCGAAAGTGTCAAACTCACAAAGTGCGAAGTCCCAAAGTGGATCTCGATCATTGATCATGAATGAGGACAAGGATCGTTGATCTGGGCCTAGCTGAAGGTTTCAAATTCCTAGAGATCTGGATAAGCGTGTTTTCAGCTAAGCGCAGGGACATGACTTTGGTCACATGAAGTTGAGAACTAAGGGAAGAAGTGCTAATGCTCGAATTGTTGTTTTCAAGACAGAAAATTGCTAAGGAAGGATTTAGCCACGGTTTCGAGTCGTGGTCACCTAGGAAGGTGGTTTGAAAGAAGCACCTGTGCAGAATTGAATTATGTATTAGCCAAATAATAACATGAATGTGTTATATGATGTAGATTGACACATATATGTTCTTCATGAAATGAGAATAAAAAGGACCTGTAACATGGTTTGGCATTTTGTTTTTTTATCATATGCATAATTCTAAAAAAAAGGTCGCTTGCACATTTTGCAGAATTAAGGGGTTTAAGCATATCACCCCAAAATGCATATTGAACAAATGGAAGAAGGAGAGGGAGCCTCCAGCCATGATAAGGAGGTTGAAGGCCTAAATACCAGAATTGGCAATGTAGAGACAGATTCCAATGGATGCAAGGAAAGAGGAGAGGAGGAAACATTAATAGAAACTGTAAAAAGCCTGAAAATAGAAGTGAAAAGCTACAAAGAAGACAATGAGAGACTAATGAGAGAGAAAATTCATATCAATTCTCGAGTGCTATAGAGCTTAAATCAGCTGCAGAGCCAAATGAAGAAGGGATCAAACTCAAAAAAAGAGGAAGAAGGCAGGTTTC
>JZKD02S0418313.1:152738-189503 GCA_000966675.3 Picea glauca | reverse complement strand
CATCCCTTTGTCCTTTTAAGTCTGAACACATTGTTCAACCCCGAAGGTCTTCCCTATTTGATGGAGAACCTCATTGTCTCTCTTATATGAGCTTGCCTTTGGTGGAGTATTGAAATGGTGGAGGCCTAGCTGTAAGGGACTAAGTTTCTTGGTTTTGAACGTGCTAACACGAAAGTTTGTCATCCATACACTTCTGTTGATTACATTTGAATAGAAATACTATTTTCTCGTCAAATTAATGTCTTCCAAATATTTAAATTGTTATTCCATGGGCATATTTTTTATGAATATTGATGGATTATTCTATTGTATGTGATAAATTTATATATTATCACCATATGCTTGTGTATCTTGGTTGTTGAGGACAAGTTGCAGGTGTATTTCTTTTAGTCAAGTGCTCAATGGTGGACTTCATCGAATGTCTGAACGAGGTAGACTCTTTATCTTGTCTTGTTAGGATATTTGTTTATATAGCATACTTGATATTAGATTTTATTTCTGCAGTGATTTTCATTTGTTATGGTTTACGCCATGCCATAGAGTGATTTTCCTCATAACACTGATAAATTTAAAACTGATTAGAAACGATTTTATTTTTTAGGGTGCACAAACTAGCTTAAGATTTAGAGCCTTGGAATAGGATTTTTTGAGTAAACTTCTCCAAGGCTATTAAAATAAACATATGTGTCTAACTAAGGGAGTGGTGAAATCCATTGTATAATTGGTGATGTCAGGAGGCTCTGCTCACACCAGAGTTAAGCACGAGGTCATGTGAAGTTGGTTGAGGGGAGATCCCCCCAATACCTTCTTAGTGTTAGAGATATTTATGTGGATATATTGATATATGGGGGTCTTTCTAGTACCTTTACCTCTATGAGAGGTAGTTCTTTCAAGATTTTGGGCTTTGTTACCCTTCCCATATGGTGGACCTGACCTACGAAAGTTCTCCTGCGCATTGGTTATATCGTGGTGGATTAGTTTCTTGACATAGGTAGCCACATAGGTTACTTGTAGGGGTTATTCTACATGTAACCTGGGTCAGATAAGGGTCAGACAACACACAACCTTTATGGAGGATTAACTCTCCGAGGGAATCTAACTGACTGGTTGTTAAGCCCACAAGGGCCCTTATAACTGATTCTGATACCTCCAATATTTTGCAGGGAGTCTCAGGCCCCTCTGGGCAAGAAATACCTACTTTAGGGAGGGAGGCCCCTTTTAGCCACTTTATCCTATTTGTGTGCATATTGGCCTTTTTATTATTTTTGGTGTGCTCTCTGATTGTTAGTTTCCCTTAGTATTTTGTATTGCACGATGAGTTTCCATTATTATGGATAGTGGAGACCCCTTGACTCCCTCAGTTAACGCTACCCATCCCATTTTATTTGCTCATTTCATGGGGACAAATCTGTCTATGCTTCCTAGTGATATGAAAAATCATGATACTCAGTCAATACCCTGGGCCTCTAATCATTTTTCTCATAGTATGCCAGACATGCGTTTGCACTTGCCATCCTCTCCCTCATATTCTTATATGAATCCTAGTTTTGGATTCGGGGCATGATGCCTCCTTTTTCTAAATTTTCATTTGATGGGAGTTATACCCGTCAAACGAATCTCACAGTGGGAGGTTGGAATATTCCTTCCCATAAATCCAATCATAGCTTCACTTTTCCAGGACAAAGTACTCAAATGGGCAGTTATTCCAATTATTACACTCAGTCCATATATCCTTCTTCCAATGTGTTAGTTCCTACGAATTCTTTTACCATGGAAGACCCCCATCTATCCTCTGGTATATCATACAGAGGGAGTCATATTTATAGTACGGGCTACCCCCTTCACGGATTCCCTTTGTCTAGGGGAAACCTATATCCTCACCTGAGTAACCCTTGTCAGGATGTTTTCTCTTCGAAAACGTCTTCCTCGGTGATGATGCCTTTACAACACTTTATGAATCAATTTGGAGGAGGATACTACCCTACCAGGTAGGGCGAAGGTGTAGACTAGATCTCTCATTGGCCTGCAATTTTTCAAACCCAATATTTCCAGGAACCTTGGTCTCAAATGCCGCAACCAACCACTACATGTCATGCTGGGGGCACAACTCTATTCATTGTTAGTCACACTGCACATACATCACCAACCTCTATAGATGATGTTGGAGATGAGCCAATATCCTCTAGAAGTCATGCTGAGATCATGTCACCAGCCATTGTGATTCATGTTGTGGGAATCCATACAATTGATAAGCCTCAACATATAGTATGTAAGACCAAGTTCCTTTGTAGGATTTGAAAAGGAGGTCATTTAACTCACTTGTGGCCTGCTACTATTGTGGTAGAAGAAGTGCAGTCCTTGTCTGATAACCCTTTAGGTTCATAGTCGTCTTTGTTTTCACAACATTCTAATTGTTCTTTGGTTGACACAACAGTCATGTCAATGCAATATTCAATCGACACCACTCCTTTTTTGAGGAGTGGTGCATCTTTTGACCATGCAATTAACATTTCTAGTATTGTACCTTATGAACAAGAGAGCGTTCCATGCTCTTTGAGTATGCTCCCTCCAAGTCCCAGGGAGGTTTCCTTTGACTGGGATGGTCTCGTGTGATATCAAATTCCTTCTTATAAACCCTTCCATATAAGGGGTGTTCTTAGATATATCATAGAGAAGGTAACCTCTGCAATTAGTTTATCCTCCTCTACTTGGAAAGCTTTAGGTTTTCCCAAGCTTGTGTCAGTTGTTCGTAAGTTTCTTACCTTTCACAGAAGTCTTGCACGAGATCCCTTTCCTCCCCCATGACATTCTTCTTGTAAAAACATCAACAAGTATGGTTTAATCTATTTTTTGACTCTCTCAAAAAGATAAAATATTGTCTAGTGAACTTGTCTCTTTCACACTCGTAAATTGGATTTGAAAGGATGTCTATTTGGTGTAAGTTTAACCCTTTTTCAAGCCAAGTATACTAAATTTATGAAAAAATACATTCTTTGGTGTTAAGTTGTAATTGCATCTCATTCTCTGGTTTGCAGTAATGAGCCTATTGTCGGTTCTCTCTTTCGCATAATAAGCCTACCACCTCAGCAATTTGCATCATCAGCCAAGCAGAGCCTTGTTTATATCCTTTGCAGCTTAACACCCTATACCCCAAGAGGAAACATTCCCCTGAGTGTCCATATCCTGCATGCACCTCCTTTTGCTGAACATAGGTATGTTCCACTTTTGGAACTAGTTTCTTACTTGCGACACTCATTTCCTCCTCTCTATCATAACATTCATTTGACTATGAAAAAACAAAAAACGATGAGCGAGAAAAGAATATTATCTTACGTTGGCAACAGTCGTGTCGCCTTTGAACAAATCACAAACTTTTGAGTCCACTTTTCATCAAAAAATTTTGTTTAGCATGACCTTAGGAAGTTGAGCTCATTACTTAAAGTTTACTCCCCCAACTAGTTACTCTTCCAGTCTCTATGGAGAGTTTGATTGGTGCCTCTTGCATCACAAAGTTTCATCATTGAGTCTATGCTGCCAAATTCATCCATATGTATCATGCTCTTGTTCAAAGGAAGTCTATCAGCCTATGTCAGCCATTTCTTAGAACTCTTGACTTAGCATGTTGGCCATACCCTCAGTGTGTCTCAAAGTTACATGAAGTTGTAGTCCTACCATGCACCCTGGTCCTACTTTCCTTATGAGTAGGTAACCTTGAATCAATCAATAGACATCTCCTCATTAATTGTTGACTGTGGGATTTCCCTTGTGTTCAAAGGAAATAAATATATTCACACATTGGGATTCATGAAGTGTCTTGGATTTCGTTAGCCTTATTGGTGGTTTCCTCACCTTTGTCGGAAATTTTACTTATTGGCTGCTATTCAGAGGGTCTTTTTTGTGCATTTCTTTCATCTGGTGCATGCATAAGATGCACAGGGTCATCAGTTCATGAACATGTTCTTTGTCTGAGTTCCTCCAAATCATCAAGATCCTACTTTGTACCTCATGCTGAATGATGAGATATGCCTTAATTCTCTCCTTTCAGAGAGTCTCCTTCCATCAAATTCAACCCATCTATTCTGGAAATGAGACCTAGAGTCCTATGAGTACCTAGAGGCTTGCAGTCATCAGAGGCAGTTTCTCTCACCATTGACAATTGGGAATACATCAATGTCTCATGATCAATGGATTCTTCAAGTATTCTACCTAAACACCTTTATTCACACTTGTAAGAATGTACTCGGTACCTTCATACCTACTTTCATTATCAGTAGGTTGTCTTGTGTTTCTTAACAGTATACCTTAATGACCGGTAATCAAACAAAGTCTCATTGTGTTCGACATCAACTCCTTTATTCACATGATGTTTACTTACACCTTTGGCGGATCGTGTAGAAGACTTGAAGACATCAGTTCATAGTCACAACTTTCATGAGTTATTGCTATCATTCATTAGACTGGTACCTATATGACTTCAGTGATCATGGGAGATCAGATTATACTCCATTTTATATAGACATCTTCATATTTATTTTGTGACTAGTTTTCACCGGGCCTTGTTTGTGATTATGAAAACCTATGGCATGTATCAACTTTTGTATTGCCTATTCATGGCCATGAACAATTGTTTGGTATATTTCCACATGGATATGCAGTGTAATTCAAATTGGCATCCTTGTGTGCAAATTCATTATGGATTGTAATATTCTTATGAGAAACTAGTTAGTCCATTTGGGTCTCCATTACTCCACTTCTTGGAATTATAATATATTTCGGCCATCGCAGATACTACTCTAACCACACACATTAGGGGGCATCTGTTATAGCAAGATTTACCTCACCCTATGCAAACTTGCTCAGAAAGCCTTTTCCATTTCCCTATGCAGACTTGAAGTCCCCTTTTGTAGTTCCTAGAGCTAAAAATTGTATTTTTCCATGCTCCCTAACAACTATACAAAATGCGTATACATAGGTTGCACCATTACATCCCACGTACATTGGGTTTTCTGCTCAAAATTAAAAATGGTATTGGGTTTCCATGTCACGTCACAATATCCATGATACTTGACCTTCCATAAACTAGAAACGTTCTGAATCGGCCCTTCAGTTCCATTTGAAGACTATAAATGGGCCATATCCAAGTCGTGGATAAGAGGAGAATAATTCAACTTTGAGAGAAAATTTACTCAGGAGTAATTATTCACTTCATATTGAGTCTACATCCCTTTGTCCTTTTAAGTCTGAACACATTGTTCAGCCCCCAATCTCTTCCCTATTTGATGGAGAACCTCATTGTATCTCTTCTATGAGCTTGCCTTTGGTGGAGGATTGAAGTGGTGGAGGCCCAGCTGGAAGGGACTTAGTTTCTCGGTTTCAAACGTGCCGACACAAAATGTTTTCATTCATACACTTATGTTGATTACATTTTAATAGAAATACTCTTTTCTCATCCAATTAATGTCTTGCAAATATTTGAATTGTTATTCCATGGGAGTATTTGTTATGAATATTGATGGATTATGTTATTGTATGTGCTAACTTTATATATTATCACCATATTCTTGTGTATCTTGGTTGTTGAGAACAATTTGAAGGTGTATTGCTTTGATTCAAGTGCTCAATGATGGACTTCATCGAATGTCTAGACAAGGTAGACTCTTTATCTTATCTTGTTAGCATATTTGTTTATATAGCATACTTGATATTAGAGTTGATTTATGCGGTCATTTTTATCTGTTGTGGTTTACCCCATGCCATAGAGTGATTTTCCTCGTAACAATTTCTAGCTCTCTTTCCCCCTCACCCTACACAACTGAAAGAAATGAACACCTTTCTTTTCCATGTAGTCCCTCAAGTCGTCCCATTTCTCTCTAGGGATCCAATGCTATGGGTCAGGAAATATCCCTATTAGAAACTGCAAGGATTCTCAGCTATGGATAGTTATTTCTAAACCTCCATCAATCTCATGCACACATGCATCCATTCCCTCCTGGAATGATCAATAATTTATTACAACCATTAAGAAATGGATTTCTTCTTCCATCCATTCATTTCTATGCACATCCCAAGAGCACATGAATTATCCAATAATGAGTGAAGAGAAAGGAAGAAGAAGAAGAAGAAGAACCAACAAAACCAAAAGAACCCCCAAAATAGCCCCCAAGGGATGTTTAAATAATTACATGAAGATAAGAACCACATGGCCTTCCTCATAAGAAGCTCATGTAACCCCTTTTCTCCATAAAATANAGCTTAAGATTTAGAGCCTTGGAATAGGATTTTTTGAGTAAACTTCTCCAAGGCTATTAAAATAAACATATGTGTCTAACTAAGGGAGTGGTGAAATCCATTGTATAATTGGTGATGTCAGGAGGCTCTGCTCACACCAGAGTTAAGCACGAGGTCATGTGAAGTTGGTTGAGGGGAGATCCCCCCAATACCTTCTTAGTGTTAGAGATATTTATGTGGATATATTGATATATGGGGGTCTTTCTAGTACCTTTACCTCTATGAGAGGTAGTTCTTTCAAGATTTTGGGCTTTGTTACCCTTCCCATATGGTGGACCTGACCTACGAAAGTTCTCCTGCGCATTGGTTATATCGTGGTGGATTAGTTTCTTGACATAGGTAGCCACATAGGTTACTTGTAGGGGTTATTCTACATGTAACCTGGGTCAGATAAGGGTCAGACAACACACAACCTTTATGGAGGATTAACTCTCCGAGGGAATCTAACTGACTGGTTGTTAAGCCCACAAGGGCCCTTATAACTGATTCTGATACCTCCAATATTTTGCAGGGAGTCTCAGGCCCCTCTGGGCAAGAAATACCTACTTTAGGGAGGGAGGCCCCTTTTAGCCACTTTATCCTATTTGTGTGCATATTGGCCTTTTTATTATTTTTGGTGTGCTCTCTGATTGTTAGTTTCCCTTAGTATTTTGTATTGCACGATGAGTTTCCATTATTATGGATAGTGGAGACCCCTTGACTCCCTCAGTTAACGCTACCCATCCCATTTTATTTGCTCATTTCATGGGGACAAATCTGTCTATGCTTCCTAGTGATATGAAAAATCATGATACTCAGTCAATACCCTGGGCCTCTAATCATTTTTCTCATAGTATGCCAGACATGCGTTTGCACTTGCCATCCTCTCCCTCATATTCTTATATGAATCCTAGTTTTGGATTCGGGGCATGATGCCTCCTTTTTCTAAATTTTCATTTGATGGGAGTTATACCCGTCAAACGAATCTCACAGTGGGAGGTTGGAATATTCCTTCCCATAAATCCAATCATAGCTTCACTTTTCCAGGACAAAGTACTCAAATGGGCAGTTATTCCAATTATTACACTCAGTCCATATATCCTTCTTCCAATGTGTTAGTTCCTACGAATTCTTTTACCATGGAAGACCCCCATCTATCCTCTGGTATATCATACAGAGGGAGTCATATTTATAGTACGGGCTACCCCCTTCACGGATTCCCTTTGTCTAGGGGAAACCTATATCCTCACCTGAGTAACCCTTGTCAGGATGTTTTCTCTTCGAAAACGTCTTCCTCGGTGATGATGCCTTTACAACACTTTATGAATCAATTTGGAGGAGGATACTACCCTACCAGGTAGGGCGAAGGTGTAGACTAGATCTCTCATTGGCCTGCAATTTTTCAAACCCAATATTTCCAGGAACCTTGGTCTCAAATGCCGCAACCAACCACTACATGTCATGCTGGGGGCACAACTCTATTCATTGTTAGTCACACTGCACATACATCACCAACCTCTATAGATGATGTTGGAGATGAGCCAATATCCTCTAGAAGTCATGCTGAGATCATGTCACCAGCCATTGTGATTCATGTTGTGGGAATCCATACAATTGATAAGCCTCAACATATAGTATGTAAGACCAAGTTCCTTTGTAGGATTTGAAAAGGAGGTCATTTAACTCACTTGTGGCCTGCTACTATTGTGGTAGAAGAAGTGCAGTCCTTGTCTGATAACCCTTTAGGTTCATAGTCGTCTTTGTTTTCACAACATTCTAATTGTTCTTTGGTTGACACAACAGTCATGTCAATGCAATATTCAATCGACACCACTCCTTTTTTGAGGAGTGGTGCATCTTTTGACCATGCAATTAACATTTCTAGTATTGTACCTTATGAACAAGAGAGCGTTCCATGCTCTTTGAGTATGCTCCCTCCAAGTCCCAGGGAGGTTTCCTTTGACTGGGATGGTCTCGTGTGATATCAAATTCCTTCTTATAAACCCTTCCATATAAGGGGTGTTCTTAGATATATCATAGAGAAGGTAACCTCTGCAATTAGTTTATCCTCCTCTACTTGGAAAGCTTTAGGTTTTCCCAAGCTTGTGTCAGTTGTTCGTAAGTTTCTTACCTTTCACAGAAGTCTTGCACGAGATCCCTTTCCTCCCCCATGACATTCTTCTTGTAAAAACATCAACAAGTATGGTTTAATCTATTTTTTGACTCTCTCAAAAAGATAAAATATTGTCTAGTGAACTTGTCTCTTTCACACTCGTAAATTGGATTTGAAAGGATGTCTATTTGGTGTAAGTTTAACCCTTTTTCAAGCCAAGTATACTAAATTTATGAAAAAATACATTCTTTGGTGTTAAGTTGTAATTGCATCTCATTCTCTGGTTTGCAGTAATGAGCCTATTGTCGGTTCTCTCTTTCGCATAATAAGCCTACCACCTCAGCAATTTGCATCATCAGCCAAGCAGAGCCTTGTTTATATCCTTTGCAGCTTAACACCCTATACCCCAAGAGGAAACATTCCCCTGAGTGTCCATATCCTGCATGCACCTCCTTTTGCTGAACATAGGTATGTTCCACTTTTGGAACTAGTTTCTTACTTGCGACACTCATTTCCTCCTCTCTATCATAACATTCATTTGACTATGAAAAAACAAAAAACGATGAGCGAGAAAAGAATATTATCTTACGTTGGCAACAGTCGTGTCGCCTTTGAACAAATCACAAACTTTTGAGTCCACTTTTCATCAAAAAATTTTGTTTAGCATGACCTTAGGAAGTTGAGCTCATTACTTAAAGTTTACTCCCCCAACTAGTTACTCTTCCAGTCTCTATGGAGAGTTTGATTGGTGCCTCTTGCATCACAAAGTTTCATCATTGAGTCTATGCTGCCAAATTCATCCATATGTATCATGCTCTTGTTCAAAGGAAGTCTATCAGCCTATGTCAGCCATTTCTTAGAACTCTTGACTTAGCATGTTGGCCATACCCTCAGTGTGTCTCAAAGTTACATGAAGTTGTAGTCCTACCATGCACCCTGGTCCTACTTTCCTTATGAGTAGGTAACCTTGAATCAATCAATAGACATCTCCTCATTAATTGTTGACTGTGGGATTTCCCTTGTGTTCAAAGGAAATAAATATATTCACACATTGGGATTCATGAAGTGTCTTGGATTTCGTTAGCCTTATTGGTGGTTTCCTCACCTTTGTCGGAAATTTTACTTATTGGCTGCTATTCAGAGGGTCTTTTTTGTGCATTTCTTTCATCTGGTGCATGCATAAGATGCACAGGGTCATCAGTTCATGAACATGTTCTTTGTCTGAGTTCCTCCAAATCATCAAGATCCTACTTTGTACCTCATGCTGAATGATGAGATATGCCTTAATTCTCTCCTTTCAGAGAGTCTCCTTCCATCAAATTCAACCCATCTATTCTGGAAATGAGACCTAGAGTCCTATGAGTACCTAGAGGCTTGCAGTCATCAGAGGCAGTTTCTCTCACCATTGACAATTGGGAATACATCAATGTCTCATGATCAATGGATTCTTCAAGTATTCTACCTAAACACCTTTATTCACACTTGTAAGAATGTACTCGGTACCTTCATACCTACTTTCATTATCAGTAGGTTGTCTTGTGTTTCTTAACAGTATACCTTAATGACCGGTAATCAAACAAAGTCTCATTGTGTTCGACATCAACTCCTTTATTCACATGATGTTTACTTACACCTTTGGCGGATCGTGTAGAAGACTTGAAGACATCAGTTCATAGTCACAACTTTCATGAGTTATTGCTATCATTCATTAGACTGGTACCTATATGACTTCAGTGATCATGGGAGATCAGATTATACTCCATTTTATATAGACATCTTCATATTTATTTTGTGACTAGTTTTCACCGGGCCTTGTTTGTGATTATGAAAACCTATGGCATGTATCAACTTTTGTATTGCCTATTCATGGCCATGAACAATTGTTTGGTATATTTCCACATGGATATGCAGTGTAATTCAAATTGGCATCCTTGTGTGCAAATTCATTATGGATTGTAATATTCTTATGAGAAACTAGTTAGTCCATTTGGGTCTCCATTACTCCACTTCTTGGAATTATAATATATTTCGGCCATCGCAGATACTACTCTAACCACACACATTAGGGGGCATCTGTTATAGCAAGATTTACCTCACCCTATGCAAACTTGCTCAGAAAGCCTTTTCCATTTCCCTATGCAGACTTGAAGTCCCCTTTTGTAGTTCCTAGAGCTAAAAATTGTATTTTTCCATGCTCCCTAACAACTATACAAAATGCGTATACATAGGTTGCACCATTACATCCCACGTACATTGGGTTTTCTGCTCAAAATTAAAAATGGTATTGGGTTTCCATGTCACGTCACAATATCCATGATACTTGACCTTCCATAAACTAGAAACGTTCTGAATCGGCCCTTCAGTTCCATTTGAAGACTATAAATGGGCCATATCCAAGTCGTGGATAAGAGGAGAATAATTCAACTTTGAGAGAAAATTTACTCAGGAGTAATTATTCACTTCATATTGAGTCTACATCCCTTTGTCCTTTTAAGTCTGAACACATTGTTCAGCCCCCAATCTCTTCCCTATTTGATGGAGAACCTCATTGTATCTCTTCTATGAGCTTGCCTTTGGTGGAGGATTGAAGTGGTGGAGGCCCAGCTGGAAGGGACTTAGTTTCTCGGTTTCAAACGTGCCGACACAAAATGTTTTCATTCATACACTTATGTTGATTACATTTTAATAGAAATACTCTTTTCTCATCCAATTAATGTCTTGCAAATATTTGAATTGTTATTCCATGGGAGTATTTGTTATGAATATTGATGGATTATGTTATTGTATGTGCTAACTTTATATATTATCACCATATTCTTGTGTATCTTGGTTGTTGAGAACAATTTGAAGGTGTATTGCTTTGATTCCAAGTGCTCAATGATGGACTTCATCGAATGTCTAGACAAGGTAGACTCTTTATCTTATCTTGTTAGCATATTTGTTTATATAGCATACTTGATATTAGAGTTGATTTATGCGGTCATTTTTATCTGTTGTGGTTTACCCCATGCCATAGAGTGATTTTCCTCGTAACAATTTCTAGCTCTCTTTCCCCCTCACCCTACACAACTGAAAGAAATGAACACCTTTCTTTTCCATGTAGTCCCTCAAGTCGTCCCATTTCTCTCTAGGGATCCAATGCTATGGGTCAGGAAATATCCCTATTAGAAACTGCAAGGATTCTCAGCTATGGATAGTTATTTCTAAACCTCCATCAATCTCATGCACACATGCATCCATTCCCTCCTGGAATGATCAATAATTTATTACAACCATTAAGAAATGGATTTCTTCTTCCATCCATTCATTTCTATGCACATCCCAAGAGCACATGAATTATCCAATAATGAGTGAAGAGAAAGGAAGAAGAAGAAGAAGAAGAACCAACAAAACCAAAAGAACCCCCAAAATAGCCCCCAAGGGATGTTTAAATAATTACATGAAGATAAGAACCACATGGCCTTCCTCATAAGAAGCTCATGTAACCCCTTTTCTCCATAAAATAAATTATAGGTAAATAAAATATAACAAAAAGACTTATCCCCTTAAGCCCCCTCTCTCATGGAATCATATCCCCATATCTCTATTGTCCTTGTCCATCTTGCAGCCAACAATGTATTTTATTAATCTATTTGAAGTATTACATTTCCTAGGCACTCTGGCCTTTTTTCAAATTTACCATCTCACCAGCCTAAGTCACAAATACATAATGCATTATAGTTCATAAGGGTTAAAACTAGGATGTTACATCCCACTCCCTTTATTTTGACACTGTCCTCAGTGCACAACACCATTCCAATGTTATTAACATTACAAATATAGGCTCTTTGGCCTTAATCCACATAGGCAATCCAACCAACTCTTATATACATAGGCACTCTGGCATAAAATTAAACATGTATACATAGGCATTCTGACCAAAACATGTATAATGGTCTTCTAAATTTATATTTTTGGCAATAGTTCCAACCAACAAGCTCTCCTTCCCTCTCATCCCTGCACAACCCAAGGAAGTGAACCACTTTCTCTTCCATGCAACCCTAATCTTGTTCCACTTCTCTCCAGGGATCCAGTGCACTCAGCCATGAAGTTTCAGAGTTGCGACTTTCAGAACTTTAGCTACAACAAGTCCATGGGACTTTCTTCCTTCCATTCCTTTGTCATTCAGTTGCTCCAACATTACCTTCTTCTTTTCCCTCGTAGTCTAGAAGTTTTCTAGATCCTCAACACTCATCATTTTCCTACAACATTTTGAATCAACAAGCATATCAATTCACAATTTTGTGCATAAAGTATTTATTTTTGTTCATAATTTAAGAGTAATTTTTTCATAATCCAGTACAATACTTATCTATGCAGTTCATGGAGCTGCATCCATATGGATAACTTGTTAACTTGGCTCACTGTTTTCCTTTGGCATACCCATTGTGTGCATGATCCCAATCAATAGTTTACAAGAGCTATCAAAGTCTACTCTTCTTTTCGGTCACTCACCTTCCAGGCCCAGGCTCATGCATTCCCTTCTTTGGTATACATTCCCTCAGATGATCCATGTTTCCTAGCCAAGGCTTTCTTGCAGAAGAATATTTCTAGAGACTTTATCGAGTCTTACAGTCGAGGCGACTCGATGGCTTGTGTTACCAAAACACACCATATTCTAGGGAGATTAGGGCTTACCACAGGGTTCTCATGTCATAAAAATAGTCTTTTCCATGCTTTCCATCTTGCATATCCAACATCTCATCTGTATTACATACATACAGTCATCATGAGATATCACTATAACAATTTTCAATCATAAATGCCAAATATATTTTATACAGGAAAACAAAATTTTCCCAAGCATGAGCTTTTCGCTCATAATGTTTGCAGTTGTAGATATCAATATTCCTTATGGGCTTACATCCTTTCCATATCCAAGACCATTCTATCTTCAATTTCCTCAATCTTTCATTCGACCACACAAATTGTTAGCATAACATAGCAATTTGTAATTATTAATTTTCAAAATTGATTTTATATCGAAAAATAAAATTCCCATGCATGAATTTTCTTCTCAAAATGTTTGGGTTCTACAAGTGTAGATATCGGTCTTCCATATGGATTAACATCCCTGCGATATCCAAGACCATCCTTTCTGTAGTTTCAACATTCTTCATCCAAACAAATTGTTAATATCTCATGTACAAGCTATATATATATTTTCATGGAAACAAGTGATCTCAAAATGTTTTTCTACTATAGCTCAATTACTTCCATCAATTCTTGACATTAAATGGAATTCAAATATTGAATGGAATGAACCCATCACTACTTACACATTCATTACATACACATGTATTATCATCCCATGTCTTCTTTCTTCTATCCATAAATACTTTTATTATTTTGTCCCCCCCAAAAGAGATTTTCTGTAATTTATCATTATGTAGCTACTTTAACCTGCAACTTTCTTGTTTTAATATCTAACTGTTCCTGAAGTGTTTTCAACTTCATGAGCTTTCAATACTCACATCATTTCAGTTGTTATCATAATCATTTCTATTTTATATACTATATATATGCATTCACCAAAATGCATTCAGTAATTCCTGGAATACCACTTGTAACCTTTTCAATACTTCCAAAAACGGATCTTGGAATTGTAACAAACAAAAATCCAATCATCTTCATCTAGTATTCATATTAAATATAATGCAACTATCCATCATTATGTATTTTCAGCACCACATGCTTTTAGTAATGNATGAATCCACAAGGATGGGTCCTAGGCCAATTATGAAACACACAACAGTTGGCTGACTAGCTCTCATGTTTCCCAACCACACAACAAATTTGAATTTCTGTTATAGCAAGATTTGGCTCACCCTATGCAAACTTTCTTAGAAGGCCTTTTCCATTTCCCTCTGCAGACTTGAATTCCCCTTTTGCAGTTCCTAGAGATTAAAATTGTATTTTTCCACATATACGCGCCCTAACAGCTATACAACATGCGTATACATAAGTTGCACCATTAGAGCCCGCGTACATCAGGTTTTGTGCTCAAAATTAAAAATGGTGTCAAGTTTCCATGTCATGTCACAAGATCCATGATCCTTGACCTTCCATATACTAGAATCATTCTGACTCAACCCTTCAGTTCCATTTGAAGGATATAAATGAGCCATATCCAAGATGTGGAGAAGAGGAGAAGAATTCAACTTTGAGAGAAAAGTTACTATGGAGAAATTATTCACTTCATATTGAGTCTGCATCCCTTTGTCCTTTTAAGTCTGAACACATTGTTCAACCCCTAAGGTCTTCCCTATTTGATGGAAAATCTCATTGTCTCTCTTATATGAGCTTGCCTTTGGTGGAGGATTGAAATGGTGGAGGCCTAGCTGTAAGGGACTAAGTTTCTCGGTTTTGAACGTGCCAACACAAAAGTTTGTCATTCATACACTTCTGTTGATTACATTTTAATAGAAATATTCTTTTCTCGTTGAATTAATGTGTTGCAAATATTTAAATTGTTATTCCATGGGCATATTTGTTATGAATATTGATGTATTATTCTATTGTATGTGATAACTTTATATATTATCACCATATTCTTACATATCTTGGTTGTTGAGGACAAGTTGCAAGTGTATTTGTTTTAGTCAAGTGCTCAATGGTGGACTTCATCGAACGTCTGAACGAGGTAGACTCTTTATCTTGTCTTGTTAGCATATTTGTTTATATAGCATACTTGATATTAGAGTTGATTTCTGCAGTCATTTTCATTTGTTTTGGTTTACACCATGCCATAGAGTGATTTTCCTTGTAACACTGATAAATTTAAAACTGATCATAAACGATTTTACTTTTTAGGGTGCACAAACTAGCTTAAGATTTAGAGCCTTGGAATAGGATTTTTTGAGTAAACTTCTCCAAGGCTATTAAAATAAACATATGTGTCTAACTAAGGGAGTGGTGAAATCCATTGTATAATTGGTGACATTAGGAGGCTCCGCTCACACCGAAGTTAAGCACGAGGTCACATGAAGTTGGTTGAGGGGAGATCCCCCCAATACCTTCTTATCGTTAGAGATATTTATGGGGATATATTGATATATGGGGGTCTTTCTAGTACCTTTACCTCTGTGAGAGACAGTGCTTTCGAGATTTTGGGCTTTGTTACCCTTCCCATATGGTGGACCTAACTTACAAAAGTTCTCTTGCGCATTGGTTATATCATGGTGAATTAGTTTCTTGACATAGGTAGCCACATAGGTTGCTTGTAGGGGTTATTCTGCAGGTAACCTGGGTTAGATAAGGGTTAGACAATAGACAACCTTTATGGAGGATTACCTCTCCAGGGGGATCTAACCGACTAGTTTTTAAGCCCACAAGGGCCCTTATAACTGATTCTGATACCTCCAATATTTTGCAGGGAGTCTCAGGCCCCTTTGGGCAAGGAATACCTACTTTAGGGAGGGAGGCCCCTTTTGGCCACTTTATCTTGTTTGTGTGCATATTGGCCCTTTTTTTATTTTTGGTGTGCCCTCTGACTGTTAGTTTCCCTTAGTATTTTGTATTGCACGATGAGTTTCCATTATTATGGATAGTGGAGACCCCTTGACTCCCTCAGTTAACGCTACCCATACCATTTTATTTTCTCATTTCATGGGGACAAATTTGTCTATGCTTCCTAGTGATATGAAAAATCATGATATTCAGTCAATACCTTGGGCCTCTAATCATTTTTCTCATAGTATGCCAAACATGTGTTCACACTTGCCATCCTTTCCCTCGCCTTCTTATATGAATCCTAGTTTTGGATCCGGGGGCATGATGCCTCCTTTTTCTAAATTTTCATTTGATGGGAGTTATACCCCTCAACCGAATCTCACAATGGGAGGTTGGGATATTCCTTCTCATAGATCCAATCATAGCTTCACTTTTCTAGGACAAAGTACTCAAATGGGAATTTATTCCAATTATTACACTCAGTCCATATATCCTTCTTCAAATGTGCCAGTTCCTATGAATGCTTTTACTATGGTAGACCCCCATCTATCCTCTGGTATATCATACAAAGGGAGTCATATTTATAGTACGGACTACCCCCTTCATGGATTCCCTTCGTCTGGGGGAAACCTATATCCTCACCTGAGTAACCCTTGTCATGATGTTTTCTCTTCGAAAACATCTTCCTCGGTGACGATGCCTTTACAACACTTTATGAATCAATTTGGAGGAGGATACTACCCTGCCAGGTAGGGCCAGGGTGTAGACTAGATCCCTTACTAGCCTGCAATTTTTCAAACCCAATCTTTCCAGGAACCTTGGTCTCAAATGCCACAACCAACCACTACATGTCATGCTAGGGGCACAACTCTATTCATTGTTAGTCACACTGCACATACATCACCAACCTCTGTAGATAATGTTGGAGATGAGCCAATATCCTCTAGAATTCATGGTGAGAGCATGTCACTAGCCATTGTGATTCATGTTGTGGGAATCCATACAATTGAGAAGCCTCGACATATAGTACATAAGACCAAGTTCCTTTGTAGGATTTGAAAAGGAGGTCATTTAACTCGCTTGTGGCCTTCTACTGTTGTAGTAGAAGAAGTCCATTCCTTGTCTGATAACCCTTCAGGTTCAGAGTCATCTTTGGTTTCACAACATTCTAATTCTTCTTTGGTTGACACAACAGTCATTTTGATGCAATATTCAGCCGACACCACTCCTTTTTTGAGGAGTGGTGCATATTTTGACCATGTTATTAAAATTTATATTCTTGTACCTTATGAACAAGAGAGCATTCCACTCTCTTTGAGTATGATCCATCCAAGTCCTAGGGAGGTTTCCTTTGACTGGGATGGTCTCATGGGATATCAAATTCCTTCTTCTAAACCCTTCCATATAAGGGGTGTTCTTAGATATATCATAGAGAAGGTAACCTCTGCAATTAGTTTATTCTCCTCTACTTGGAAAGCTTTGGGTTTTCCCAAGCTCGTGTCAGTTGTTTGTAAGTTGCTTACCTTTCACAGAAGTCCTGCATGGGAGCCCTGTCCTCCCCAATGATATTCTTCTTATAAAAACATCAAAAAGTATTGTTTAATTTATTTTTCGACTCTCTCAAAAAGATAAAATATTGTCGAGTGAACTTGTCTCTTTCACACTTGTAAATTGGATTTGAAAGGATGTCTATTTGGTGTAAGTTTAACCCTTTTTCAAACCAAGTATACTAAATTTATGAAAAAAAACATTCTTTGGCGTTAAGTTGTAATTGCATCTCATTCTCTGGTTTGCAGTATTGAGCCTATTGTTGGTTCTCGCTTTTACATAACAAGCCTACCACTTCAGTAGTTTGCATCATCAGCCAAGCAGAGCCTTGTTTATATCCTTTGCAGCTTGACACCCTATACCCCAAGAGGAAACATTCCCCCAACTATCCATATCCTGCATGCACCTCCTTTCATTGAACATAGGTATGTTCCACTTTTGGAACTAGTTTCTTACTTGCGACACTCATTTCCTCCTTTGTATCATAACATTCATTTGACTATGAAAAAACAAAAAAAATACGAGCAAGAAAAGAATATTATCTTATGTTGGCAACAATCGTGTTGCCTTTGAACAAAGAACAAAATTTTGAGTCCACTTTTCATCAAAAAAAATTGCTTAGCATGACCTTAGGAAGTTGAGCTTGTTACTTAGAGTTTACTCCCCCAACTAGTTACTCTTCCAGTCTCTATGGAGAGTTTGATTGGTGCCTCTTGCATCACAAAGTTTCATCATTGAGTATATGCTGCCAAATTCATCCATATGTCTCATGATCTTGTTCAAAGGATGTATATCAACCTATGTCAGCCATTTCTCATAACTCTTGACTTCGCATGTTGGCCATACCCTCAGTGTGTCTCAAAGTTACATGAAGTTGTAGTCCTACCATGCACCCTGGTCCTACTTTCATTATGAGTAGGTAACCTTGATCCAATCATTCGACATCTCCTCACTAATTGTTGATTGTGGGGTTTCCATTTTGTTCAAAGGAAATAAATATATTCACACATTGGGATTCATGAAGTGTCTTGGATTTTGTTATCCTTATTGGTGGTTTCCTCACCTTTGTCAACAATTTTCCTTATTGGCTACTATTCAGAGGGTCTTTTTTGTGCATTTCTTTCATCTGGTGCATGCATAAGATGCACAGGGTCGTCAATTCGTGAACATGTTCTTTGTTTGAGTTCCTCCAAATCATCAAGATCCTACTTTGTACCTCATGCTGAATGATGAGATATGTCTTAATTCTCTCCTTTCAACGGCTGTCCTTCCATCAAATTCAACCCATCTATTCTGGAAATGAGACCTAGAGTCCTATGAGTACCTAGAGGCTTGTAGTCATCAGAGGAAGGTTATCTCACCATCGACAGTTGGGAATACATCAATGTCTCATGATCGATGGATTCTTCAAGTATTCTACCTAAACACCTTTATTCACACTTGTAAGAATGTACTCGGTACCTTGATACCTACTTTCATTATCGGTAGGTTGTCTTGTGTTTCTTAATAGTATACCTTAATGACCAGTAATCAAACAAAGTCTCATTATGTTCGACCTCAAATCCTTTATTCACATAATGTTTACTTACACCTTTGGAGGATCATGTAGAAGACTTGAAGACATCAGTTCATAGTCGCAGCTTTCATGAGTTATTGGTATCATTCATTGGACCTGTACCTATATGACTTCAGTGATCATGGGAGATCAGATTATACTCCATTTTATATAGACATCTTCATATTTATTTTGCGATTGGTTTTCATCGGGCCTTGTTTGTGACTAGGAAAACCTATGGCATGTATCGACTTTTGTATTGCCTATTCATGGCCATGAACAATTGTTTGGTATATTTCCACATGGATATGCAGTGTAATTCAAATTGGCATCCATGTGCGGAAATTCATTATGGATTGTAATATTCTTATGAGCAACTAGTTAGTCCATTTGGGTCTCCATTACTCCACTTCTTAGAATTATAATATATTTCGGCCATCGAAGATACTACTCTAACCTCACACATTAGGGGGCATCTATTATAGAAACATTTACCTCACCCTATGCAAACTTTCTTAGAAGACTTTTTCCATTTCCCTATGTAGACTTGAAGTCCCCTTTTGCAGTTCCCAATGCTAAAAATTGTATTTTTCCACGCTCCCTAACAACTATACAACATGCATATACATAGGTTGCACCATTACAACCCGCATACATCGGGTTTTGTACTCAAAATTAAAAATGGTGTTGGGTTTCCATGTCACGTTACAATATCCATGATCCTTGACCTTCCATAAACTGGAAATGTTCTGAATCAGCCCTTCAGTTCCATTTGAAGAATATAAATGGGCCATATCCAAGTCGTGAATAAGAGGAGAAGAATTCAACTTTGAGAGAAAATTTACTCTGGAGAAATTATTCACTTCATATTGAGTCTACATCCCTTTGTCCTTTAAGTCTAAACACATTTTTCAGCCCCCAAGCTCTTCCATATTTTATGGAGAACCTCATTGTATCTTTTATATGAGCTTGCCTTTGGTGGAGGCCTAGCTGGAAGGGACTTAGTTTCTAGGTTTCAAACGTGCCGACACAAAATGTTTTCATTCATACACTTATGTTGATTACAATTTAATAGAAATACTCTCTTCTCATCCAATTAATGTCTTGCAAATATTTAAATTGTTATTCCATGGGAGTATTTGTTATGAATATTGATGGATTATGCTATTGTATGTGCTAAATTTATATATTATCACCATATGCTTTTGTACTTTGGTTGTTGAGGACAATTTGCAGATGTATTGCTTTGAGTCAAGTGCTCAATGATGGACTTCATTGAATGTCTGGACGAGATAGACTCTTTATCTTGTCTTGTTAGCATATTTTTTTATATAGCATACTTGATATTAGAGTTGATTTATGCAGTCATTTTCATCTGTTGTGGTTTACCCCATGCCATAGAGTGATTTTCCTCGTAACAATTTCTAGCTCTCTTTCCCCCTCACCCTACACAACTGAAAGAAATGAACACCTTTCTCTGCCATGCAGTCCCTCAGGTCATCCCATTTCTCTCCAGGGATCCAATGCTACGGGTCAGGAAATATCCCTCCTGGAAACTGCAAGGATTCTCAGCTGTGGATAGTTCTTTCTAAACCTCCATCAATCTCATGCACACATGCATCCATTCCCTCCTGGAATGATCAATAATTTATTACAACCATTAAGAAATGGATTTCTTCTTCCATCCATTCATTTCCATGCACATCCCAACAACACATGAATTATCCAATAATGAGTGAAGAGAAAGGAAGAAGAAGAAGAAGAAGAAGAACCAACAAAACCAAAAGAACCCCCAAAATAGCCCCCAAGGGATGTTTAAATAATTACATGAAGATAAGAACCACATGGTCTTCCTCATAAGAAGCTCATGTAACCCCTTTTCTCCATAAAATAAATTATATGTAAATAAAATATAACAAAAAGTCTCAGCCCCTTAAGCCCCCTCTCTCATGGAATCATATCCCCCTATCTCTATTGTCCTTGCCCATCTTGCAGCCAACGATGTATTTTATTAATCTATTTGAAGTGTTACATTTCCTAGGCACTCTAGCCCTTTTTCAACTTTACCAGCTCACCAGCCTAAGCCAGAAATACATAATACATTATAGTTCATAAGGGTTAAAACTAGGATGTTACATCCCCCTCCCTTTATTTTGACATTGTCCTCAGTGCACAACACCATTCCAATGTTATTAACATTACACATATAGGCTCTTTGGCTTTAATCCACATAGGCAATCCAACCAACTCTTATATACATAGACACTCTGGCATAAAATTAAACATGTATACATAGGCATTCCGACCCAAAACATGTATAATGGTCATCTAAATTTATATTCCTGGCAATAGTTCCAACCAACAAGCTCTCCTTCCCTCTCAGCCCTGCACAACCCAAGGAAATGAACCACTTTCTCTTCCATGCAACCCTAAGCTTGTTCCACTTCTTTCCAGGGCTCCATTGCACTCGGCCATGAAGTTTCAGAGTTGTGACTTCCAAAACTTTAGCTACAACAAGTCCATGGGAATTTCTTCCTTCCATTCCTTTGTCATTCAACTGCTCCAACATTACCTTCTTCTTTTCCCTCGTAGTCTAGCAGTTTTCTAGATCCTCAACACTCATCATTTTCCTACAACATTTTGAATCAACAAGCATATCAATTCACAATTTTGTGCATAAAGTCTTTATTTTTGTTCATAATTTAAGAGTAAATTTTTCATAATCTAGTACAATACTTATCTGTGCAGTTCATGGAGCTGCATCCATATGGATATATTGTTAACTTGGCTCACTGTTTTCCCTTGGCATACCCATTGTGTGCATGATCCCAATCAATAGTTTACAAGAGCTATCAAAGTCTCCTCTTCTTTTCGGTCACTCACCTCCCAGGCCCATGCTCATGCATTCCCTTCTTTGCTATACATTCCCTCAGATGATCCATCTTTCCTAGCCAAGGCTTTCTTGCACACGAATATTTCTAGAGACTTTATCGAGACT
This sequence comes from Picea glauca, assembly GCA_000966675.3. NCBI lineage: Eukaryota > Viridiplantae > Streptophyta > Pinopsida > Pinales > Pinaceae > Picea > Picea glauca. Next base: position 167,531 of record JZKD02S0418313.1, on the reverse strand, counting down.
TACAGTTGAGGCGACTCTCTGGCTTGTGTTACCAAAACACACCATATTCTAGGGAGATTAGGGCTTACCACAGGGTTCTCATGTCACAACAATAGTCTTTTCCATGCTTTCCATCTTGCATATCCAACATCTCATCTGTATTACATACATACAGTCATCATGAGATATCACTATAACAATTTTCAATCATAAATGCCAAATCTATTTTATACAAGAAAACAAAATTTTCCCAAACATGAGCTTTCTGCTCATAATGTTTGCAGATGTAGATATCAATATTCCTTATGGGCTTACATCCCTGCCATATCCAAGACCATTCTATCTGCAATTTCCTCAATCTTTCGTTCGACCACACAAACTGTTAGCATAACATAGAAATTTGTAATTATTAATTTCTGAAATTGATTTTATACCGAAAAATAAAATTCCCATGGATGAATTTTCTTTTCAAAATGTTTGGGTTCTACAAGTGTATATATCAGTCTTCCATATGGATTTACATCCTTGTGATATCCAAGACCATCCTTTCTGCAATTTCAACATTCTTTAGCCAAACAAATTGTTAATATCTCATGTACAAGCTATATATATATATTCATGGAAACAAGTGATCTCAGAATGTTTTTCTACTACAACTCAATTACTTCCATCAATTCTTGAAATTAAATGGAATTCAAATATTGAATGGAATGAACTCATCATTACTTACACATTCATTACATACACATGTATTATCATCCCATGTCTTCTTTCTTCTATCCATAAATACTTTTATTATTTTGTCCCCCCCAAAAGAGATTTTCTGTAATTTATCATTATGTAGCTACTTTAACCTGCAACTTTCTTGTTTTAATATCTAACTATTCCTAAAGTGTTTTCAACTTCATGAGTTAGCAATACTCACATCATTTCAGTTGTTATCATAATCATTTCTATTTTATATACTATATATATGCATTCACCAAAATGCATTCAGTAATTCCTGGAATACCACTTGTAACCTTTTAAATACTTCCAAAAATGGATCTTGGAATTGTAACAAACAAAAAACCAATCATCTTCATCTAGTATTCATATTAAATATAATGCAACTATCCATCATTATGTATTTTCAACACCACATGCTTTTAGTAATGCAACAATTAATTACTAAATAAAATAACAATCGATGTGCCAATACCCATGGCCACAACTACACAATGCATCCATGCATTGGCTACATAATACCACATAACCATGTCATGCATTCCACCACAATGAGTTGGAAATTCTAGCCAACACCTCAACACATCATCCACACACTTCGTACTTCTTTACTGACTATTTTGATACCTTCCTTTTCAACCCAAACACAACACCGAGAATATAATTCTTAAGTGATCTTCAGTGTTAGCAAAGAGGTTGTAGTCCAAACATCAAATATACAATAGATACCATTGATAAATCACATAGCTCTATATCCCTTCCATATCTAACCATATTATGGTCTCACTCGGTTATGATCCCATAACCAATCATAACATAATATGCAACTAACATTTTATCTAATAGCATTCTAGTATCCACAACATTTACATACTCTAGGCCCCCTCTCTTGTGGAATCATAGCCCCCTATAACTCTAGTCCTTGTTCGTCTAGTAGCCAACGATGTATTTATTATTAATAATGATCAAAACATTACATTTGTTGGGAACACTATCATTTTAATAATTTTTTGGGCACTCTGGTCTCTCATCATTGTAACAATACATTATTTAAAATGGGGGTTCAAAACTCGGGGTGTTACATCCCCTCCCCCTTATTTTGCCACTGTCCTTAGTGCATTTACAAAATAGAGATCAAAATATCAAAATTTATTCAAAAAGTCGCAGGTACTCTGCCCGCATGGCATCTTCATGCTCCCAGGTAGCATCTTCAAGACCGTAGCAGGTCCACTAAACTTTTACCAGCTCTATAACTTGATTCCAGAGCATTTTGACCTATCTGTCCAATACCCGCACTGGCTAAAGATGAAATTCTCCCTTTGTCTCTACCTGAATCAGATGCCAATCAATAACATTGTTAGGATCATGTACATATTTATTTAGTAAAGAGACATGAAATATATTATGCACAGTCATGAAAGCAGGCAATACAAGCACGTATGCAACTGGCCCTATTCAGTCCAGTATTTCAAATGGACCACAGAAATGGGCTACCAGCTTTGTACAACTACCCAATTTCAAAGCTTTTTTCTTAGGATTCACTTTCAGAAGTACATTCTCCCCTGCTTTAAATTCTCTAGTTGTCATGTTCTTATCTGCATAAAATTTTTGTCTATCCTGAGATATCTTTAAATTCTTCTTGATCTTAACCATCCTCTTTTTCCCAAAAGGTCCTCTTTCTTGGATTCACCCTTAGCATACTGATCTTGATGATTTCTATTAGGATCATTCCTAATGAAGGGAGGTTTGAATCCTTTCCTCCTCTGATCAGAATTATTCTTCTTCTTATCCTTTCAAGGTCTTCCATCCTAATATTTTCTTTATAAAAGGATGGAAGTCCACTGAAAAACCTTTGTATCTTTACCTTTTCATCATTTATAAACCCAACATATTTTAACAATCCCAAGAAATTCTTCTCATATTCTTCCATAGTCATGCTTCCCATACTGAGTTCAAAGAACTCCTGCATTTTCTTGTCATAGAAATTCTCTGAGAGGTACTCCTTCTGGAAGTACTTCTTGAATTTCTTCCAAGTGATCCTATTCTCATTAATATGTTCAAATTGCTTCAGTTGATCCCACCACGTTGCATATTTCTTGTGTAAATGGTAGGTGGCAATTTTGGCTTCTAGATTTGATGAATAATTATGCAATTGAAAATACCTCATGATTCCAAGCAACCATTCTTCGACATCATCTTCCCTTTATTTTTCACCATCAAAGGAGGGTGGCTTAAGCTTCCTCATCTCTCCTTGCAAACTGTCCACTTCTTCTCTCCTTCTCTTGTGCTTAATAGGAGACACCTCTGGACTGCTTATGGGCTCTTCTGATGCATAAAACTTTCTTTTTGAGTAAGGAGGTGATTAGTGTCTATGAGTTTTGCTGGCACTTCTTGAATAAATAGTTCTTCCACAATCCTCACTTCTTTCATGAAACCTACCTTCTTCCTCTTTTTTTGAGTTTGACCCCTTCTTCATTTGGCTCTGCAATTGATTTAAGCTCTGTGGAACTCGAGAATTTATCTAAATTTTCTCTCTCATTAGTCTCTCATTGTCTTCTTTGTAGCTCTGCACTTCTATTTTCAGGATTTTTACAGTTTCTATTAATGTTTCCTCCTCTCCTCTTTCCTTGCATCCATTGGAATCTGTCTCTACATTGCCAATTCTGGTATTCAGGCCTTCAACCTCCTTATCATGGCTGGAGGCTCCCTCTCCTTCTTCCATTTCTTCAATACGCATTCTGGGGTGATATGTTTAAACCCCTTAATTCTACAAAATGTGCAAGCGACCATTTTTTAAGAATTATGCATATGATAAAAAACAATTTGCCAAACCATGTTACAAGTCCTTTTTATTCTCATTTCATGAAGAACATATATGTGTCAATCTGCATCATATAACACATTCGTGTTATCATTTGGATGATACATAATTCAATTCTTCACAGGTGCTTCTTTCAAACCACCTTCCTAGGTGACCACGACTCAAAACCGTGGCTAAATCCTTCCTTAGCAATTTTCTGTCTTGAAAACAACAATTTGACCATTAGCACTTCTTCCCTTAGTTCTCAACTTCATGTGACCATAGTCATGTCCCTGCACTTAGCTGAAAAAGTGCTTATCTAGATCTCTGGGACTTTGAAACCTTCAGCCAGGCCCGGATCAATGATACTCGTCCTCATTCACAATCAACGATCGAGATCCACTTCGGGACTTCGCACTTTGTGAGTTCGACACTTTCAACCTCTTCTTTTCCCTTAAGTAATCTGCACCCGAAGTTCCAGATCAATCACGACACATCCACCTCAAATCAACGGCTCTAGTCCACTTCGGGACTTTGTCCTTCAAAAGTCTCAACTTCCCTCGCTTTCTTCCTCCCATAACGCTTTTAAGCGGAGTTCACGATCTGTCGACACGTTTCCTCCCACAGATAAATGGTTATGAATCACTTCAACTCTTCAGTATTCAGGAGTTTCAAACTCTCTGCCCTTCACTTTCTCCTAGAGTTCTTTCACCCGAAGTTGACGATCCGTCGACGCGTGTCTTCTCACAGATAAATGATCAATATGTACTATGACCTTCAGGAGTTCTCGACCCAATGCAAACTGTCACATATTTTTCCTCCAGAGTTCCCAGTCTCTGGACTGTACGATCTGTCGCCACGTGGTGAAATACTAGAAGTGGACACGTGGCCTAATCAGGTGAGTGACATGTGTCACGTTCTAACTGAAATTTCAATCCTCCATAGGTTCAAAACTCACTGACATGTGGCACACATCCCATGTGTCCACATCATCCCAGGTGACGTCTGCAAGCCACGTCACTTCAAAATTTAAGGGTCCACATCACCTCCAGGTGACGTCATCGTGCCCCACCACTTCATCTGTTTGCGCTTCGAGACTTCGGGCTTCAAAAGTTTTCACACTAGCACATTACCAATTCTCCTGAACTCTGAATTCCCAAACTGGCCAATCTTCCGACATGTGTCTCCCTTATCGGGAGGTCTGTATTAACCTCAGACTTTGGGACTTTGGGAGATATTGCTGCAAATATCAATTGTTCTTGTTGATTTGAGATCAACTGTCCTCAATTACTTCAGGTAGTTCTTTCCCTAGTGCTTCTCTCTACAAAACCTTCCAGAGTACGAAGTCTACGAAGTGAGAGATCTAGCACCACATGTCCTTATTGATGGATGGTCCAGATGAATTCTGGGCTTCGGGCCTTCGAGAGTTTTTGGACCACCCACTCCATTTTCCTCCATAGTGTCCTTCCTCCGATGTTAGTCTCCTATCACCACACATCTGTTGTCTTAGGGTTTCGATGTTTGAGAACTAACATGTCATGTCACTTAATGCCTTTCAATTTGTAGGGGCACGCATAGGAGGCTTGGAGTAACCCTCCTTTTGCCCCATAATTCTTCTGACACTGACACATAACCACTCGGTGAAATTGTGGCTTGGATTGCAGGACCACCTTGGGTAATTAACTCATGTGCAACTTGGGTCCTCGAAATTCCTCCTGGCCATCGATCTCTCTTCAATGAGATCTGACGGTTGTGACTTAACCTTTTCTTCACTTTCATTAGACGACCCTTTTTCACCTACCCTCTGATCCAATGATCTCGAATCTCTCTTGATCCCACAGTGGTGATCTCTCCCGAATTAGAAGGGGACGATCATGATCCTTCAAACCCTTACAAAGGATCTATGAAATTATAACTCCTGTGTAGATTTTGTAATGCCATTTATCCTGAGGTATTCAACTTCACAGTCATAATTTGATCTCAAACAAGAGACTTTGACCAATATACCTAGCCCATACCAACCCGGTGTTTCAACCAGAAGCTCTGATACCAATCCTGTGTGTTTTGTTTCCTTCTGGTTTATCAGGAGGGCCGATAGTTTTACGGGGGTTTTGTTGGAAGCCAAGTGGACCTGAACCTGTGTCAGACCAAGAAGGGTAGTAGGATTAAATGATAACCAACAAATGGTTCCATTTCCATTTGGAACAAAAAGGGATTGAGTGAATGAGATTTGCTAAAGAATCATGAAAAGAATGCCAGATCTAAAGACACAATGTTAAAATAATGAGAATATAAAAGGGGATGTTGAGACCGTGGAACCCAATGAAGGAAGATATTGATATCTAGTTGAAAAAAAGGAGCTGGAATTTGCGCAGAAAGATAGCAAAAACTTGAAGATAACACCGAGCAAATATTTGGACAAGCACGTATTCAACGACTTGCATGAAGTATTTTTCTGTGATTTCCTGCATGTGTTGCAGGAGTAGATATTGAGGTTGAAATACAACCACCCTACCAATTAGATTAGACAACTAGAATGGAATCATGTTGATATCCAGTAGTTACAACAAATTGATAATAAATTTACGCGTGCAATAGATTTCAGGTTAGACAACATTGTTGCAGGATTTAGCACAGAATTAGTAGTAGATACTGCGAAGTATTACAACACATCAGAGAAAGAGTTCCTTAAGGGACCTCTAGGTAGGTATATCAGATCGATGTATAATTCCATTAAAATGTTACTATATAACAAAGGGGTAATGACAATGGCCTCAGACAACTAAAACTTTCCTGCGTGCATGGGGGAAGGGAGGAAGCACTGACAAGAGACAGAGAAATGGAGGAATAAATAGATAAAGGAAATAAGGAGGAGACCTTGGATCCAATCATGATGGAGGAAGACCAGATCAAGAAGATCATGGAAACAATTGGAAGAATGCATAGTGGAGTACCCTACCACTATAATATGACCAATAAGAAGAGATCCATAGCTGCGAGGGAAGGATTGGAAAGTGATGAAGAAGACATAGAGGATCTCTGGGTTTTGGATCAGATTGAAGAAATCCTGTGCATGACATATGAAAGAAATAAAAGAGGTCCAAGAGAAGAAATCAAAGGAAAAACTCCTATCCATATCAGTGTCAGTGTGGAACCCATAAACCCATGTGCAACTCATACACCAGAAATAACACCACCATTTAGACAGCTGAATTTCAGTGGAAGAAATGCAGCAGGAAGTACATCTACATAGGGAGAAAAAAATCCGGGAGCCATTTCAAAAAGAATTACTCAAGGATCTACACTATGCGGAGGTAGTAGTTCATCATTCAGGATGGCAGGACATGATCCCACCACCAGTTTACCATAATTCAAGGGAGAGGTGTTGAAGGACCTTGAGAAGAACTTGTTCATCCATGAAAAGATCCGGGAAGAAAAGAAGATCACATATGAGGATACCAAACTTGTGCAGTTATCCATCACACTAAGAGACCGCGCACTAGATTGGTACATGATCTTAGCTGCAAATAGTCCACTAGGGACAACTAGAATGGTTGTGGATATCAAGAAGCTACTGATAAATGAATTCTAGACGCCTAACTCATAGGATCAATACATGAATGAGATGATAGAGATCAGACAGAAACCATGAGAATGTTTTTGAGAGATAGACCAGAGATTCAAACGATTGAAGGGAAAGCTGAAGTATGTCAATACAGATATGCAACATAGGAATTTGTTTGTGAACTCACTACTACCACACTTGAAATACCCTTTGAGACAACATAATTTTCAGACCCAGGCAAATGCTCTGTATGAATCCTTGCAACTAGAAGAGGACCAATATCATAAGATAGATCCAACAATAGAGGAGCTCAAGGAAGACCTGAAGAATCTAACATTTCAATTAAAATAGAATAGGAGTAAGGACAAAAGAGAATTTGTTTGGTGTACCACATGTAGGACATAAAGACACAACACAAACAAATGCCCAACATTCATGCAATACATGGAAACAAGACTGCCAAACCCTTTTCCATCAGGAGGAATATGTTGTGAGATATGTAAGACATAGGGGAATAATCTATATCATTGTCCAATGATGTAGAAATACCTGACAATGCCTAATATTTCATATTGCAACTTTTGCAAGTGAGTAGGCCATGATGACAAAGATTGCAGGATAATGGAGTTGATGAGGGAAATAACATCAGACACCTATAGGGTACAGGCAGATATGATGATAGGGAAAGATGCACCATAGTTTAACCAAGTACCAACCCCATATAACACTACACCACAACAATATAACATTGCGCAACCACAATACAATACGACGCAACCACAGTATATTCATGCACAATATAACTAGGTGCCACAATACAACGCACTGCAAGTAGATCGAGCTAGCTATAGAGGTGGAGTAAGAGGTAGAGGAGGCTTTGGAAGAGGCATAGTACCGGTGGTATGTCATAACTATCAACAAATAGGAAACTATGCAAGAGAATATCCAGTTCCACCCGTGACATGTATGTACTCTCGCGCATCCAACCATGACACAGAAGATTGTCCAACACTATTGGGGAAGATCCAGGACAAGAGAAATCAAAAAAATCAGAATGGTCAATGTTGCAAAAGTGAGGGATGATGGAAGAAATATCAACATAGTTACGCATGAAGGATCTAAGATGGGAGATGACGCAATAAGAGAAGATCCAACACAACACCAATAGGTGAAGAAAAATGTTGAACCATAGAAGCGGTTTGATGTGCAGAAAGAAAAGGAGATATTCAAGATAGAAAAGAATTCTTGAAGATGGACATTGCATCTACATGAACTACACACCATACTTAGGACGTACCAACATACAATATGCCTTCATCATTGGATCACACTAATGAAGCACAACCCCTAGGACAAGTAAGTACCATAAAGAATTTTCTGCAATCCTATGTTAAACTACTAAATGACCAATCATTTGTCAAAGTGTTACAAAATATGCTAGAAATATGCAACACATATGTAGAGGGAAAGGTAGAACACAAAACAGTTAATCATCTTGATATGAGGAGGAAGACAAGCATAGAACTCAGACTGAACGCCAACATTGGAGATTTCAACATGGGGGATATGATACTAGATTTAGGATCTGAAGTGAATGTACTACTCAAGAATACATGGAAATGTATGGGAGATCCCACATTAGGATATTCACCTGTTCAGCTAAAACTAGAAAATAAACACAGGGTTCTACTAATTGGAATGCTAAAGGGGGTGGCAGTAGATCTAGATGGAGTGCACACTAAAGCCAATTTGGAAGTGATATAAATAGTGGATGGCACAACACCTTATCCGACATTTCTTGGCTTGGATTGGGTGTTTGACAATCAGGCCATAATCAATCTGAAAATGAGGAAGATGAAATTCGAGTTAGTAGAGTACAGATTCGTTTCCCCATTAGATCCATCAGGATGAGAAAGGTTTGTAGAACCCACTTGTTTATACCTGGAGGAAATTAACCAGTTATATAGGACCATCGCATGAGAAGATGATTATGTGAATCCAAATACAGATGGGGTACTTAGTTGGAGAAGTATCACGTCAGACATAGATACAGGGTTGGTGAGTTGGCAGTAGAGATTACTTGAAGTCTCCACAAGAAGGTGTGCAAGAATAGACTACACAGTAAGATGGATAGGTACAGAGATAAGAGAACCTCCCAACTTTCATGGGGTGAATGACTTAGAATAATTCCTAACAAGTTATGAAGATGAAGTGTTAGAAAATAAAAGGCTCTTAGCTCTGGATATAGCACTCAAGGAAACACCTTCAAGATGGTGGGGTGCACACAAAGATAAAATCAAGGACTAGTACCAATGTAAGCGATTACTATGCATCAGATTTGGCCAAGAATAGGGAAGAAACCAACTACAGAGATATGATGGACAAGGGACACTAGTAGAACACTTGGAGAAGTGAAAAACACTATGGAGAATGACACCACCATAAGAATGGCCTCACCACTTAATTCATACATTGGAAGGAATTCCAACAAATCGGTATGTAGACTAGGAATTGCGCAGAGGCACTGCATAATGGACAATACTGTAGTAGAATTTTATAGTCACTTTCTTATTTGAACATGAGAACCCCAACATGTATTCAACACTCAAATAAATTAGAGGGGAAATATTCATTCAAGAACCAGAGGTTGAACTTATAACAAAGTATCAACAACAGAACAGATAGACAATGAAATAACTATTGTCATGCAACTATGTACAGGAAGAAGAACCAGATGAAGATGAGCCATGCAACATTAAAATTATATAAATTGAAGGATAAAGGGAGGTGGAAGGTCTGTCTCTTGAATCAGAAATATTTATTATTTCAATCAAGGTGAAGAAAGTTAATATTGGGACAAATGATAATCCCAAAATGGCCAGTATCAGAAACTACTAGGATGAATAAATAGTAGAAAGAATAATAGAGTAGTTGAGTGAGTACAGTGACTTGTTCCCAAACATGTACACAAAGATGAAAGGCATAGAAGGAGAGCTAGGATAGATATAGATACCTCTCAAACCTGAAGCTAGATCAATAAGAAAATGACCATATCGATTGAACCCAATATATAAGCAAAAAGTAAAAGAAGAAATTGACAGTATGTTGGAGGCTGGAATCATAGAACCAGTGGAGGAATCTAAATAGTTAAGACCTATGGTAGTTCAGGAAAATAAGAAGGGAGGGATGAGGATATGTGTAGATCTCAGGAAATGGAATGATGCTTTCCTACATGACCCTTTTCATACCACTTTAATAGATTAGGTATTAGAGAATGTAGGAGGCCAGGAAGCATAATCATTCATAGATGGATTCTCAGGCTACCATTAGATCAAGATAGCCCTAGAAGACAGGTACAAGACCACTTTTTCCATAGAATGGGATCCTACCATTACACATTCATGCATTTTGGATTGAAGAATGCACCAAAAATATTCTCAAGAGTAGTCATCGCTGCATTCAAAGAATTCATCCATCAGTTTTTAGAAGTATATTTGGATGATTGGACAATCTACAGTCTATTGAAAGATCATGTAGAGGTATTAAGGTTGATATTGGAAAGATGCAGGCAGTGTTAGATATCATTAAATATCAAGAAGTGTATCTTTGGAACACCTTTTGGGATACTATTGGGCCATATAGTGTGCAAACAAGGCTTGCTAGTAGATCCTGCCAAGATTCATAAGTGATTGTCAATTTACCACCACCAAAATCAGACTTATGGCAGTTGAGAACAACATTGGGACACAAAGTCTACTACAGGAAATTCATAAAAGTGTATGCACAGATCACAGCATCGATGGTGAAACTGTTGAGGAAAGATAGTAAATTTAAGTGGAATGAGGATTGTCAGCGAGGATTGGACACTCTAAAAGAGAAAATGGGAAGAACACCAATACTATTATTCCCAAATTGGGAAAATACATTTCATGTGCATGTAGATGCATCAACGATAACACCTGGAGCTATTCTGGTGCATCAAGGAGGAGGAGAGTTAGACCATCCAATAGAATTTGCAAGAAAAGAATTGTCAGAGTCAGAGAAGAACTACAATACTACATAAAGAGAAGGCTTAGAAATGGTGTATGCAATGCATACGTTCATACACCATATGCTTGGGAAACACTTTAAAATGTTCAGGAATTTGACTTTGAATTGATAGTCAAACCAGGGAAGTTGAATGCATGACATGATCACCTGTCAAGTATTACAAATGGATAAGAACCTATGAATTTAGAGGACAACTTTCCCAATGCACAGTAATTTTTAGTCCAAGTAGATGATCAATATTTTGCTGACATAATTCAATACTTGAGTACAGGGAGCACACCACGATAATTCAACACTGTGCGGAAAAAAATTATGGTAGTCAAAGTTGTAGATTATCAAATAATTGCAGGACACTTATACAAGATGGGTGCAGAAGTTTTAGACCCAGGAAAAGGCTCTCCAGGAAGCCTTGCAACTAGAAGAGAACCAATATCAGAATACATATCCAACAATAGAGGAGCTCAAGGAATACCTGAAGAATCTAACATTTCAATTAAAAAATAACAAGAGTAAGGACAAAAGAGAATTTGTTTGGTGTACCACATGTAGGATAGAAGGACACAACAAGAACAAATTCCCAACATTCGCATAGTACATGGAAACGGGACTGCCAAACACTTTTCCATCAGGAGGACTATGGTGTGAGATCTGTAAGATAGAGGGGAATGATCTATATCACTATCCAATGATGCATAAATACCAGACAGTGCCTAAGAGTTTATATTGGAACTTTTGTGGGTTAGTAGGCCATGATGAAAAAGATTGCAGGACAATGGAGCTGATGAGGGAAAGAACATCAAACACCTATAGGGTGCAGGCAAAGATTATGAAAAGGAAAGCTGCACCACAGTTTAACCAAGTACCAGCCCCATATAACACTACACCAAAACAATATAACATTTCCCAACCATATTACAATCCCGCGCAACCATAGTATAATCCTGCACAATATAACTAGGTGCCACAGTACAACGCACTGCAAGGATATTGAGCTGGCTACAGAGGTCGAGGAAGAGGTAGAGGAGGCTTTGGAAGAGGAAGAGGACCGATGGTATTCCATAACTTTCAACGACTAGGACACTATTCAAGAGAATTTCCACTTCCACCCGTGACATGTATGTACTGTCGTGCATTAGACCATGACACAAAATACTATCTGACACTATTGGGGAAGATTGAGGATAAGTGAAATTAGAAAAATCACAATGTTCAATGGATTTATGCAAAAGCAATGGATGATGGAATAAATATCAAGATAGCTACGTGCAGAGGAGATAATATAGAATATGACATAGTAAGAGAAGATCTAGCACAACACCAATGGGTGAAGACAAATGTTGAACCAAAGAAGCAGTTTGATCTGCGGAACGAAAATGAGATATTCAAACAAGCCAGAAAAGAATTATTGAAGCCATACATTGCATCTACATCAAATTCACAACATACTGAGGACGTACTAGCATACGAGATGCCTTCATCATTGGATAACACTAATGAACCACAACCCCTAGGACAAGTAAGTACCATAAAGACTTTTCTACAATCCTATGTTAAACTACTAAATGACCCATCATCTATTAAAGTGTTACAAAATATGTTATAAAGATGTAGCACATATGTAGACAGAAAGCTAGAATAGAAAACTGTTAATCATCTGTGTATGAGGAGGAGGACAAGTAGAGAATTCAGACTGAACGCCAACATTGGAGATTTCAACATGGGGGATATCATACTGGATTTAGGCTCTGAAGTGAATGTACTACCCAAGAAGACATGAAAATGTATGTGAGATCCCACATTAGGATATTCACCTATTCAACTGAAACTAGAAAATAAACATAGGGTTCTGCCAATTGGAAGGCTAAAGGGTGTGACAGTAGATTTGGATGGAGTGCACACTAAAGCAGATTTGGAAGTGATAGAAATAGTGGATGGCACAAAACCTTATCTAACATTTCTTGGCTTGGATTGGGCATTTGGCAATCAAGCTATAATCAATCTGAAGACGAGGAAGATGACATTCGATTAAGGAGAGTACAGAGTCGTTGCGCCATTATATCCATCATAAGGAGAAAGGTTTGTAGAACCCAATTGTTTAGACCTGGAGAAAATTAACCAGTTATATAGGACCATTGCACGAGAAGATTATTATGTGAATCCAACTGCAGATGGGGTACTTAGTTGGAGAAGTATCATGTCATGCATGTTGGACTCAGATAAAGGGTTGGGGAATTTGCATCAGAGATTACATGAATTCTCCACAAGAATGTGTGCAAGAATAGACCGTGTAGTAATATGGATAGGTACAGAGATAATAGAACCTCCTAGCTTTGATGGGGTGAATGAATTAGAATAATTCCTAAAACGTTACGAAGATGAAGTGTTAGAAAATCAGAGGCTCTTAGCTATGGATATAGCACTCAAGGACACACCTGCAAGATGGTGAGGTGCACACAAAGATACAATCAAGGTATGGTACCAATGTAAGAGATTACTGCGCATCATATTTGGCGCAGAACAAGGAAGAAACCAACTGCAGAGATATGATGAATAGGGGACAATAGTAGAACACTTGGAGAAGTGTAGAACAATATGGATAATGACACCACCGGAAGAATGGCCTCACCACTTTATTCACACATTGGAGGGAATTCTAGAAAACCGGTATGTAGACCAGGAATTGCACAGAGGCACTGTATAATGGAAAATACTACAGCAAAATTTTATAGTCACTTTATCATTTGAACATGAGAACCCCAACATGCATTCCACACTCAAACAAATTAGAGGGTAAATATTCATTCAAGAACCAGAGGTTGAACTATTAAGAGTATCAACAATAGAAAAGACAAATAGTGAAAGAACTACTATCATGCAACCATGTGCAGAAAGAAGCCCCAGATGAAGATAACCCACACATCATTAAAATTATAGAAATTGAAGGAGAAAGGGAGGTGGAAGGTCCATCTCTTGAATCAAAAGTATTTACTGTGCCAATCAAGGTGAAGAAACTAAATATTGGGACAAATGATAATCCAAAATGGCCAGTATCAGAGACTACTGGGATGAACAAAAGGTAGAAATAATAAAAGAGTTGTTGCGCGAGTATAGTGGCCTGTTCCCAACAACCTTTACAGAGATGAAATGCATAGTAGGAGATCTAGGAGAGATGTAGATACCTCTCAAACCTAAAGCTAGATCAATCAAACAATGACCATATCGGTTGAACCCAATATATAAGAAAAAAGTAAAAGCATAAATTGACAGAATGTTGGAGGTTGGAATCATAGAACCAGTGGAGGAATCTGAATGGGTAAGATCGATGGTATTTCAGGAAAATAAGCATGGAGGGATGAGGGTTTGTGTAGATCTCAGGAAATTGAATGATGCTTTCGTACATGACCCTTTTCCTACCCCTTTCACAGATGAGGTATTAAAGAATGTAGGTGACCATGAATCATATGTTGATTAATTGGGTTGGTTATCATTGATGTCAACCATTGAAGAAAGTCTGGGAGTGAATTCCGGTAGCAAAAAGGTTTGGGTAATGGAACCAAGTTTGTTCGATGGATAATGGTATGAGTTTTGATATATTTGCAGGTAAGACTATTCTGGATTGATAGTACATTTCATGCCATTTCTAGTGGTATGTGGTATGTCACATAACTCCTCA
>JZKD02S0418313.1:134767-152211 GCA_000966675.3 Picea glauca | reverse complement strand
GGTTAAGTTAAGTGGACAAGTGGTTATAAGTGGGTTAACCCTAAAATAAGGAAAGTGGGTTAAGATGGTTAAAAGGTAACCCCTTGAGGATGCTGCATGAAAGTATAAATAAGAGTAAATGATCTCTGATTTAAACAAACGTGAATATAATTGAATATCTATTTTTTGTGAAAGTTTATTTGGGTAGGTATTATTGATAGAGAAAAATTGTAGCAGAAAAAGTGCGGCAGGAAAAGTGCAGAATAAAAAGTGTGACAAAAAAATCACGGCACAAAAAGTGTGGCAGAAGAATCACAACAGAAAAATCGTGGCAGGAAAATCATGGCAGAAAAAGTATGTTGGTGTCTATTTATGAGAGATATGGCACATCTTCTTTGCGGTATGTTTTATGAGCTATAGTTTAGATCTTGAGATGGTATTGGATGTTCAATATTGCTACATATATGAGATTTGTTGAGGGATACAGTTGGTATTTTGTTGTTGGTATTTGGCATATGGGTATTGGTCTTTTGGTTGTGATGTGTTGTTGAAGTTGTTGGTTTAGATTGAGGCTACATAACAGTGAGTTTGTCGCACATGGTTTTATGTAAGGGTTTATGTTATTTGGTTTATGGATAGAGTGATGAATTTTTTATGGTTATATTAGTGTATATCTTTGGTATATGGTTGAGGTACATGTTGGGTACATGGTTGAGACAAGTAGTTGATGAGTTGGCACATAGATGAGGTGTAGATTTGATGATGTTGGTACATCTTGATGAGTCATATTTTATGTGCAGTTGATGCATTGTTCAGGCTATTGGTACAGGTTGTTTGGTGCAGGTTGATTGGTATAGGTTTACAACAATATATCTCACAGTGATAGTGTAACAATGGTTCCATCATTATATTTATACGTTAGGGAGGTTGGACGGGGCAATGAAAAGTGGTTGTAGCCGCCTTCCGGTTGTATCCAGAGAACATAGTGGGTTGTAGCCTCCTTCTAGTTGTAGACAGAGAATTGGGAAGTTGGAGCTTCCCTCAAGTTGTAGCTTGAGAAACTAGGGGGCTGGAGCCTCCTTCTAGTTGTAGCTAGAAAACAAAGGAAGTTGGTGCTTCCAATGAATGTAATTATTCAAGACATATAAGAAAAAAGATTATGTGGTTTTCTCCCGCTTTGGGTTTCCACGTAAAAAAACTGGTGTACTATGTATGGGTATGATTGCTCATTTTTTCATTGTTTATTTTCTCTGCAATTATTGTATGATAATGCTACACTAATATAACACTTGCATTATATGGTTGAAAAGGTTTACATTTCTCTATTACTGATTCACCCCCCCTCTCAGTAATCCAATAACATACTCATTCACAGATGGATTCTTAATCTACCGCCAGATCAAGATAGCCCAAGGAGATAGGTACAAGACCACTTTTGCCACAGAATGGGGATTATACCAATACACAGTCATGCATTTTGGATTGAATAATGTACCAACAATATTCTTAAGAGTAGTCATAGCTGCATTCAAAGAATTCATCCATGATTTTTTAGAAGTATATCTAGATTATTGGGAGGTCTAAAGTGTATTGAAATATCATGTAGAGGTATTAAGGTTGATGTTGGAAAGATGTAGGCAATGTCAGATATCATTAAATATCAAGAAGTGCATATTTGGAACACCTTTTGGGATACTATTGGGCCATATAGTGTGAAAACAAGGCTTGCTAGTAGATCCTACCAAGATTGCAATGATTGTCAATTTACCACCACCAAAATCAGTATGGAAGTTGAGAACAACATTGGGACACACAAGATACTAGAGGAAATTCATAAAAGGGTATGTGTAGATCACAACGCCAATGGAGAAAATGTTGAGGAAAGATAGTAAATTCCAGTGGAATGAATACTGTGAGTGAGGATTTGACACTCTAAAAGAGAAAATGGTAACAACACCAATACTAGTATTCGCAAATTGGGAAAATAAATTTCATGTGCATGTAGATGCATCAATGATAACACTTGGAGTTATTCTGGTGCATCCAGGAGTAGGAGAGTTAGAACATCCAATAGCATTTGCAAGAAGAAAATTGTGAGAGTCAGATAAGAACTACAATACTATAGAAAGAGAGGGATTAGAAATGGTATATGCATTGCAGAAGTCTAGACATTATCTTCTTGGGAAAGACTTTAAATGTTCAGAGGCCATTATGCCCTCAAATACCTAGTCAATAAGCCAGTGTTGGGGGGGAGAATTTATAGATGGTTACAGATGTTTCAAGAATTTGACTTTGAGGTGATAGTCAAACTAGTGAAGTTGAATGTAGGACCTGATCACCTGTCAAGGATTACAAATGGAGAAGAACCTGCGAATTTAGAGGACAACTTCCCTGATGCACAATTATTTTCAGTCCAAGTATCTGATGAATATTTTGCTGACATCATTCAATACTTGAGTACAGGGACCATGCCATGAGAACTCAACACTACGTCGAAGAAAAATCCGATAGTCATAGCTACAGACTATCAATTAATTGCAGAACACTTATAAAAGATGGGTGGAGAAGTTTCAGACCTAGGTAGAGGCTCTGTAGAAAGCCTTGCAACTAGAAGAGAACCAATATCATAAAAAAGATTCATCAATAGAGGAGCTCAAGGAGGACCTGAAGAATATAACATTTCAATTAAACCAAAACAAGAGTAAGGACAAAAGAGAAGTTGTTTTGTTTACCACATGTAGGACAAAAGGACACCACAAGAATGAATGCCCAACATTCGCGTAGTACATGGAAACAAGACTACCAAACCCTTTTCCATCAGGAGAAATATGGTGTGAGATATGTAAGACACAGGGGCATGATCCATATCACTGTCCAATGATGCAAGAATACAATATAGTGCATAAGAGTTCATATTGCAACTTTTGCAAGTTAGTAGGCCATGATGACAAAGATTGCAGGACAATGGAGATGATGAGGGAGAGAACATCAGACACCTATAGGGTGTAGGTAGAGATGATGAAAACGAAAGGTGAACCATAGTTTAACCAAGTACCAGTCCCATATAACACTAGGTCTGAGAGGGGAAGATATCAACTGCCAGTTTTAGAAGTACCATCAATATCGAGAGATTGATGGTCCCATAGCATGGYGGGGATAGGAGTTTCACGGACATTAAAAGGTTGAGGGCGGGCCGCAATTCAAACCATGGATTTGAAAAGAGGACATGTGGAGGCTTGAGGATAGTTGCGGGCTGAAAAGCAGTTTGATTCAATCCTCCTTTGGCCACATCTAAAATTCACGCGCTCTCGTAAGGTCATCTCCCAAGGTCACATCAAGAGGGGGATTATCCAAAAAAGGAGCTAACGCCCAGTAGTCTAAGATTTCGTAGGGGAGCGAAATGGAAGGTCACAAGTGCCATTAAAACTGCACCAAGAAGTCAAATGGTTTTGTGTTTAATTACAGAATGAGACCATCAAGGTATCAGAGAGTCATTTGGATTCAGAATTGGAGATCCTTGACCAGGAGGTCGGACTGGTTCCCCAACTTTCCAAATTAGAAACCATGAATGGAGATTTTTTCCTTTAAGAAAAGAGAAAAAAAAATTATGCCCCGTCGTGGGTGTGTTACACCAGGGAAGTTGAACGCAGGACCTGATTACCTATCAAGGATTACAAATGGAGAAGAACCTACAAATTTAGAGGACAACTTCCCTGATGCACAATTATTTTCAATCCAATTAGTTGATGAATATTTTTCTGACATCATCCAATACTTAAGTACAGGGATCACGCCATGAGAATTCAACACTGCATAGAAGAAAAATCTAGTATTCCAAGTTGCAGACTGTCAATTAATTATAGGACACTTATACAAGATGGGTGCATAAGTTTCAGACCTAGGCAGAGGCTCTGTAGGAAGCCTTGCAGCTAGAGTATAACCAATATCAGAAGACAGATCCAACAATAGAGGAGCTCAAGGAAGACTTGAAGAATATAACATTTCAATTAAACCAGAAAAGGAGTAATGAAAAAAGAGAAGTTGTTTGTTGTACCACATGTAGAATAGAAGGACACCACAAGAATGATTGCCCAACATTCGCGCAGTACATTGAAACAAGACTGCCAAACCCTTTTTCATTGGGAGGAATATGGTGTGATATCTATAACACACAAGGGAAAGATCCATATCACTATCCAATGATGTAGAAATACCAAAAAGTGCCTAAGAGTTCATATTACAACTTTTTCAAGTCAGTAGTCCATGATGAAAAAGATTTCAGGACAATGGAGATGATGAGGGAAAGAACATCAAAAACCTATAGGGTGCAGGTAGAGATGATGATAGGGCAATATGCACCAGAGTTTAACGAAGTACCAACCCCATATAACACTACAACACAACAATATAACATTGCACATCCACAGTACAATATCATGCATCCACAGTATAATCCCACGCAGTATAACCAGGTGCCACAGTACAATGCATTGCAAGGAGATCGAGCTAGCTACAGAGGTGGAGGATGAGGTAGAGGAGGTTTTGTAAGAGGTAGAGGATCGGTGGTATGCCATAATTTTCAACAACCAGGACACTATGCAAGAGAATGTGCACTTTCACCCGTGACATGTATTTACTGTTGTGCATCTGACCATGACACAAAAGACTGTTTGACACTATTGGGGAAGATCAAGGACAAGATAACTTAGAAAAATCAAAATGTTCAATGGATTTCTGCAAAAGCTAGGGATGATGGAAGAAATATCAACATAGTTATGCACGAGGGATCTAAGACAAGAGATGACACAGTAAGACTAGATCGAACACAACACCATTGGGTGAAGAAAAATGATGAACCACATAAGCAGTTTGATGCACAAAACAAAAAGGAGATACTCAAACAAGCCAGAAAAGAATTCTTGAAGCTATAAATTGCATCTACATCAACTCCACAACATACTTAGGACGTACCAACATACAGTATGCCTTCATCACTGGATCACACTAATTAAGCACAAAACCTAGGACAAGTACCATAAAGGCTTTTCCTCAATCCTGTATTAAACTACTAAATGACCCATCCTATGTTAAAGTGTTACAAAATATGTTAGAAAGATGTAGCACATATGTAGAGGGAAAGCTAGAACAAAAAGCAGTTAATCATCTGCATACGAGGAGCAGGAGAAGCAGAGAATTCATACTGAACGCCAACATTGGAGATTTCAACATGGCGGATATCATACTGGATTTAGGCTCTGAAGTGAATGTACTACCCAAGAAGACATGACAATGTATGGGATAGCCGACATTAGGATATTCACCTATTCAACTAAAACTAGCAAATAAACACAGGGTTCTACCAATTGGATGGCTAAAGGGTGTGACAATAGATCTGGATGGAGTGCACACTAAAGCTGATTTGGAAGTGATAGAAATAGTGGATGGAACAACACCTTATCTAACATTGCTTGGATTGGATTGGGAATTTGAAAATAAGGCCATAATCAATCTAAAAACAAGGAAGATGACATGCAATTCAGGAGAGTACAGATTCGTTGCACCATTAGATCCATCAGAACGAGAAAGGTTTGTAGAACCCACTTGTTTAAACCTGGAGGAAATTAACCAGTTATATAGGACCATCGCACGAGAAGAAGATTATGTGAATCAAACTGCAGATGGGGTACTAGTAGTCAGATTTGCAAACTGTCAATTAATTGTAGGACACTTATACAAGATGGGTACAGAAGTTTCAGACCCAGGTAGAGGCTATGTCGAAAGCCTTGCAACTAGAATAGAACCAATATCAGAAGATAGATCTAGCAATAGAGGAGCTCAAGGAAGACCTAAAGAATATAACATTTCAATTAAACTAGAAAAGGAGTAAGGAAAAAAGAGAAGTTGTTTGGTGTACCACATGTAGGATAGAAGGACACCACAAGAACAAATGCCCAACATTTGCATAGTACATTGAAACAGGATTGCCAAACCCTTTTCCATCAAGAGGACTATGGTGTGAGATATGTCAGACATAGGGGAATGATCCATATCACTGTCCAATGATGCATAAATACCAGAAAGTGCCTAAGAGTTCATATTGCAACTTTTTCAAGTCAGTAGGCCATGATGACAAATATTTCAGGACAATGGAGCTGATGAGGGAAAGACCATCAGAAACCTATAGGGTGCACACAAAGATGATGACATGGGAAGATGCACCATAGTTTAACCAAGTACTAGCCCCATATAACACTACACCACAACAATATAACGTTATGCAGTTGTAGTACAATACCACGTAGCCACAGTATAATCCCGTGCATTATAACCAGGTGTCATCGTACAATGCATTGCAAGGAGATTGAGTTGGCTACAGTTGTGGAGGACATGGTAGAGGAGGATTTGGAAGAGGCATATAATCGATGGTATGAAATAATTGTCAACAACCATTACACTATGCAAGAGAATGTCCACTCCCACCTGTGACATGTATGTACTATCGCGCATCCAACCATGACACAAAAGATTGTCTGACACTATTGGGGAATATCTAGGATAAGAGAAATCAAAACAATTAGAATGTTCAATGGATTTCTACAAAAGTGAGGGATGATGGAAGAAATATCAACATAGTTACATGCGGAGGAGATAAGACAAGATATGACGCAGTAAGATAAGATCCAGCACAACACCAATGGGTGAATAAAAATGATGAACCACATAAGCAGTTTGATGTGAAGAACAAAAAGGAGATATTCAAACAAGCCAGAAAAGTATTCTTGAAGACAAACATTGCATATACATCAATTGCATAGCATACTCAGGACGTACCAACATATGAGATGCCTTCATGGCTTGATCAAACTAATGAATCACACCTCTAGGACAAATAAGTACCATAAAGTGTCCCCGAGGTGTAGGACAGTCGGTGACGGAGTGTGTTGTTAAGCCACTCCGTGATGTTAAAGTCACCGGTTCGAAACCTGNGGGGACAAAAAATCCAACCATGTTAAGGGTTGGTGTGGCTCAGACCGGGTGCAATCCCCAGGTGATTTTGATGGCTTAGATGCCCCTGAGTCATGGTTTCTCAAGCCACAGGTTAATCGCGTAGCCAACAGGTCCCGCACAAATTAACAAACAAACAAAAAAATAAGTACCATAAAGTATTTTTTGCAATATTGTGTTCAACTAATAAATGACCCATCATCTGTTAAAGTGTTACAAAATATGTAGCAAATATGTAGAGGGAAATCTAGAATGGAAAACAATTAATCATCTGCATACGAGGAGGAGGACAAGCAAAGAATTCAGACTGAATGCCAACATTGGAGATTTGAACATGGTGGATATCATACTGGATTTAGGCGCTAAACTGAGCGTACTATCCAAGAAGACATGGCAATGTATGGGAGATCCCGCATTAGGATATTCACCTGTTCAACTGAAAATAGAAACTAAACACACGGTTCTTCCAATTGGAAGGCTAAAGGGTGTGACTGTATATCTGGATGGAGTGCACACTATAGCCGATTTGGAAGTGATAGAAATAGTGGATGGCACAAGACCTTATCCTATATTTCTTGGCTTGGATTGGTCATTTGACAATTAGGACATAATCAATATGAAGATGAGGAATATGACATTCGAGTCAAGACAGTATAGATTCGTTGCACCATTAGATCCATCAGAAGGAGAAAGGTTTGTAGAACCCACTTGTTTAGACCTAGAGGAAATTAATCAGTTATATAGGACCATCGCACGAGAATAAGATTATGTGAATACAATTGCAGATGGGGTACTTAGTTGGAGAATTATCACATCATGCACGTCAAACTCAGATACAGGGTTGGCGAATTGGCAACAGATACTGTTATCACCCCATAATTTATGGGAATCAGCTGATGACTTGGATATTATCTGTATCTGGTGATTTGGTTGACAAATGATATTTCATTCTTCAAATAATTTGTGAAGAAGAAAGGAAAAAGAAAAAGAAAAAAGAAAAGAAAAAGAGAAAGAAAAAGAAAAAAAGAAAAGAAAAGAGGGCAAAAAGATTTGAAATAAAAGCCCCATGCAATAACAAGTAACTTGGTCATACCTTTCAAGCATGACCTAGTTCTTTTAAATTTTCAATGTTGATAGGATAGTGAATACATCTGATCAGACCCTCTAATCCTGATCAGATAGCCCCTAGGTTAGAATTAGTGAATACATCTGATCAGACCCTCTAATCCTGATCAGATAGCCCCTAGGTTAGAATTAGTGAATACATCTGATCAGACCCTCTAATCCTGATCAGATAGCCCCTAGAAAGAATAAAATCTTGACCAAACGGTTTAATCTGGGTTAATTGCCTTGTGACAGTAGGTTAGGACATAGGATAATTACCTTGCCCCCCTTGCCATAAGGAAGCCAGATTGATAAAGAGGTTACCCCGTGACTCCAATGCTTGAATGAAATTGAATTGATGTACCCCTTGGTAGTGTATATGAGAACCTCGAAAGAAAACCCATATGAATGTCGTTATCCTAAGTTTTCCTACGTATGACTTTTTCCACCCCCTACCTATGTCTCATGCACTTTTCAAAGGCCAAGATCGCGGCACTTAAATCAATGATCCACAATGAAAGTCGGACCCCCCCCTCCGTTCTGCCTTTAACGGAAGGGGGGGGGTCCGATGTCGGCGATAACTTTGGCGCAGATCTGGATGGTCCAAAAAGGAGCGCACAAATCCACGGTCTACATTGAAAGTCGGACCCCCCCCTCCGTTCTGCCTTTAACGGGGGGGGGGGGGGGTCCGATGTGGGTTATAATGCATGCGTAGATCTGACCGGCTCTAAGCAGAGCGCTTAAATCAACGATCCACAATGAAAGTCGGACCCCCCCCTCCGTTCTGCCTTTAATGGAGGGGGGGGGTCCGAGATTGGTGTTAAACAGCGAGCAAAGATCTGCGGTCAGAAATCTAATGCACAGATCAATGGATCATGGTGATTTGCGGACCCCCCTTGGTATTCTATCTTTAATCAAATGGGGGGGGGGTCCGGGAATGAATCCCCCTCACAACGGTCCCCCTGTTATATGTGTCGTCGCTCTATTGGTTCACGAGTCCCATCCTCCACATGTTGTCTGACACTCCGTCACCCCTGGACGTCACCCCCCACTTGTCCCACTCACGTATGGGTCTGAGTCCCATCCCGTTACTACTGCCTGCCACTGGTGTCAGCGCCATAACACCCTTCACTCACGATCAGCCCCCTTTGGCGACTTTACCCCCAATCGCAAACCTCCACGTCAGTCATCCGTATATGCAGTTCACCTTCACCTACCATATTACCCCAAGTGACCCGTTATACATTAATGACCGGACAAAACACCCGTTGTCATGATGACCATTTTCCCGCGTTCGACAGACCCATTTTTGAATAAAAATACCGTTGTGCCCATTTTTCATTCGTTATTCATCCCTCGCGCCATAAACCAACCATCGCACCAGAAAACCTATCTATCCTATTTCCATTGTTTCCCCCCATCGTTTTCCCTCCACCACCAGTAGACCCCACTAACGCTGTTTGTTGCAGGTACAGTAGCTGAGATGGAGTCTAAAACGAGGCCAGCTGAAGAGGAAGAGAATCAGTTTGTCCCTCCTCCGGTCGATCTTGATAAAATCCCTCTGGTAGACAAGGACCGCTTGGTAGCGGACACGGCATGCAGCTTTGATTTCTCTGATCTGCAATCATGGCTCCGAGAAGTTTTCCTAGATCAGATCGACGAGATTGGGCTCTGGGAGTCCAATCTACCCCTATATCTGTTCCCCCAAGTCCACCATTTCTCAGAGTTTGCGCTCAAGTGCCAAGCTCACTACGTCCCTGAACAAAAAGCCATTGTTTCCTCCTTGGGGGACGTCCTTTTCTTCATTACCCTAGAGGATATCGACCAAATGATGCAGGTAACCCGCCCTGAGTCTGTAACCCCGTTCAATCTAGAAATCCTCACTGAGCTATACCAGAAGATGAATTTCCCGCAAAGAGCTCAGATTTTTGAGTTATTTTCTCCCCCTTCCTCTCCAATCCCGACCACCAATCCCCCGTATCCTTCTTCCAAATTTTCCATCAAAGGGAATCAGATCATTTCGGCTGTGTGTGCTCTACTTGGATACTATTCGGACCAGTGGGTGGACGAACCCATCATGGGTTTCTTATCCATCTTTTCAAATGATGAGCAACCAACCACTCAATTCGATTACAGTACTTTCTTGGCAAATAACATCCATGAGCAATTCATGAATTTCACCACTGAGGGCATGTTCAGGTATTCATCCCTTCTGGCCTACATGTTTTTGTACTTTCAAGCAGCAGGTTCAACTTCTCCATGCAGAAGATGGACTCTGATGGGAAGCCACAACCGGTCACAGCGTGGACGTCCCTTCTAAAGCGCAACTCGGTCAAATATGATTTCACTGCGTTCATTGATCAGTTCTACCACCCTGTGGTAAGTATGCTGAGTGGCGTGACTGAGCCAGGAGTGAATGAAGAATTCCGGAGAGTCCTGCATCTCTCAGAAGGTGCGAAGATAGGAGACTGGTACTTGTACCAGAATCACTCTGAAATCCGAGTCTATGGGTGCGAGTTGGCACCATACAAGCTTCCAAGATATATGCCGGTAAGACTCTTCGCACTAGAATACATTAGGAAAATTATGAATTCTGATGATATTCACTTTGTTTCCCTCAAAAAGAAGCAACAGTTGCGGCTCAAAGGGCAGATAGGTTCATTTATCTGAAATAATAGAAGCGCAGGTGATGAAGCAGACAAACTATTGAGGGAAATGAAATTTCCAACTAGTTTCTCCTGGCATTACGATCCTTATGGAATCATTTCTGATATGAGACTCAGAAATAAGACTGGCCCATATGCACATGAGCCCAAGCCCGAAATCGAAAAATTTGCCATTCAAACTGAGTGGGAACCTGATACACTGGAGGATGTAGAACCTGTGGTCAGGATGGAACAGCAGGGGCCCTTAACAAGCGCACTTCCCGCTGCCACGCCACAGGCTCTCAAGGAAAAAAGGCCCCGACATGAGTCATCTCCTCCTGTAACAGAGGTGTCAACGGAGGAATTTCAAATTCACTCCAAAAAGCAGAAGACCATTCCAACGACCGACACAGTGGCAGGAGCTACAACGTTGACTACCACAGTGACCACTACAGGGGCCAAGCCATTCACGTCACCTTTTGGCTCTAGTCAGCTTAAAGAGGTAACAGTAAAGCCCACGGACTCTCCATTGGATACTCCACCAAGCAAGACTGGGCCCCAGCTGGGCATTCTTGAAAAATATGATTTGATCAAGAAGAGGAACCAGTCGCTCACTAGCAGCGCTTATGCACAATTCCAAAAGCAGTCATCCACGGCCCAACACAGACTTCTCTCGGCATTTGATACAGAAAAGGGTAGGATGCATATGGCGTACCTCCATGCACTGGTGCCAGATCCCAAGGCTATATCTGATTACAAGAGGACCACGTTTGAATTCCAAGCAAAAGATGTGCATCCGGCAGATCAAATGGATATGCATAAGAAAACTGGGGAAATGATTTCCCACACTTTAGCCCGCATTGCAACTTCTGCAACAAAGTTTCGGACAGCATTGAGCAACGCCCAGACCCAACTGAAGCTAGAAAAGATGTCTTCCTTCGCGAAAGACAATAAGATAAAGACTCTGGAGGAGCTGGTCCTCAAGATCGGTTACGACCCGGCGAATGTCAAGGCTGCCGAAGAAATGATCAAAAAGAAGAATGCTGACATCGCCGCATTGAGAAAGCAGCTAAAGCTCCCTCCCACAGAGGATCCGCAGACAAAAGAAGTAGCTGAAAGGGAAGGTGAAAGGGATGAGATGCTGAGATTACTCATGGAGCAGAGTGCTCAGTTAAGGGAGATGGAAGCCGAAATGGAAAAACTATTAAAGGAAAAAGAACAGATGAAGACACTGGAGGGCATCACATTAAGTGCTATTCCCATTGCAGGCTTGGACACAGCGACAGTGACAGCAGTTCCATCCACGACCACAGATCAGGTACCAGAAGGCACCATAGACCTGGCCAAGTCTATGGAGAGAATGAATTTACAAGAGTCTGAAATCAGTAGACTCAAGAAAGAAGTGGAAAATCTCCAAGAACTAAAGGCTTCTTTCCAGATAAGTCTAGCCAAGGAAAAACAGGTAAATGAGCAAATGAAGAAGGAGCTGCAACAGCTTGAAAAACAGACCATGGCAGGAAAAACCTTGGCAGAGGTTAAAGAACTTGTGTGGACTGATATTTCTAAGTCCATAAACGAAATTTGGCCGATGGTTCAGATTATGTTTGAGCAAAATGAATTGCTCGAGAGAAGCAAACAGGCAGTAGAAAAAATCAGAACAGAGCTGGGAGACATGCCTGCACAGGCCAATGAAATCATAAGGTTCCTTAATTCAAAGACCAGGGAGGAACTAGAAGAGTTGAAGATTGATGACCGAACTGAAACCATTTTGGAGGTGAAACGAGTTCTGACCAAGAGAAGCCTCATGCTTCAGCTCGAGGAGAAAATCCAAGTTATGGATCAAGGAGTGCAAAGGTTTTTCCACAAAATAGATGCTCTGCAGAGGAAAGGCATGCCCGGTATGAAAGTCATCAACGATAAATTAATGATGCTCCCCGACTACAAGAAAAGGCTGGTAGAAAGGTCTAAAGACAACTCAAAGTTCGCAGGGATACAAGGGAGTATCACAGGTAGAGCCTTCATGGAGACACTGCAGTTGGATATTGAGATCCAGCATGAAATCAAGCACATTTTCATCACCAAGCCTACATTCGCTAAATACACAGACATGGACGAAGTGTATAGAAGGTTGCTCATAGTGACAGTGCCAACTCATATCCGATGGGAAGAGCTGTGCGATATACTAGATTAGTAGATGCGTTGTCACTTCCAGTCAGCTGTCCCGTCACCGGTCCTGTCAGCAGAGGTTGCAGAGACACCTCACCAACGGCCTACCCAGGATTTCAGCAAACAGTTATGATGCGTCACCAAACGGTTTTTGATTAGCTGAGTTAGTTATGCTAATAATAGTATGGACACGTCCTGATCAATTATGACAGGCACTTTTGTATTTTGACTTATAAATACTTCTTTTTTCAATGTATCGAGGGTTGTTGATTTGCACACCCGGTTGTTATCGATGCTGTAACATTTTTGACGTGATCCACCATTAATAAAGAAGAGGCTTTTCACAGGATTCCTGCGCATGTTTCATTGGTGATGTGATTTTCTTAGTTATATGTTTYCTTGCTTTGTGATCATCTTGTATTTCTATAACTAATCTACACGAATAATGTTATGTTGCAAGATTTATCCCTGATACCCTGTTTCCGATTATGTAGATTTTAATGTTTCATCTTCTAAATATCTTCAGTTAAGAGATTCTTAAGTGCTTGTTAATTGGAGTTATTTTCCTAAGCTTTCTTCTGTTCATCACTTAATTTATTAAAGATCCAGTAAGCTTGTTATCTCGCCTTGTGAAAGATTTCTTCAGCGTTTCTGGTTACATCTCGGATTTTATCAAGTACACACCCCATAGCCCAATGGATGTGTAATTTGTTTCAACCAACTTTAAAAAACTTTTTACAACAAAACAAACCGACGATTTATTTAACTAGCCTAAAACCTAAAAGTAAACAAAGCTAAATTATACAGAGAGATCCCTCTCTGGAGCTGGAAGGGCTAGAATCCAGCTCTAAAAGCGGTTGGTTAAGGTTACCTTTGCAGATTTCCTCTTTTTCAACCTCTAGGAAATTTACAGAGTGATAACAGATACTACATGAAGTCTCCAAAAGAAGGTGCGCAAGAATAAACCATGTAGTAAGATGGATAGGTACAGAGATAAGAGAACCTCGCAGATTTCATGGGGTGAATGACTTAGAAGAATTCCTAACAACTTAGGAATATGAAGTGTTATAAAATCAGAGGTTCTTATCTCTAGATATATCACTCAAGGAAACACCTGCAACATGGTGGGGTTCACACAAAGAGACAATCAAGCACTTGTACCAATGTAAGTGATTAATGTGCACTAGATTTGGTGTAGAACAGGGAAGAAACCAAATGCAGAGATATGATGGACATGGGACACTAGTACAAAAATTGGAGAAGTGTAGAACACTATGGAGAATTCCACCACCAGAAGAATGGCCTCACGACTTTATTGACACATTGGAAGGAATTCCAACAAACTGGTATGTAGACAAGGAATTGCACAGAGGCATTGCATAATGGGCAGTACTACAGTATAATTTCATAGTCAAATTCTCATTTGAACATGAGAATCCCAACATGGATTCAACACTTGAACAAATTAGAGGGGAAATATTCATTCAAGAACTAGAGGTTGAACTTATAACATAGTATCAACAAAAAAACAGACAGGCGGTGAAAGAACTACTTTCATGCAACCATGTGTAGGAAGAATAACCAGATGAAGATGATCCACACAACATTACAAGTATAGAAATTGAAGGAGAAAGGGAGGTGGAAGGTCCATCTCTTGAATCAAAAGTATTTACTGTGCCAATCAATGTGAAGAAAGTAAATATTGGGACAAATGATAATCCCAAAATGGCCAATATCAGAGACTACTTGGATGAACAAACAGTAGAAAGAATAACAAAGTTGTTGCATGAGTATGGTGACATGTTCCCAACAACTTTTACAAAGATGAAAGGCATAACAAGAGAGCTAGGAGATATGAATATACCTCTCAAACTTGAAGCTAGATCAATCAGACAACGACCATATTGACTCAACCCAATATATAAGGAAAAATTAAAAGAAAAAATTCATAGAATGTTGGACGCTGGAACCATAGAACCAATGGAGGAATATGAATGGGTAATCCCTATGGTATTTCAGGAAAATAAAAAGGGAGGTATGAGGATCTTTGTAAATCTCAGTAAATTGAATGATTCTTGCCTACATGACCCTTTTCCTACCCATTTGACAGATGAGGTATTGGGTAATGTAGGAGGCTAGGAAGCATACTCATTCACTGATGGATTATCATGCTACCATCAGATAAAGATAGCCCCAGAAGACAGGTACAAGACCACTTTTTCCATAGAATGGGGATCCTAATAGTACACAGTCATTCCTTTTGGATTGAAGAATGCACCAACAATATTCTCAAGAGTAGTCATAGCTTCATTCAAAGAATCCATCCATCAATTTTTAGAAGTATATCTGGATGATTGGACAGTCTATAGTCTATTGGAAGCTCATGTAGAGGTATTAAAGGTGATGTTGGAAAGATGAAGGCAGTGTCATATATCATTAAATATCAAGAAGTGCATCTTTTTGACACCTTTTGGGATATTATTGAGTCATATAGTTTGCAAACAAGGCTTGCTACTAGATCCTTCCAAGATTTTAGTGATTGTCAATTTACCACCACCAAAATCAGTACGGTAGTTGAAAAAAAAATTGGACACATAGGCTACTACAGGAAATTCATAAAAGGGTATGCGTAGATCACAACGCCGATGGAGAAACTGTTGAGGAAAGATAGTAAATTTCAGTGGAATGAGGTCTGTCAATGAGGATTGGACACTATAAAAGATAAAATGGTAACAACACCGATACTAGTATTCCCATATTGTGAAAATACATTTCATGTGCAAGTAGATGCATCAACGATAACACTTGGAGATATTCTGGTGCAGCTAAGAGCAAGAGAGTTAGACCATCCGATAGCATTTGCAAGAAGAAAATTGTCAGAGTTAGAGCATAACTACAATACTACATAACGAGAAGGCTTAGAAATGGTATATGCACTACATAAGTTTAGAGACTATCTTCTTGGGAAACACTTTAAAATGTTCACGGACCATTCTGCCCTCAAATACCTAGTCAATAAGCCAATGTTGGGGGCAGAATTTGTAGATGGTTACTGTTGTTTTAGGAATTTTACTTTCAAGTGATAGTCAAACCAGGGAAGTTGAATGTAGAACCTGATCACCTATCAAGGATTACCAATGGAGAAGAACCTATGAATTTAGAGGACAACTTCCCTGATGCATAGTTATTTTCAATCCAAGTAGTTGATGAATATTTAGCTGACATCATTAAATACTTGAGTACAGGGACTGCGCCACACGAATTCAACACTGGACAAAATAAAAATCTGGTAGTCAAAGATTTGGACTATTAATTAGTTATAGGACACTTATACAAGATGGGTGCAACAGTTTCAGACCCAGGCAGAGGCTCTGCAAGAATCCTTGCAGCTAGAAGAAAACAATATCAGAAGACAAATCCTGCAATAGAGAAGCTCAAGGAATACCTGAAGAATATAAAATTTTAATTAAACCATAAAAAGAGTAAGGACAGAAGAGAAGTTGGTTGGTGTACCACATGTAGGACAGAAGGACACCATAAGAATGAATTCCCAACATTCACGTAGTACATGGAAACATGACTGCTAAACCCTTTGCCATTAGGAGGACTATGGTGTGAGATATGTAACACACAGGGGCATGATCCATATCACTGTCCAATGATGCATAAATACTAGATAGTGCCTAAGATTTCATATTGCAAATTTTGCAGGTCAATAGGCCATGATGACAAAGATTGCAGGACAATGGAGCTGATGAGGGAAAGAACATCAGACACCTATAGGCTGCAGGAAAAGGTGATGACAGGGAAATTTGCACCACATTTTAACCAAGTACTATCCCCATATAACACGACAGCACAACGATATAACACTACACATCCGTAGTATAATACCGTGTAGCCACAGTATAATCCCATGCAGTATAACCGGGTGCCACAGTATAATGCACTGCAAGGAGATTGAGCTGGATACAGAGGTGGAGGAAGAGGTAGAGGAGGCTTTTTAAGAGACAAAGGACTAGTGGTATGCCATAATTGTTGACAATTAGAACACTATGCAAGAGAATGTCCACTTCCACCTGTCACATGTATGTACTGTAGTGCATCTGACCATGACACATAAGACTATCCGACACTATTGGGGAAGATCTAGGACAACATAAATCAGAATGATCATAATGTTCAATGGATTTATGCAAAATTGAGGGATGATCGAAGGAATATAAACATAGTTATTAGTGGAGGATATAATACTGGAAACGATGCAGTAAGACAAGATCCAACACAACACCAATGGGTGAATAAAAATGTTGAACCGCAGAAGCAGTTTGATTCGCAGAATGAAAAGGAGATATTCAAACAAGCTAGAAAAGTATTCTTGAAGCCAGACATTGAACATACATCAACTGCATAGCATACTTAGGACGTACCAACATAAGATATGCCTTCATCGTTGGATCAAACTAATGAAGCACAACCCCTAGGAAAAGTAAGTACGATAAAGGATTTTCTGCAATCATGTGTTAAATGACTAAATGACCCATC
>JZKD02S0418313.1:108995-132899 GCA_000966675.3 Picea glauca | reverse complement strand
GAATTAGAAGTATTTACTATGCCAATCAAGGTGAAGAAAGTAAATATTAGGACAAATGATAATCCCAAAATGGCAAGTATCGGAGACTACTGGGATGAAAAAACAATAGAACGAATAACATAGTTGTTGTGTGAGTACAGTGGCATGTTCCCAACAACTTTTATAAAGAAGAAACGCATAGCAGGAGATATTAAGATACCTCTCAAACATAAATCTAGATCAGTCAGTCAACGACCATATCGACTGAACCCAATATATAAGAAAAAAGTAAAAGCATAAATTGACAGAATGTTGGAGGCTGGAATCATAGAACCAGTGGAGGAATCTGAATAGGTAAGCCCTGTGGTAGTTTAGGAAAAGAAGAAGGGAGGTATGAAGATCTATGTATATCTCAGGAAATTGAATGATTCTTGCCTACATGACCATTTTCCTACCCCTTTCACATATGAGGTATTAGAGAATGTAGGAGGCCATGAAGCATACTCATTCACATATGTATTCTTAGGATACCATCAGATCAAGATAACCCCAGAAGACTAGTACAAGACCACTTTTTCCACAAAATGGGGATCCTACTAGTACACAAGCATGCCTTTTGGATTGAATAATGAACCAACAATATTCTCAAGAGTAGTCATAGCTGCATTCAAAGAATTCATCCATCATTTTTTAGAAGTATATTTGGATGATTGGACAGTATAGAGTCTATTGAAAGATCATGTAGAGGTATTAACGTTGATGTTGGAAATATGTAGGCAGTGTCATATATCATTAAATATCAAGATGATCATCTTTAGGACACCTTTTGGGATACTATTGGGCCATATAGTGTGCAAACAAGGATTGCTAGCAGATCCTGCCAATATTGTAGTGATTGTCAATTTACCACCACCAAAATCAGACTTACAAAAATTGAGAATAACATTGGGACACACAGGCTATGACAGGAAATTCATAATAGGGTATGTGCAGATCACAACACTGATGGAGAAACTGTTGAGGAAAGATAGTAAATTTCAATGGAATGAGGATTTTCAGCGAGGACTGGACACTCTAAAAGAGAAAATGGTAACAACATTGTTAGCGATATTTCTTGTAAGGGGGTTAGAATGCAAAAGGGTGGGTTAAAAACCCACTTACCCTAAGTCCAGGATGCAAAATGCACCCGCGGTAAGTAGTGAATAGATCTGGATGGCAGGCATCCGTGCGCCCAGATCAACGGCGCGAGAGGCAATTCCGGACCCCCCCCGCCTTTCTACCTTTAAGCCGAGGGGGGGGGTCCGGAATCAGGGGTGCAAATTCCCAACGGCTGAGATCTAACCGCCCAGATCAATGGCGCGAGAGGCGATTCCGGACCCCCCCCCGCCTTTCTACCTTTAAGCCGAGGAGGGGGGTCCGGAATTGGGGGTGCAGCTTCCCAACGGCTGAGATCTAAGCACCCGGATCAACGGTGCCCGTGCAATCTCATCCTCCTCAGTTTCTCCATGCTTAACCAACGTGGGCCCACTCCCCTGTTATGTCACCTTCCGAAAGCCATCTCCGCCCTATTTCCATGTGCCATCTATCCTCCCCTTGTCTGGTCCACGTGGCCCCTTCCGCCCCATCTCATCATCCACATCATCCATAGTGGTCCCTCGTAGTAGTCCATCGAAGCAACATCTAATGAGCGACCACTCAGTCGTTCCAGGTGGCACCATCAGGAGACCTCCACGTCCCGGAAGGCAGAGTTGACCGAGGCCTTCCCCGATCCCAAAAAAGTAGTTATTGCGGCAGTTACTAGTGGTTGAATATCAACTCCGCCATAAAGGGAAGGTCCGACAAAAGATTAATTCATGTCGACTCACCTGCAGAAGGACGGTCTGAAATCTGATGGCGTCTGTCATAGGTGCACGATCATCCTAAGTCTGCATGGGTAGAATGTCAGAAGCCTTGCAGACGCAAAGCTTTCAATGCTACATCTTGATTTTGTCGTTGTTGCTGGTTTGAGTATATGAAGGCGTTTTCGCGATTTTTGTAAGCATCGATGGTTGAGCTGAGCTCCCGATTGTGACATTTTAATGAAGCACTGTTATTTCTGGTTATGCATAGACTTATGAGACTTCTTGCCTTATGAATGCCATCTTCTTTCATGTCTTTGTTTAAGATGTATTAGAGTTGCTCGGAATTGGAGGATCCAGTCGAGATTTGACTATTATAGGATGATGTATGTTGGATCACTGTAATGGTCATGTTGCTTTATGCAGTTCCTGTGAATTTCTCAGCACTGAACGACTTGGAATTGGAGGATCCAGTCAAGCCCCCTTTCAGTTCCTTGAGACCCTGAACCAAGAGGATCTTTCCTTCAGAGTCTTTCTTCTGCAAGATGCTGTAAGCCTGTTGCCCAAAGCCGTTTGTTCACACTCCTTATCAAGTCTTCCACCGATTCACCCTTTAATCAACTCACTGGCTGAAGTTAGGATTCTGGACCTCCTTTGTTCTCTGCTTACCAGATACAGTCCCTGAGTTAGAGTATTATCTCCTGGAGTCTTTATCTCCATTTGATAAACTTTTAAAAAACCACCATGACATTAACTTATGGGTGTCGGGCTCTGCTCCTGATCACAATCCAGGAGTGACTTCCAGCACCAACATTTCTGGCGCCGTTGCCGGGGACGAAGTTGAAGATTTTCCCTGGAAAGAACGACAACGATTAGTTGATTCTGAAGGTGCATCAGAAATCAGAGCTTGAAGATTGCTACTGTGCACCTGGTGACTCCACTGTGGCGACTCCATTGTTTCCACTTTACTGTTTCAGTTGTGGCCACTGTTGGCACACCTGAAAGCTAACCCAGAGGGGCTTTCTCGAGAAGGTTTCAGCAGCTGCTTTCTCAGCCTGAGAAGTTTCCTGTGGTAAAGACAAGGTTAAGATCTAGCCTATGATGGTGAACGAGGACCAGACACACTTGAAGCTGCACATATTTCACCTGGCGACTCCATGTTTCGAGGATCGATCGACGACTCCACTGGTTTGATATGGAGAGAATCCTTGCTCGCAGGTTTGCTCCTTTTAATTTTTCCGCTATTCCTGGTTTTCCTAATGTGGTCCCCTCTCTGGATGAATGGGGTGATTATTTTCCCATCTTTAGAAGTTGTGGAGTGGACAGCCCTGCACAGCACCTCGGTGAGTTTCATGAACTCATGCGTCAGTGGGAGATACATCATGAGGATGTCTTACTAAAGATGTTCATGTTCTTGTTAGCAGGGGATGCACGTGAATGGTATCATTCTTTACCCCCTGCTAGCATTTCTTCACTCATAGAATTTCATGCAGCTTTCACCACCTACTGTCAGAGGTTGTATTCCCCTGAGTTCGTTTGTCATAATTGTTGTGGGGGATACCACGAATCTATACAAGGAAAAGCTGTGTCCGACGTGAGCTGCGGGGAGGATCCTGATGACCTGGATCAGAGCTCAGGTCCTTCTCCTCCCCATTCTTCTGCATCCGTGACAGGTTATGAAAGTGATGAAGTTCCCAGGGAGGAGGATGGCGCCTGAGTAAGCTGATGGAGCAGGTGAAATATCTCTATGCCCGATTAGAAGGGTTGAAATATGAAGATTGTGCAGAGGATTTTTCCATCCTTGAGGCAGACGCTTTGAGAAACTCTTTTGAAGAGATTGTTGAATATTTATTAGATGAGTTAGCTTCTGCCCCCGATGAGCTTGCTTTCTCAGATCGAAGCAATAAAGAGGTAGTTGTGGAAGAGGATTTCTCTCTCTTCCTTTATGATATTTCCCACGATGTGTTTACATTCGGGGTCGAAGCGGAGGAGCAGGGGATAGTTCCATTTCTGCAAATTGGGGAAGCTTCGTCTCCCCCCGACTTCGATGATTATCTGGAAGAGGAGCAGCAGAGCCCGATATCACCTTTTTCTTGTCAGAGCATCCAGACCACTTATGACAGTTACGAATCAGAGTCTGAGCTCGATATGCTAGATTTCCAAGAGCAGGCCGTAGAGCCTTATCCTCTGCTCACTGAAGAAAATTATCACGAGGAAATCAGCTACCTCAGTTTTTCAGGAGACGCTGAGCAGTATGAGGAAGAAAAAAGTCACCCCATGGTCCCTATTTATGATGTATACGAATCGGACCCGAGGGAGACCGAACCAGAGGAGCAGAATATTTCCGGTCCAGAGCCAGTCGGCAAGCAGGATCACCTCATGGACCCTATTTATGATGAATATGAATCGGACCTGGAGGAGAGCTAGCAAGAAGAGGAAAAAGAAATAGAGGGGCAGTCTGCCTTTCGTTCAGAACCAGTCATCAAGCAGAATCATCCCATGGTCCCTATTTTTGATGAATATGAATTGGACATGGAGGAGAGCCACTCAAAAGAACTAGAGGAGCAGTCAGAGATGCAGTTTATAGAATGCACAAATCCAGTCACCGAGCAGCCGCCACCTGAGATCAATGAGCCTACGCCAGTTTTCCACCACTAGCCTATGCTTGCCAGAGATATTCAGCCACAGGTGAACAACTGTGTAGCAGAGGAGGCTTCATGTCGCCCATTCTCTGAAATTCGCTGCTCACTCTATGACCCTGTCGGCGAATACATGGAGTGGCATGTCTCTTATGCCTTGGAGCCACCCTGTTTCATATCAACTTCAGCCTGTAAGGAGAAATTGAAGAGTGTAATCGTTCTGCTATCACGGTTACACCATCTGCTCATGATCATCGACATGACGAAGGAGCTTCCGTTCAGGAAGTTACTTGATTGGCTATGGTGGAAATCAACTTTCACCTAGTCCCATGTACAAAGTGCATTAGTATTAGGTTGTATATAAATAAGCTCTTTTGAGCATCTATCTTTAGGTTGTTACTTTTACTTTTCGACATATATTTTTTAGCAGTAGGATGTTTTGAGCATGACTCCATAGCCCAACAACAAGGTGACTGGAACTACAGAAAGAGTTCTTAGAGCATCACAGGGATGACTCTATCCCCCATGGAGCCAAATGTTAGCGATATTTCTTGTAAGGGGGTTAGAATGCAAAAGGGTGGGTTAAAAACCCACTTACCCTAAGTCCAGGATGCAAAATGCGCCCGCGGTAAGTAGTGAATAGATCTGGATGATAGGCATCAGCGCGCCCAGATCAACGGCGCGAGAGGTGATTCCGGCCCCCCCCCACCTTTCTACCTTTAAGCCGAGGGGGGGGGGTCCAGAATGAGGGGTGAATCTTCCCAACGGCTGAGATCTAAGCACCCGGATCAATGGCGCGAGAGGCGATTCTGGACCCCCCCCACCTTTCTACCTTTAAGCCGAGGGGGGGGGTCTGGAATCGGGGGTGCAGCTTCCCAACGACTGAGATCTAAGAGCCTGGATCAATGGCACTCGCGTGATATCATCCTCCTCAGCTACTCCATGCTTAACCAACGTGGGCCCACTCCCCTATTATGTCACCTTCCGGAAGCCATATCCTCCCTATTGCCATGTGCCATCTGTCCTCCCCTTGTCTGGTCCACGTGGCCTCTTCCGCCCCATCTCATCGTCCACATCATCCATAGTGGTCCCTCGCAGCAGTCCATTGAAGCAGCATCTAATGAGAGGCCACTCAGCCATTCCAGGCTGCACCATCAGGAGACCTCCACGTCCTGGAAGGCAGAGTTGACCGAGGCCTTCCCCGATCCCAAAAAAGCAGTTATTGCGGCAGTTACTGGTGGTTGAATATCAACTCCGCCATAAAGGGAAGGTCCGGAAAAAGATTAATTCATGTCAACTCACCTGTAGAAGGACGGTCCAAAATCTGATGGCATCTGTCATAGGCGCATGATCATCCTAAGTTTGCATGGGCAGAATGTCAGAAGCCTTGCAGACACAAAGCTTTCAATGCTACATCTCGATTTTGTCACTGTTGCTGGTTTGAGTATATGAAGGCATTTTCGCCATTTTTGTAAGCATCGATGGTTAAGCTGAGCTCCCGGTTGTGACATTTTAATGAAGCACTGTTATTTCTGGTTATGCATAGACTTATGAGACTTCTTGCCTTATGAATGCCAGATTCTTTCATGTCTTTGTTTAAGCTGTATTAGAGTTGCTCAGAATTGGAGGATCCAGTCGAGTTTTGACTGTTATAGGATGATGTATGTTGGATCACTATAATGGTCATGTTGCTTTATGCATTTCTTGTAAATTTCTCAGCACTGAACGACTTGGAATTGGAGGATCCAGTCAAGCCCCCTTTCAGTTCCTTGAGACCCTGAACCAAGAGGATCTTGCCTTCAGAGTCTTTCTTCTGCAAGTTGTTGTAAGCCTGTTGCCCAAAGCCGTTTGTTCACCCTCCTTATCAAGTCTTCCACCGATTCACCCTTTAATCAACTCATTGGCTGAAGTTAGGATTCCAGACCTCCTTTGTTCTCTGCTTACCAGATACAGTCCCTGAGTTAGAGTATTATCTCCTCAAGTCTTTATCTCCATTTGATCAACTTTTAAAAAACCACCGTGACATTAACTGATGGGTGTCGAGCTCTGCTCCTGATCGCAATCCAGGAGTGACTTCCGGCACCAACAAACACCAATATTATTATTCTCATATTGGGAAAAGAGTTAGACCATCTGATAGAATTTGCAGGAAGAAAACTATTAGAGTCAGAGTAGAACTACAATACTACAGAAAGAGAAGGCTTAGAAATGGTATATGAACTACAAAAGTTCAGACACTATCTACTTGGGAAACACTTTAAAATGTTCACAGACCATTCTGCCCTCAAATACCTAGTCAATAAACCAGTGTTGGGGGGGAGAATTTGTAGATGGTTACTGATGTTTCACAAATTTGACTTTTAAGTGCTAGTCAAACTAGGGAAGTTTAATGCAAGACCTGATCACCTGTCAAGGATTACCAATGGAGAAGAACCTATGAATTTATAGGACAACTTCCCTGATGCACATTTATTTTCAATCCAAGTAGCTGATGAATATTTTGTCGACATCATTTAATACTTGAGTACAAGGACCATGGCATGAGAATTCAACACTGCACAGAAGAAAAATTTGGTAGTCGGAGTTGCAGACTATCAATTAATTGCAGGACACTTATACAATATGTGTGCAGACAACATCTTGAGAAGATGTGTACTAGAACATGAAAGGCCTAGGATTTTAGCAGAGTCCCATGAGGGAATAGTTGGAGGACATTATGGGGGAAAATATACCATGTAGAAGGTATTGCACACAGGACTATAGTGGTCGACCATCCATAGAGATGCAAATGAATACTTCCAGAGATGTGATGTATGGCAGATGGTTGGAAAAATTAATAAATGGGATGAGATGCCTCTAAGACCACATGTAACCTTGCAAGTATTCGACAAATGGGAAATAGATTTTGTGGGACCAATTAATCCACCATCAAAGAGGTCATGAGCAAGGTATATCATTACTACGACAGATCACTTAACAAGATGGGAAAAAGAAGCACTAGTAAAAGATTGCAACGCAGAGGAAAGACAACACTTCCTGTTTGAGCAAGTGATCACTAGATTTGGATGCCCAAGGATTTTGATAAGTGACCAAGGCACTCACTTCATAAATAGTACTATGAAGGCTATGACTGAGGAGTTTGATGTCTATAATCAAAAGAGTACACCATATCACCCTCAAGAAAATGGAACAGTGGAAGCCTTTAATAAGATCCTAGAGAATGCACTGACAAAGATCTGTAATTCCAATAGGGATGATTGGGACTTGAATATAGCAACAATATTATGGGCATACAGGACTACATGAAAAAAATTGACAGGGAAGACACTATTCAGGTTGGTGTATGGACAATAAGTAGTGGTTCCATTAGAATTTTCAGTACCTATTCTGCACATAGCAACAACCACTAGCATGACAAAACGAGGCACATTCGAAGAAAGGCTAAGTCAGCTAATGGTGATGGAAGAAGATATGATTCTAGCAGGATTTCGCCAAGAAGTATAGAAAGATAGGGACAAAGCTTGGCATGACAAACATATTAAAAGGAAGAGTTTCAAGGAAGGAGACCTAGTCTTGGTGTATGACAATAAATTTATTTAGCACCCAGGAAAATTCATAATGCAATGGTTGGGACCATATGAAGTGAAGACTTTCACAGATGGGGGATTTTTACAGTTGAAAGATTTGGGAGGTATATAACTCATAGGAATGATCAATGGGAGACGAATGAAGCTATATAGGGACAATCGACTTCCTGGTACTTAGAAAGTACCCTATAGTAAAGAGATATGTATTTAGTGAAAAACCAAAAGAGAAGAAAAACCATAAAAAGTAAAAGGGATAAAAATAAAAACAATTTAGTGCACATGGAGGGTCTCGATAGAATAGAACTGGGCAGAAGGAACAAGGAACTGCAAGAGAACAAAGGTTCAAAAAAATTCCGCACAAAAGAGAACTTAATGGGTAGAAAGGTACAATGCACAAGAAACACAATGAAAAGAGAAAAAATGACAATTATCAGTGCAACACAACTATCGCTTCCCCGTCCTACTATAAAGTTAGATAGAGGGGGGAAACCGACCCATTGTGTTATTATCTAAGGAGAAAAATGTCGAGCCAAGCGAAAGAGTGATAGAGTGCGGAATTATGCTACCATCTTTTGAGTTGATAGATTCTAGTTCAGATTTAACCACCATGTCACCACCGAGGGTTGGAGCAGCAACCAGAACTAGCCAAAGAACATGGAGTAGCACATAGGTACCACAAGGTGGAACTAGTGAGATGCCCATAGTGGTGGATGTGGATAAAATCCAAACACCAGAGTATGAGCAAACCACATTACATGTGGAGGAGGAGAAGGATCTTGAGAATTTGGTAGAGGATGTCAAATATATGGAATCTGACGTGTCCAGGGGAAAATGGCCACAGGAAGCAGAATCAGCCATGGATTCCAAGGAACAGGGCTATAGTCGGAACCATAGAAGGAAACAGAGAAAGAGGGTGGGGTATCGTCCTCACAAAGGAAAAAGAAGCTGAGATCATAAAGAAGTACGCAGGGTGTGCAATGCACACATGCATAACTATGTATAGTAATGACGAAGATTCCCAATGAAGTGAAGACTAAGGATAACATGTATTGTGTTGGTTTTGTCACTTGGGTGAGCAAAACAAAAACACTTGCATGTTTAGATGAGTATGCTAAACAAGAAATAAGTTTGTGAGTGAGTTAAATAAGCCAAACACATATGAAAACTAAGAAATAAAACTAAAACAACTAAGAAATAAATGTTAGAAATATTGAGAAACTTAGAAACATGAAAATCAAACAATGAGCAAGATATTTATACCAATGGATCAATGGATTAGTAGGAAAAACACCGTAGAGAAAGGCAGGGACTTATGAGCCCCCTCTTCCTCCTTGGGAGGGCTCTTGAGTTCCCTAATTGAGAGATCTTCTCTCTTACAATGGAAGAAATGACAAATGGTGAAGAAAAAAAATGCCTATTCCCTCAAGAGGTGAGTGGAATGGCCTATTGCAATGGTTTTTGAAGGATTCAAAGAGAAAAGAGGATTCTCAAGGAAGAATTCTTGCAGCATAGCAATACCTTGAAGATCTAGGTTTCTTATCACACCCATGGCTCTTATTTATAACATCCATTCAAGGAAAAATGTAATTGGTTCATAGTGTGAACAAGGGGCCTTTTAGGGCACTCTCTAGCCCTTGAACAACCTCCAAGCTAGATTTCGCTCAGATATGAGTGTCAAATCACGTTGGGGGTTGAACTAGAAGTGGTTGAGGGGACGAAAAGATTCATAAATGCATCCTTCATGGAAGTTTGTGGATTTTGTCATAGACAGTCATGCATTTTGCACAAAGTGTGCACTGAGGGATGTGTTAGCCCACACATGTTGTGCACTGTGCGCGCACCTCCTTTGGTGAATTTATGCACTTCAATTTTGGACCCAATTGTATAGTTTTTTACCTTTTGAATGCATTTTTGGTGTTGTAGGTGGACTAATTGCTGCTGGCATTGATATTTTTCCTTAACCATTGTGTGCAATGTTGCAGACGATATTTYAGTGATAAAAGATGTCCCTTGATGTGTGAGGTTAGGAGAATATGTATAGCTGAAAGACATCAATGTTTCTTTTGCTGAAAGTGCCATCGTAATGAAGAGTGAAGAGAGGCACTACAAGAGAGATCTGCCAGAGGGAGAGAGAAAATTGTGGGACCCAAACCTTTCTCGAGGGAGAAAAAATAAAATCTGTGTACAAACGAGGTGGGCCTGCCCCATTATCATGTCATGAAACCGAAATGTGAAACTGTGACTGAAGATGTATGTTGAGGTAGATAACTACAATGCCCTCGAGGGCGGTTGATAATCGTAGATGACAATTATGAATGGTGAATGAACTCTGAAGTGAGTCAAGGATGATTGTAAGAATCGTCGATGACTCATAGGCATTGAGGGCCTAACAAATTCATAGGTCTTTGGATGATATGAAACAACTGCAATAGTCGCATAGTAACACCCACCATAACATGAGATTTTGCTGAAGTTGAACGTTATGGCGGTCAACAGAATCAGAAAGCAATGATGATTCTCTCTGTGTCATCCGAGAATCCTCATTGAAAAGTTAATGATATTCAAGATACTGTCGCCCTTCTGGAAACTATGTTGATGTTGACATGAAGGGAAACATGATGCCAAGAAGCAAAGGGATTCTTGAAATACATTGAGTAATAGATGAGATCAGGTATTGACAGGTAACATGAATGACATCAATATGCTATGAGACTCAAGACTTCCCTTGGTTGGGGAATTTTGAAGGATGACTGGCAGCAACCGTAAAACTAGATCTAGCGTTTGGGGAATGACTAGATATGGGGTTAAAGTGTGCCAGAGGATAACAAAGTGGAAAAACTCAGAGATCATGGGTATATGAACTTGGGATACTCGGGGTTTGTGAACAAAGTCGAAAAAAAGAGAGTGGATGCCCCAACCAAGGATGGCATGGGTTTATTTGCCAAGGAAATAAAGGCCATCAAGGATGGCGATGAAAATCTATGTATATGCTGAAAACAAAGGCTTTTTACAATTACCAAAGAAATAAAGAATAATTGGGGCTGAGTAGATAGATATAGAAATGGGTGCCCTAGTGAAATATGGCTTGTTCTGTTAGGGAACAAGTTTGTTAAAGAGAATTGGTGGAGGATGGGGGGTTGATGGGTGGGTTTTTGTATTAGGTAAATGGATGGAGGACAATCTGCAGATGGGAAAACTGATGGTGGATGAGATGGAGGGATAATGTTACTATGAAGATGCAGTCAATAGAACTGAGATGGTATGACATGGGAGTCCATTGGGAAGGTTAGAAATATGATGAGAAGAAGTATGGGGTTCATTCTCGGAAGTGCATAATACTATCGGGACTCCCAACCCTAGGGGGTTAAATTAGCATGAGTGTCAAGTTTCCAAGGGGAACTATGAATGGGACAACTCATGTAGGGGAGAGTACTATCAGATGACAGTACCAAAATGCAGTAGAGGTGAAGATACTGTAGAGATTAATGTAGGGACCCTAAAGGTAAATGTTCGAGGGTGTGACTGAGGTATGCAATTGATTTACATAGGAAATAATTACATGCCAGTGTCAAACATATACCTAAAGGGGTTGTAAACGTCCGGAACAAGTACCTCCACACATGAAAACTAAATACCTGACATGAACAATATATGATGATCAAGAACATATAACAACTATTTGATAAAATTTTGGAAGTGAGCATGCATACCTGAACGTGACATGAGAAAAATGCTCCTCCAGGGCCAAGTGCAGATGGTGACCCAGGGAATGTGAATGTGTATATGGAGGGACTACGATCCCGTGGATGAGAATGGATCGGAAAATAGAGGTTCTCGGATCCTGTAATATAGTGTGGAAGTTGGGAAAAATTGAAAAGGGGCTATATATGGTTGGTGGGCCCACAATGCCACCTCATTTGTACCTATCACTGTTACTGAGATGATGAGATAGCTTTCAGGATATTTTGAGATTGAAGGAGCATGACGCTATTGATCTGGGAGTGGAAAGATATAGTTTAGTGGTCCTATCATCCCACATATTGTGAATTTCCTATTTTGTGGGTAGGGGATGTACGGAGGGATGTACAGGGGTTTTTTTGGGTAGGGGCTCACTAGTGCACGGGAAAAGGAGGAATACCCATGCATATGTGCATGGGAATAACTCAATTTCCCACACATAATGTGTGGTTGTGTTTGACACAACCGCGCATGTGGGCACAGGGGTTGGGAAGTCAGGCGCACATGAGATGTGTACTTGTATCACTAACAGTCATTCACTCATGCATAATTGTTTCTCAAATGGTTGCGCATTAGTGCACAACTGTGCAAAGAACATGTGCACACATGTGCACACCTGTCTGGGTGAAATCCGTGCATTGTGGGAAAGGATTAGGGTTTGTAATTTTTGATATTTGGATGTTTTTTTATGGATGATGAGGCTGATCAAATGTTTATCTGTGGATGCAGGTGATCAGTCGAGTATACAACACCATGCCGGTCCAATGGAGAGAGCGTGACTGGGACCGGTTACCGAAGGTGATGAGAGAGGATCCGAGCATGTAGAGACACTTGGTAGCCTACGGGTTTCTCAAGTTCTTTGACTTCCCCCTGATACGGTCGCAGGTGTTCCTGCTTCAATACTTGATCGAGATGTGTAGCACTGATATGCAGTG
Source organism: Picea glauca (assembly GCA_000966675.3). Taxonomy (NCBI): domain Eukaryota; kingdom Viridiplantae; phylum Streptophyta; class Pinopsida; order Pinales; family Pinaceae; genus Picea; species Picea glauca. Next base: position 120,183 of record JZKD02S0418313.1, on the reverse strand, counting down.
CTTCATAGTTAGAGGGGAGCAACTGACATTCTATGCTACAAAGGATGTATAATTCTTGATGGGGCTCCCATTCCATGGGATGCCCCTACCTCTTGATCCCCAGTTGCTGGGAGAGGATCGAGTGGGTGACCTGGAAGCTCACCACTGCACTGGGCCAAACCCTATGTCAGGTTCAGTCCTCTGCATCGAGGTGATTGATGACCTACTTACTGAGTGTATTATGCTGATGGTGATGAGGATCTATGGATCCTTGGCTACTCAGTGGATCACTGGTGGTCAGTTAAGGGTTTTGGAGAAGGTCCTGGATGGGGACCAATTTTCATGGGTTGTGCTTATGCACACCAAGATGATGGGACAATTGAACTAGTGTCAGTGAGCCGACTCTGGTGAATTTTCTTTCAAGTCTTTTCTGGGGCCATAGTTCTTAGAGAGTATTCCTCTGTTGTGCCTGAGGATCCTGCTCGAGTTACCATGGGGTGACGATATCCACGAATGATGTGGTGGGCCCATGTGTTGGACTGAAATGGAAGCGGGGAGGGTGGCCATTATTTCATGGCCACGGGGGCTCACATGGGGCACCAGATGCCATAGGTGATCCTGAGATATCCATACGTGGGTATGGACTATAGCCATGATCCAGACATGGTGTTTCCTTCTGGGGAGGATTGGGACCAGAAAGGTATGTGTTGTATTATGATATTTTGTGATTTTGATATATAGAATTGATTATATATGTATATGGATGCTTACACTATCTCTGGTGTTGTTTTGCAGATGTGGGACCCCGAGGATGAGAGGCAGAGGTCATCAGGGAGCCGGCTTGTTGGGGGTCGGCTCGACAGGTGCCAATAGATCCAAGGGTTGGCTAGAGGTGGCGACAATATGACGTTGGTGCTAGAACAACAAGAGAGCTATAGGAAGATGTCGGGGTGATGTTGGAGGACTTGTGAAGATGTTTTGAGCGAGTTCTATAGGGTGTGATTGAGGGAATGTGGGCCCACATCCAAGACAAGGAGGTCCTAGAGTAGTGCGTTGGAGTACCAACAGAGTGATGGACCCTGATCTGTCGAGCAGTACTGGCAAGGGAAGCGATGACTGGTCAACTGCCTCTTGGACCTAGAGGGCCCCCAGCTAGTGGGGCACCTCTAGTTGACAAAGGACCTAGGGGGGAGCTCTAGGGGTACCGTGAGTGTGGATTTTTTGTATGTACGGGCTCGGGAGATCAATTTTGTATAGGGTACTTGATACCCATGTTTGTACTCATAGGGGTGGGGGGATTCATGAGCCTACAACCAATTGCTCATGTATATTTTTTGTAAACATTTATGACCTTTGATGATATATATAGATTGATATATTTTGATCATGCATGGATTTCTATGTTTATGTTTTTATGTATGATGTCTTTTCTATGTGTTTTGAAAAATGTACAATGCTATGTATATGATGTTGTTTAATGTTTTAAATGCCAATATAATACTAGGTTAGCCATGTGATATGCTACTTTATTGAGTGTTCTTAGAATATGTGTAAATGTGATGGAATCAAAGTTGTGATATAGGAGTATAACTTGTAGGTATTTGAGAAAGAGGCAAGGATCGTGAACACGATATACATTGTTGAGTTGTAGGACAACAAGATGAGAATCTAATAGAATGCTAAGGTGACAAATGTGGCGGTGACTGGCCTCGACGAGGAGAACAATGAAGCCATCATATTCGGCTTAGTTGTTGGTGGCCAAGCCCAAACATATGCCACTAGAGTGGAGTAGTACATGTGAGGGGGTATAGAGGGCCCAAGTGGCCGAAGCGAGATTCTGGGTCCAGTGGCTGGCACCATCAGTGTAACTAATGTGGTAGGATGATGGATGATGCATCTGTCAATAACACGGATGATAGATCAAACATGAGGAGTGATGGCGATAAAGAATACTAAAAACTCTACAAATGTATACAAAGAGAAACCTAAGGTAGGGGGGCTACGCTTAAGAATAAAACTTATTTAAGTACAACCCATTGACGGGTTCTTTGAGAGGGTAGCCTTCTGAAAAGGCAAAGATGTAGGATCCTTTAGTGAGGTAGTGTTGGACGATGTAGGGTCCATGCCATAATGACTCGAATTTCCCATGGCCAAGATTATTGTAGGAGATATCGAAGGCTAACATGAGATCACCTTCATTAAATGAGAGAAGGTTGATATGGAGGTCGAAGGTGGATTTGGACCATTTTTTATCCACCTCATTGTGTTGTAATGAAGATCGAAGATCTTCATCAAGCGACTCTAAGGTCAGCAAGTGCTACTCCATTGGAGTAGTTCTACGTAATAGCTCAATGGTAGTGCGTAACGTTGGTATTTCTCACTCGATAGGGAGGGTGGCTTCAATCCCATGGATGAGGTGGAAAGGTGTAAAATCAGTGGCAGTTTTGACTGCCATGCGATAATCCCATAAAGTGGAAAACAACATATGATGCGAGTTGGTCTTATGTTTGTTGACAGTACGTTATAGCATGGTTTTGAGGACTTTGTTGACAGGCTCAACCTTCCCATTGGAATGAGGGTAGTATGGGGAGGAAAACTCATGGATGAATCCTAACTTTGAGGAGAGTTTTGAAAAGATCGCGTTCTCAAAGTGTATACCATGATCGGACACTAACTATAGTGGGAATCTGAATTGGGTAATGACGTGGTTGAAGAAAAAACATGTTGTTGTGTCAGCGGTGTTGTTAAATGTGGGCATGGCTTCGACCCACCTGGTAAAGTAATCTACTTCCACGACAAAGTACTTGTGTCCATTACTAGATGGAGGATGGCAAGTCATGAAGTTTATGCCCCATTTACAGAAGGGGTCAACTGTGATGAGTAGATGTAGAAGAGTTGGTGGTGCTCATGCTTTGTTTTCATAAAGATGACATTTGTCACATCGCTTGACAGCGTGGATGCAGTCATGAAAAATAGTTGGCTAGAAGTATCCTGCTCGAATGATTTTTTGGGCATTGGACATACCTGAGAGGTGAGCACCGCAAGCACAGTTGTGGAAATCATTCAAGACTCTATTAACTTCATCGATGGTAAGACATTGTTGAAGAATATTGTCGACCCGTCAATAGAGAATGTCTTCTATGAGGAGGTATTGGGGGGACTGATGGCGAATGTGTCTACAATCATCTCGAGAGAGATGAGACCAAATTTTTTTTGTACGAAGATAGACGAGAAGTTCGTCATACCATGGGTCATCGAAGGGGATGGAGAAGAGGTGTTCATCGGGGAAATCCTCATTGATGGGGGAATCTTTATCCTTCGATGGAAAGGATGTAATGAGTTCAACGAGGACAAGAGATCTCTTTATTTTGGGAGAAGAGAACTCCAGATTGTATTAATGGATGATAATGATCCATCAGGAAAATTTTCCATTAATCTGTTGTCGACTAAGCAAGTACTGCATGGGATTGGAATCTTCGATGACCTTGGTAGTTCGAAGTAGGATATAATGTCATAGTTTTTAGACTGCAAGGAAAACTACTAATGTGATTTTATCATCATGATTATAGTTCAAGGGTGGCCCTGAAAGGTTTTTACTAATGTAATAAATGACATTTTGAGGCCCATCATCCCTTAATTGGATGAGGACTCCTGCTACTGAGACAACTGAGGCTGATAAGTAGAGGATATAATCACGATCATAGTCTAGGGGACTAATCAAAGGGGTATTCGATAAGGAAAATTTTAAATCAGAAAAATATTATTGATCATGTTCATCCCATCGAAATGGGATATCATGTCATAGTAGGGGGAGAAAACCATGTGCATCAGTGGTGTAGTCTGGGACAAAGCGACGTAGAAAGTTGGCTTTACCTTGCAACCTTTCTAGTTGGCGTAAATTCCATGGTGGTGGAATCTATGTGATATCTTGGACCTTGACGGGGTCCATAGTGATGTCATTTTAGAAGACAATGAACCCAAGGAAGCGCCTGACAGTGATGCAAAATACACACTTGAGGGGGTTCAAGCGTATATTATATTGGTGACATCATTGGAAGACAATACGTAAGTCATCTATATGTTGGGTTCACTTTTTGGATAGAGCAGTGAGGTCATCCAAATAAGAAAGGATGTTGTGAGAAAGATCAAGAAAAACATAGCTCATGGACCGTTGAAATGTAGCACCGACGTTTTTTAGTCCAAAAGGCATGATGCGATAAGCAAAGGTTCCCAAAGGAGTTGTAAATGCAGTTTTGTACTGATCCACTGGGTGGATTTGAATTTGATTGTATCTAGAGAAACCATCCATAAAGGATAGTGCCTCGTGGATGGCACAATCATTGATAATTTGGTTGATGAAAGGGGTTGGGAAATTGTCTTTGGTGTTGGCATGTTTTACAGGGAGTGTATGCTTGTCATTGATGGCAAGTACATCAATGATGATTACTTGAGTACAGGAAGGATGTGCCAGGCGGGCACCAGAAGTCTTTTGGGAAGACGTTGCAGAGCAAGCTCGACAAGATTACAGTATGCAGTGCAGAGATGGATCTCATTGAAGATTTCCCGATGAACGTCAGATATGAGACCGAGGTACGACCAACATTGGATCTAGGAGAACCTACAAGCTCTTTAACAAGCAAGGTGAAATGTGAAACCCCAAAAAATCACCTCAACAAATACTCCATTTCAGAGTTTCGGTTACCAAGAGATGGAGAAGTCAAGAATCGAGACTCTCCAACACAGGAGTCCCGAAGTCGTGAAATGTGAAACCCCGAAAACCTAAAAAAAGGTGCATCACTCAGAGTGTTGGATATCAGGATTTCGGTTACCGAGAGATGGAAATGAAACCCGAAGTCAAGAAATGATAAAAACTCCATACCATAGTTTCGGATACCGGGAGTAGGAGGAGTCAAGAGTAAAGACTCTTCATCAGAGGAGTCCCAAAATCATGAAACCCGAAGTCGCAAAATGTCACAGACAAGATCAGTTTCAGAGTTTCAGGCACCACGACATGGAGAGTCAAGAAACTTTACCACAGGAATACCGAATGCTAATTCGCCAAAATAAGAAACAATGGAGTACCGGACCATTGATCTGACTCCATTTAAAAGTTTTGGATACTGGGAGTTGAAGTGTCGAAACACTTCACCACAGGAGTACCGAAATGCCGAAGTGTCGAAACACGAAATTGTGAAATGTAGATTTTGAATAAGGCTATGGTCATAGCCATTGGTCACATCAGTGAGAGATAGAGGAAAGAGCTAGAGAAACCAAGCTCCATTTCGGGGATCGTGACATGGAGTGTCAAGACACTTGATCACATGAATGTCGAATTGCTGAAAAGTGAAAATGTGAAACACGGTTAGCCTCAACTAGAGGTCACAACCTTTGGTCACATTGGCGAAAGATGGGGGAAGAAGTTAGTGAAGACAAGCTCCATTTCGGAGTTTCAGGGGTCGGGAAATGGAGAGTATTAAAATCCTCTACCACGGTGATCCCAAAATTCTGAAGAGCGGAATGCCGAAATGAATGCAAGACTAATGAAAGTCATCCAACGGTGCAGATGAAATTGAATCAAATCAGAGGGATACTGTTTCACGTCACAGTGTAACTGCCAAAAAACACTGATGGTTTATGCCAGAGGACTTGAAGACACTTCGGGGTGATTGAAAAAGGAGGTGAAGAATCTCAAGGCATCTGCAAGTAGAACAATGAATGTTTGTGGAGGCGATTGAGAGCTGGATGAGCATTGGAGCCTATAACTGCAACAGAACAGTTGAGATCGATTGTAACATAAGATTAAGAATCTTAATTGTTGGTGATGCGAAGTAATTTTATTATGACACCCAGTGATTATGGACACATGGGATTAACAAACAGAGAAGATGAAGAGTTTCCATGATGAACAGGAAGAGCACTCGACATGCAGAGTATGCAAAACCATTGGAAACAGGGCATGCACAAGATGCACAGAGAGCATAAGAATGTTGAATAAAGAAGAGTTTAGTGTTGTTGCGGGGGTGTGGAATGCATGTGTGAAGAAGGAGGTGGAGTGCAGCAGCTGAAATTGATAGAAGACGAAAGATGCATTGAATGGGAATGGCACAGAAAACACAAGAGGTAGAAGAACAGAAAAGTGCAATGGATGCATGCAAGAAGACAGTGAGCAAGACAGAGCAGTGAAATATTGCAGAACAGTGATGAGACTGGTAAGATGTTGTTGAAAACTATATCATTGTAATAAGTTTCAGTAATTATTATTCATAAACCAGGGTGGTAGGGAGGTGCTAGAGAGGACTGGTGTCCTCAGAGGTTCAAGTGGGTGCTTGAACACAGGGAGTTGTAGCTTCCATCTAGTTGGTACTAAAGAAACCAGGGAGTTGGTGCTTCCTTCTAGTTGGTGCTAGAGAAACCAAGGAGTTAGTGCTTCCTTCTAGTTGGTGCTAGAGAAACCAGGGAGTTGGTGCTTCCTTCTAGTGGGTGCTAGAGAAAATAGAGAGTTGGTGCTCTCAACAAGTTGTAGCTTGCAAAAACAAAGGTTTTAGCCTCACAATGAGTAGGTGCTCATATGTATGATAATAAAAAGAATGAAAATATTTCTTATCATATAAAGAAGAAGAGGTTTTTACCCGTTATGGGTTTCCTAGGGAAATATCTGTCTCTATGTATCTCATATATGTGACTGATGCTAAATGTGCCATTGCTTATTTTCCTACATTATTGTGATTATCATTGAGTGCCTTGCAAAGATTTAAAAGAAGTATAATTGTTTAAGCACGGTAACAACTGATTCACCCCCCCTCTGAGTTGTCCAACAATTGTTATCAGAGCTGGCCACTTTTGTCTAAGGGTAGATCCTAGAGCTTAAACATGCCAATCCATGAAGGAAATTCAACCAATAAGACCCCTTTGTTCAATGGAACAAACTTTTTCTTCTGGAAAGTTAGAATGAGAACCTACATAATGTCTTTAGGTGCAGATGTCTGGGATGTGGTAGATACTGGTTATGTAAAGCAAGTTGTACTAGCTAATAAGGATGACAAGATAGAATTTAGCTTCAACACTAAGGCTATGCATGTTATCTTGAGTGGACTTGCAGAAGCAGAATTCATAAAAGTTATGCACCTAGGAACTGCCAAAGAAATGTGGGACAAACTCATTAGCAGTTATGAAGGTAGTGAGAAGGTAAAGGACGCTAAGCTTCAAACCTACAGAATATAGTTGGAACAACTGAAGATGAAGGAAGATGAAACTATTGGTAAATACTTTCTGAGAGTAGAAGAAATGGTAAATTCAATGAAATCACTTGGTGAAAAAATTAAGGAATCTTCTTTAGTTCAGAAAATATTTAGATCTCTCCCAGATAGGTTCAACCCGAAGGTCTCTGCTATAGAAGAACTAAATGATCTAAAAACCTTGGAGTTTGATCAACTTCTAGGATCATTGACTGCATATGAAATGAGAATAGAGAAAGACAAACCTACCTCTAGAGAAGCATCATTTAAAGTAGACAAGAATGAGGATTCTGAGTCCGATGAAATTGAAGCAAAATTTGTAAAGAGACTGAGGAAAGGATCAAGCAAATACAAAGGTAAATTGCCTTTCAAATGTTTCAACTGTGGTAGGATAGGTCATTTTGCAAATAAATGTCCCCACAAAAGAAAGGATCAGAGATGTGATGATGAGGAGAAGCACAACCACATAAAGCTCTTTAAAGAGAATAACTTTAAGAAGAAAATTATTTTCATAAACAATGATGATGATCCTTCAGATGATGAAGACAATGACTCCTCTATTGAAGATAAATTAAATGAATTCATACTTATGGCCAAAGAGGATTATGATAATCACAACACAGAAAGTGATGTTAATGAAGAAGAAGCCATGGCTGACATGGAAGGAGAACTAATCTAGGTGGATATCGGTGGCCACCCACCTTTTTCGATTGGCTCAAAACAGTTTTTTGGCAATTTTGGCAATTTACTATTTTTAGCAGGTTTTAACTTCCGGGGCCATTTTGAGGGCCTAAATGAAGGTTTTTTCAATATTGAGGTTCTCAATGATATCCAAACGCATTATTGATCCCCTAAAATGAATCTCATCAACGATACCTTTCCAACGAGCTATCACACGCCTAAAACAGAGATCGCATGCAAAAGTTACGACCCCGAGAAGTTGATGTACTCACTTACCCAAACGGGGCCCACATCAATTTTGGCACTTCATCTCCTAGGGTTAGGTTTTTGGATGTCTAGGACATTTGGTATTCCCATTTATTGTAAAAAGGCCTTCAGATCCTCATTGTAATCATCTTCTTGCGAATGCGAGTAGCTGTCACATCTCTTCTCAGAGATAAGCTGCCACCTGTTATCTCCTCAAATAAATTGGTGGATTTTTGCTTTTTGAGGTGATAGGTTGTGATCTAAATTTTATTTCTAAATTTGTGTAAGTAGGTTAGAGAGTCTGTATTTTGAAAATAAGCTCAAAATAAATTTTGGATTTGGTTTGGTCAAGAAAAAGTCAAAATCTCAGGTTTCGGTGGTTTAGGCGAGCCTCAAATGTGCTCATTAACCACCGAAAGCCTTTGTTCCCGGCAGTTAAGGGGTCGAAGCAAGAAGGCAATTAACCACCGAAAGTGTTTCAATGGTAAAAATGGAAAGCCCGTGCTTTCGCACGAGCCAACTGTCAAGTTGGCGCAATGATTAAAACATAACCACCGAAATCTCACCATGGTGGAGGGTATGCACGTTCATGGCATCTATCCAAAACTTTTGAAGCTCATGTGTCCTTTCAACCACATTGGTCTTTTCAAAATCCAAATACAGTGGTGATTTTCATGTATGATTTCACGGAGCCTCCCTCCATTTCAGTCGCAAGTACACTAGCCATCATGATCTGGTTACTCCTTCATTGAATCCTCAATGAGTCATTATGAATCCCGGAGATTACTGAGATAACCGTGAGTTCGCGATTTCATCAGTCAATCGTATTTTCAGAGATTCTAATCTCGCTTCCTCTGGTGATTTTCAAAGCTCCATTAGAGTCTAGCGAGCACTCTCGAGTCAAGTAATCCTGGTCGGGTTATCAGGTAAGCTCAGAATCTATCCTCTTCCAGTTTTAAAAATGAAAATGCCACCGAAAATCTTAAGTTTCGGCATATTCTCAGTCAAATTGCCGTCCGAAACTGGGTTAGTTTTTTGAACTCGGTAATCCTAATGTTTGTGTTACCCTGTTCCACCGATTTTTCGTGAGTGATATTTGATGTATGCCTGATCTCTAGAGTCATTGTCTCCCTGGATGTCCAGCTCCCCAGAATCATACGAACACTCAACATTGACCCATGTCGAAAGCAGGGCCAGTTTTGAGATCTGAGGTAGATGGAGTTTGGTATTTAGAATCTCACCCGGAGGTGGAAGAATTTTTCAAACAGACCAGATTTTTTGCATACTGTGAGAAATTAACCAAATTTCACCAACAGGTGGCCGAATATTTTTCTATTTCCTATGATGGAAGGACTGCTAAAGTAGGCAAGGAGGAGATTATCATCGACGAAGCAACCATTGCCGAGTACACAGGTTTACCTAGGTCAGGAGACTATTGGTTCAAAACTACCATACCTTCAAACACCGAATTTAGGTCATATTCGCTACCAGTACATAAAGATTTGATATGGAGGAAGGACATTCCAATGTCTTATTTGGAACCAAAGTGGCAATCCCTGTTGAAAGCAATTTTGGTGTATATCACTTCTGAGGGGTGCTACAACAGGGTAATGTTTTATCATTTTAAACTTCTAAATCATTTCACAAGCAGAGAACTTATAAACCTACCTTAATTCTTTCACAAAAACCTAACAAAGATGGAAAGACAAATGAAAGCCCAGCCTGCTAAGGTTGCCAGTATATTATCACATCAAGGGCTTATTACTCTTCTTGTAAGAGAAGCTCTGCAGAGGAAACAGATTGAATGGGGCTTCTTTTTGTTTTGGAATGAATTTCAAACAGAAAGACCACCAGAGGCAAAAACTAAGAAGGCCAGTGGCAGAAAAACTCCTACTCCCAAAAGCATTCATAGAAAGAGAAAGGAATCTCACTACCAAAAGATCCCATAAAATCATCCCCTAGCAAGAAGAAAGGAATCAAGAGAAAATTGCAGTTTGAAGGTAAACAGTCTAAAAACCCTGCCACAGGAAATAACTCTCTAAATCTACTTTACAGTGATTCAGAACCAGAACAAGAGGTGGCAGAGACACGGGATAACATGCAGACTGAACGGGGTGCAAATTTTCGTTCAAATCTACCTTCACCAAGTCCTCCATAGGCCCATAGGCAACCAGAAGCAGAAACCTCCTCAAGCAAGCCTAAAATAGCTAGATCACGGAAAATCAACAAGCTCCTGCAACAGGTTTATGAAATGGAAGTCCTAGAAAGGGTGATAAAAAAAGATATTACATACCTCACTGACAGAAATGTAGAACTGTTCCAAATGAATCAAACCCTCAAAGAGAAGCATGATAAAATTAAAGACAGAAACAGGGTATTGATCAGAGAAAACATGAAGCTGTATAGACAGCTCAGGATCCTGAGGTTGAAGTTAAAACAGTTTCAATCACCAGCAAAGGAGCAGAATGGATTGGAAACTCTGGCTAACTTAGCCACAACTATGATGGACACACCAGAACACCCCACACATCCAGTAGAAGTTCGCAAGTCTGTACGAAAAAGGGTTGTCTCATCTAAGAAGCCCTGAGCATCAAAAAAGGGATCCAAGTTGAGAATTTTTGCAAATTTTGAAATTTTCTCAAAGATGAAGTTTCAGTGGTTTAGGCAAACAGGACGACTATTCATTAACCACCGAAAGCGGTGCTTTCGGTAGTTAACCCACCCAAAATATTTCCAAGTTAACCACCGAAAGCCTGTCATGTTCAGAATAATCAAGTTTTTACACAGATCAAGGTTTTTTGAGTTGAAAAGGTTTGAAATATTTTCGAATGAACATCTGATGAATTATCAAGACAAATCCAACAGTTATTTTTGACAGATTATGGAAAGAAGAGGTGTTTCAAAGGTTTTTGATATCTTTTGACAAAGCCAAAAAATCAGGACACTTTGCCACCTCAACAGATTCGAATTTGCCTCTCTTGGAGAGTCATCATTTAGCCTTGGGAGGCTATCCTGCACTTCACCAACAATCAAGAAGAAAGAAAGAC
>JZKD02S0418313.1:92527-108945 GCA_000966675.3 Picea glauca | reverse complement strand
TAAAAAGAGCTCACACCAAGGTGAACCAAGAAGGCCCACTGACAACACCAGTTCCTGATCCTGAGAAGATCATCAGTAAGGGTAAAGCTTTGCAAAGATAGGCTTCCGGATCTGCAAAGGCAGTAGATTCAGGTATTCAAACCGATACTCCTCCTCTCATATCTAAAAAGCCTCTAGTTGAATCCCCTGCTGCTGAAACTCATAATTCTTAGGAAATTGAAAATTTATCTCAAGTTTCTAAGGTAGAAGAACATTCATTTTCTTCTAATATTACTGACTCTGTTCTTGAGGTTGACATTTCATCCCATCCAAAAGAATTGAATACAGAATCCTTTCTACAAAAAGAAGCTTCTTCCTCATCTTCCTTGGATTCCTCACCCATCAAACCTTCGAAAGGTGTTCTATACACGCATACTAATCTGCCTGTTCTTGAAGATATTCTTCATGATCTATCCTCTAAGGGAGAATAAAATTTAGCTTTGTTACTCGGTCAATTTTATAAAGCCTCTTATTTTTCACCGATTTCTGAAATTTCTGCTCAAGGTGAAGTGACACAGCCATTCTATTTTAACTCAGGCAGCCCATCTCCTTCATCATCTCCTACGAGTTCCTCGTCTGTGTCAATCACCAAGACTACCATGGCTTCCCCTTTGACCAGGATGGAACAGATTTTGGCAAATAGATATGCCCCACTTGTATTGCCAAATCCCTTGTCTGCTATGCCAACCGGAGACTATTAGAAATATATGCCAAAGTTTACAAGAGCAGGGGATTATACTGTTTAAGAACATATTGAAGCTTTTTATGCTTATGCCGAAAATATCAATATTTCAGAAGAAGATGTGTGGACTAGAGTTTTCTTTCAGAGTTTGGATGGCCAAGCCCGAAAGTGGTTCAAAGAGCTACCAGCAAATTCGATCACTGGTATTGAACAATTAGATAGGTATTCTTGAAACACTGGGGAGAAGGAAGAGATATGTTATACTACATTTCCGATTTTGGAAATTTGAAGAGAGAAGATGGAGAGTCGGTCTCGGACTTCATCAAGAGATTCAATAGGATGTTTGGTAAGATCCATGCAGAGATTAAACCAAGCGACGCATCGGCAAAGATCACATTCTCTGTTGCCTTTAATCCATATTTTTGTCTAATTCTTAGAGAAATATGATCAGCCACACTTTCTTTAATGCAAGATGCTGCCCTCGAGGTTGAATCTAACATTACAGCATCTCAGAAGCTTAAAGGAAGGGTTGAGAGGAAGAAGTCTGTTGTTGAGTCCTCCTCTTCTTCTAATAGTAAAATGGAAAAGATGGCGAAGATGTTGGATAGTTTGACATCTGAAATGTCAAAATTGAAGGTCTTGAATCAGCAACCAGCAAGGGAAAAAGAGCCAAATGCTTTTGCCTCGAGAAATCCAAATGCTTTTCCTTACAGAAGGAACAATCCACAAGTCCAGATCCTTCAAAGAGATAGGAATGCAGCTAATGATCAGAGGATCAGACCGCCTCTTCAAAATGCAATGTTAGATGAAGAACAACCGTCATCTCATGATGAAGTCGAAGATGCAGATGAAATAAACTGTTTTGGTGATGAAAATGATTCTTCATTTTTGACACAGGTAGACTATGAAGAAGCCCTGATGGATCAACAAATTCATGATACTTGACAGATGATCAGAAAGGTTACAACTTAAGATCCAAAAGCGCTGGTCCGAAACCACCCATTTTTGCTCCTGTGAAGAACAAGGAAGTTGTTACTCCTGTGAAGAGTAATGAAGTTGTTGTCAAGCAGCCTCCCATTCCTGAAAAACAGACCCCCGCTCCTACAAAACAACAGAAGAAACAAAATCAGTCCCCAGCCAAGGAGCAAGTCAGTCTCAAAGCTCCTTCCAATGAGGTAAAGGCTTCGGATAGACCATCTTTCTCTTTCAATTTTGAATCAGAAATTCAGAAAGTTAAGATACCTATGCCTTTAACTGAACTCATGAAGAATGAAATTTTTAAATCAACCATCCTTAAGTCTCTTGAGCCAAAGACCTCTTCATCTGATGATTTTGTGAACGTACAATATGATAAGCCTAAAGTAACCATAGGGCCTATGATAGAAGACCGAGATGATTCTTGTCTTCCATTCTACATATCCCTAAATGTCCATGACAAAATCCTTCACAATTGTTTACTTGATTCCGGGGCATCACATAATCTTATGCCAAAAGAGGTGATGGATGAGCTTGGCCTGGAGGTCACCAAACCATATCAAGATCTTTTCTCCTTTGATTCTAGGAAAGTCAGATGTCTCGGCCTCATCAAAGATCTGGTTATAAACCTTGCTCAATTGCCAATGAGAAGCATGGTTATGGATGTGGTGGTTGTTGATATTCCACCTAAGTTTGGGCTTCTCTTGTCTTGTTCATGGGAAAAAAGGTTAGGAGGTACCTTGCAGATGGATCTGTCATATGCTACGATTCCAGTGTTTGGGGGGGAGATGAAAAGGCTTTACAGGGAGAACCAACTTGCCTACATCATCAGTGATGGAAAGAATTCTGTAAATCATCCTATCTATGCTGTGGATACAGATTTTGGTTCATGCATCCTTCAGATAGATGATGCTCAATTGACTCCTATGCATCTTGTGAATATTATTGAACAACAGTCTAATGGTGAAGACATTTCAGTTTGGACTATGTACTTTGATGGGGCCAGTACTAAAGATTCAGCAGGTGCCAGGGTAGTTTTGATTTCTTTTTCAAAGGAGACTATATCTTTGTCTTTCAAGCTCGACTTCAKAACTACTAACAACATAGCAGAATATGAGGCTCTGCTATTGGGATTAAATTCAGCCAAAGAGATGGGGATACAAGGTTTGAAGKTATTTGGAGATGCGGACCTCATTATACAACAGGTAAACAACACCTTCCAAGCCAAGCATGTCAGATTGAAGGCCTACAGGGACGAGGTATGGAAAGTGCGAGATTCTTTTTCTGTTTTTGAAATTTCATATATACCCAGGGATATGAATCAACTCACTGATTCTCTTGCTGTTTCAGCCAGCATTTTCATTCCTCCCATGCCCCCTAGGCTCAGTTATGAGATTCAAGTAAAATATCGACCATCCTTACCTGACAATATCAAATATTGGAAATTTTTTGAGGGTGATGATGAACTTAAAAGATTTCTCCAAGTGGTAGAAGAATTTTCTGATATGCCTGTTGACCAGTAGAATCTAAATGTAGAAGAATCCCAGAAACCTATGCTAAAGAAAAAATTGGGTCAACATGATATTGTTCAGCTACCCAACAATTATATACCCCGAGGTTTGGTACCCCTGGAAAGGATTTTTGACTAGAATGACGTTCCTTACAAGCCAGACAAAAAGAAGAAAGATCCAACTATTCACGAGCATAACATAGGAGGTGAAAGCCAACCCAAACTTATAAATTTGTCTTCTGAATTGACTTTTGATCAGAATTCCAAATACTGCAATGTTTTGAAGGAGTTTTCGGATGTTTTTGCTTGGAAATATAGTGACCTAAAGACTTATGACCCTGATATTATTCAACATAAGATCCCTCTTGAAAAAGACACCATTCCTTTCAAACAAAAGATTAGACCTATCAGTCCTCTTATGCTGCCTGTGATTGAGAGAGAAATTAAAAAGATTCTCGATGCCAAGATCATTATTCCCTTGAGATACTCCAAATGGATTGCCAATCTGGTGATAGTAAGGAAGAAAAATGGTGAGGTCAGATTGTGTGTAGATTTCAGAAACCTAAACAGATGCTCTAAGAAAGACAACTATCCCCTCCCTAAGATGGAACACTTGCTGCAAAGGATTTCAGGGGCCAATGTCATGTCTTTCCTTGATGGTTTTTCCGGTTACAATCAGATTTCTTTCCACCCTGATGACCAGGAGAAGACTGCATTTACTACTCCTTGGGGTACCTTTATGTACGCCAAGATGCCATTTGGGTTAATGAATGTCGGGGCCACATTCCAAAGGGACATGGACATAGCCTTCATGGGAGAAAAGTACAAGTTTTTCCTCATATATATTGATGACATCACAGTATATTCCGACAGCCATGAGGAGCATCTGAAGCATTTGAAAAGAGTGTTCTTAAAATGCAGACAGTTTGGGATCTCATTGAATCCCAAGAAATCTCAGTTCACTCTAAGGAAAGTTAATCTCTTAGGCCACATCGTCTCAGCATAAGGTGTAATGATTGATCCAGCTCGGGTAGAGGAAAATCAAAAGCTGTCCTTTCCAAGATAAAAAAAGGACATTCAATCGATGCTCGGTAAGATAAATTTTGTTAGAAGATTTGTGCCAAATTTTGCCGAATTAGTTAAACACATAACATGCATGCTGAAAAAGGGGTCTGAGGTAAAATGGACAAACAACATGAGAAACTCCTTTCAGGATATCAAGCAAGTGATCATTGAATCCCCGACTCTGATCAACCCAGATTACAGTAAGATTTTCTATGTTTTTTCCTTTGCTTCTTATGACACAGTGGCAGCAGTTCTGCTACAGAAAGATGATGACAACTTGGATCATCCCATGGATTTCTTCAGCAAAACACTCAGGGACGCTGGATTAAGGTATGACCCTATCGAGAAACAAGCTTATGCTCTCATAAAAGATTTAAAATCCTTCAGAATTTATATTCTCCACTCAAAGGTCATCGCATATGTCCCTTCATCTTCTGTAAAAGTTGTTTTGACTCATCCGGATATTGATGGAAAGAGAGCTAGATGGATTGCAAAGATGATTGAGTTCAATATTGAAGTAAAGCCCACCAAATTGGTAAAAGGCCAGGGCCTTGCTAAGCTTTTAATGGAGGAAAATCATAAGATGTTGGACATTAATTCCGTAGGAGAAATTTCAGAAAATTTGCAGACAGAGTTGGCAGCGGAAGGACAGCATAACAGTCAACAAGTGGGAGAGCACTTGTCTTCTTGTGAATGGTATTTAGGTATTATAAATTTTTTTCAAAATCTTGAAGTTCCCCCTGAACTTAGTATGAATCAAGCTCAAGCTCTTAAGCTCAGAGCTATCAAATTCTGCATTTACAACAATCTGTTATATTAGAAAGACCCTGCTGGTTTGCTTCTCAGATGCTTAGGTAAAGAAGTGTCGGTCGAAGTGACACATCAGTTTCATTCAAGTGTTTGCGGTGGTCATCATTACTGGAATACCACTGCCCATAAAATCCTAAGGGCTGGATACTATTGGCCTTTCCTCTTCTCAGATGTGTGTGCATTCATCAAATCTTGTGACAAATGCCAAAGATTTACGGGTAAGCAACAACTAAAATCTTTACCCCTCAGACCTATAGTGGTGAAGGGCCCTTTTCAGCAGTGGGGTTTAGATTTTATAGGTGAGATAAATCCTTCATCCAGTGGTCAACACAAGTGGAGTTTGGTAGCCACATATTATTTTACAAAGTGGATAGAGGCGATTCCCACCCGGAATGCTACACACCAGGTAGTCATGAAGTTTCTTTATGAAAATATTTTGAGTAGATTCAGTTGTCCTAAGAGGCTGGTAACAGATAATGCAGTGGTGTTTAAAGCGGAAGCATTGGTAGACATGTGTGAATCAATGGGCATCCAGCTAGTACACTCGACCCCTATTACCCTCAAGGTAATGGCTTGGCTGAATCATCCAATAAGAGCTTGATCAAAATCATAAGAAAATTGTTAGAGGAAAATAAAAGGAATTGGGATTCCAAACTGAAATTTTCTCTGTGGGCAGACAGAGTAACTATTAAAAAATCCATAGGAACTTCCCCATTCAAATTGGTTTATGGGACTGATGCTATTTTTCCTGTTCAGTTAGTTTTGCCAGTGGCTAGGTTCTTTTAGGAAGAGAAAACCGAGTCAAATGACATGGTAAGAAGGATGCTTGATTTGGTGGAACTGCAACAAGCTCGCAAACAGTTAGTCGACATATCAGAGGCTCATCAAAAGAAGATCAAAAAGACTTTTGACATAAAGGCGAAGGTGGACAGTTTTCAGATCAGTGACTCGATTCTAAAATGGGATGCTCTTAGACAGGATAAAGGAAAGCATAACAAGTTCAATTCTTTGTGGACAGGTCCTTTCATGATTACTCAAGTACAAAATAACAACACTTTCATACTGCAGAATCTGGAAGGCGAAGAAATGTTCGATGGCCCGGTAAACGGGTGATTTTTAAAACTCTATTTTGTCTAAGGCTATGAAGCCTAGACATTGTAATGTTAGTCTTAGTTTTTAGTTTTGAATAACTCCATGCCCAATGGAAACACTAGCAGATAGTTTAGTTTTTATGTTCTTTTCAGGAAAGCCATTGATTCTATGGTTCTTGAAACCTCACAGGGAGGTGTTCATCCCCAATAGGATCCAGTGTTATCTCCTCAAATAAATTGGTGGATTTTTTCTTTTTGAGGTGATAGGTTGTGATCTAAATTTTATTTCTAAATTTGTGTAAGTAGGTTAGAGAGTCTCTATTTTGAAAATAATCTCAAAAGAAATTTTGGATTTTGTTTGGTCAAGAAAAAGTCAAAATCTCAGGTTTCGGTGGTTTAGGCGAGCCTCAAATGTGCTCATTAAACACTGAAATCCTTTGTTCCCGGCAGTTAAGGGGTCGAAGCAAGAAGGAAATTAACCACTGAAAGTGTTTCAATGGTAAAAATGGAAAGCCTGTGCTTTCGCACGATCCAGCTGTCAAGTTGGCGCAATGATTAAAACATAACCACTGAAAGCTCTCCATGGTGGAGGGTATGCACGTTCATGGTGTCTATCCAAAATTTTTGAAGCTCCTATGTCCTTTTAACCACATTGGTCTTTTCAAAATCCAAATACAATGGTGATTTTCATGTATGATTTCACGGATCCTCCCTCCATTTCAGTCGCAAGTACACTAGCCATCATGATCTAGTTATTCCTTCATTGAATCCACGATGAGTCATTATGAATCCCGAAGATTGTTGAGATAACTGTGAGTTCACGATTTCATCAGTCAATCGTATTTTCAGAGATTCTAATCCTGCTTCCTCTGGTGATTGTCAAAGCGCCATTAGAGTCCAGCGAGCACTCTCGAGTCAAGTAAGCCTGGTCGGGTTATCAGGTAAGCTCAGAATCTATCCTCTTCCATTTTTAAAAATGAAAATCCCACCGAAAATCTTAAGTTTCAGCATATTCTCAGTCAAATTGTCGTTCGAAACTGGGTTAGTTTTTTGAACTCGGTAATCCTAATGTTTCTGTCACCCTGTTCCACCGGTTTTTCATGAGTGATATTTGTTGTATGCCTGATCTCTAGAGTCATTGTCTCCCTGGACGTCCAGCTCCCCAGAATCACAGGCACACTCAAAATTGACCCATGTCGAAAGCAAGGCCAGTTTTGAGATCTGAGGTAGATGGAGTTTGGTATTTAGAAGCTCACCCGGAGGTGGCAGAATTTTTCAAACAAACCAGAGTTTTTGCATACTGTGAGAAATTAACCAAATTTCACCAACAGGTGGCCGAATATTTTGCTATTTCCTATGATGGAAGGACTAATAAAGTAGGAAAGGAGGATATTATCATCAACGAAGCAACCATTGCCGAGTACACAGGTTTACCCAGGTCAGGAGACTATTGGTTCAAAACTACCATACCTTCAAACACCGAATTCAGGTCATATTTGCTACCAGTACATAAAGATTTGATCTGGAAGAAGGACATTCCAATGTATTATTTGGAACCAAAGTGGCAGTCCCTGTTGAAAGTAATTTTGGTGTATATCACTTGTGAGGGGTGCTACAATAGGGTAATGTTTTATCATTTTCAACTTCTAAATCATTTCACAAGCAGAGAACTTATAAACCTACCTTACTTCTTTCACAAAAACCTAACGAAGATGGCAAGACAAGTGAAAGCCCAGCCTGCTAAGGTTTCCAGTAGATTATCACATCAAGGTCTTATTACTCTTCTTGTAAGAGAATCTCTGCAGAGGAAACAGATTGAATGGAGCTTCTTTTTGTTTTGGAACGAATTTCAAACAGAAAGACCACCAGAGGCAGAAACTAAGAAGGAAAGTGGCAGAAAAACTCCTACTCCGAAAAGAAGTCATAGGAAGAGGAAAGGAATATCACTACCAAGAGATCCCATAAAATCATCCCCTAGCAAGAAGAAAGGAATCAAGAGAAAATTGCAGTTTGAAGGTAAACAGTCTAAAAACCCTGCCACAGGAAATAACTCTCTAAATCTACCTTACAGTGATTCAGAACCAGAACAAGAGGTGGCAGAGACACGGGATAACATGCAGACTAAACAGGGTGTATATTTTCATTCAAATCTACCTTCATCAAGTCCTCCAGAGGCCCATAGGAAACCAGAAGAAGAAGCCTCCTCCAGCAAGCCTAAAATAGCTAGATCACGGAAAATCAACAAGCTCCTGCAACAGGTTTATGAAATGGAAGTCCTAGAAAGGGTGATCAAAAAAGCTAATACATACCTCACTGATAGAAATGCAGAAATATTCAAAATGAATCAAACTCTCAAAGAGAAGCATGATAAAATTAAATACAGAAACAGGGTATTGATCAGAGAAAACATGAAGCTGTATAGACAACTCAGGATCCTGAGGTTGAAGTTAAAACAGTTTCAATCACCAGCAAAGGAGAAGACTGGATTGGAAACTCTGGATAACTTATCCATGACTATGATGTACACACCAGAACACCCCACACAGCCAGTGGAAGTTTGCAGGTTTGCACGAACAAGGGCTGCCTCATCTAAGAAACCCTAAGCATCAAAAAAGGGATCCAAGTTGAGCATTTTTGCAAATTTTGAAATTTTCTCAAAGATGAAGTTTCGATGGTTTAGGCGAACAGGACGACTCTTCATTAACCATTGAAAGTGGTTCTTTCGGTAGTTAACCCACCCAGAAGCTTTCCAAGTTAACCACCGAAAGCCTATCATGTTCAGAATAATCAAGTTTTTACACAGATCAAGGTTTTTTGAGTTGAAAAGGTTTGAAATATTTTCGAATGAACATCTGATGAATTATCAAGACAAATACAACAATTATTTTTGACAGATTGTGGAAAGAAGAGGTGTTTCAAAGGTTTTTGATATCTTTTGACAAAGCCAGAAAATCAGGACACTTTGCCACCTCAACAGATTCGAATTTGCCTCTCTTGGAGAGTCATCATTTAGCCTTGGGAGGCTATCCTGCACTTCACCAACAATCAAGAAGAAAGAAAGACCATGAAATCTGGGATTGACCTCATTTTTGGGGATCATCCCACATCTTTTGCAACTGAATTTTGAGTTACTATCTTTAGTATATTTGATCCTTGTTTTCAGGATCTCAGAACTACTTTGTAAAGCTATAAAGCTTAGGATAGAATATGAACCAAGGGTTCGATTTGGGGTTCTATATGCTGCTACTGTAAACAAGACAAGACTTATTCTTAATATTTGAAACATTGCAAGCTTCCTTCATCTGTGTTGTCAAACCTTTCTTTTCTGTTCTATGATATCTTATGAGTGAATGATTTCTTTATCGACGCTTATTCAATCTACATGTGACTGTCATATCACTAATTGATTGATTAAGTTAAGAATCATAAGTTATTGCCTTATTTTTTAAACCAATTGCGCTTATTGTTTTATATGAGTATAATCTGGTTCGACAACTATCTTCTGTTCTATTTGATCAACCCTTGTCTAATCGCATTCTTAGAAGGCCTTGTGATATTTGATATTACTAGACAGTCTTAAAAACATAGTCCAGTCCCTAGATATTCATCTTGATCCAAAAAACCACACTTTTATTGAGAAAATAGTTACTAAAAGATTAAGTTACCAGGCATCTCTGACTTACAGCCTAGGAGAGTTTCCTGGAGTGATAACACCACCATTCTAGCGAGTCTTTCACTCTGTATTTTTATAGTCTCTGTACATTTCTTTGATTAATAGAAATCATGTATTACTTTATATCTGTGTTTATGGTTGCATCTCTGATACATTTCTGTTATATTATTAAATATCTGCAATATCTCTATGCATTTCTTTATTATATCTCCGCTCTCATTTCGTGCTGAAAATAATCCGGATCAATAACTGATCAGTGCACTGGAAGATATTGACAGACTAAGAATTAAGAACAAAAAGCAAAGACAATTGTTGATACAGTTTGAGAAAGACAGTAAGGGACATGATGAAGACCCTGTCCTATTAAAAGTGGAATTAGAGGAGGCAAAGAAAATCGAAGATATTCTGAAACAACAACTATCAGAAAAGAAGGCAAGATGTGAAGAATTAGAACACGAAGTAGTGAAAATGAGGAAAGAAATGGAGAAGTTTCAAGACTTTTATAATCAGAATCTGTCAAGCATCAAAGCCTCAAAAGGATTAGCCACCATTCTGAATAAGCAAAGGAATCCAAAGTTCAAAACTAGTTTGGGTTATGAAGAAGGATCAAGTAGTGGTAAGCCAAGAAACGAAGAACCCATCAAGTTTGTCAAGTGTACAACCAATAACCACAACAAACCTACAGAAACAAGGGAAGAAAATCAACTTCCCAGAATGAGTAAAGAAAAAGGTGCCAGGACTAAATCTGTAGAACAAAGAAATAATGTGCTCCCTGCTAAAAGACTTCATCAGCATGGAAGAAATCGATTTTCTCAAAGAAGACCACCACTTTCCAGGTACAATTTTTTTTTCTATGGTTATTGCT
Organism: Picea glauca; assembly: GCA_000966675.3. NCBI lineage: Eukaryota > Viridiplantae > Streptophyta > Pinopsida > Pinales > Pinaceae > Picea > Picea glauca. Next base: position 98,235 of record JZKD02S0418313.1, on the reverse strand, counting down.
TCTACTGTTCTAATTTTGGTCAAAAAGATGTAAATTGTTCCTTCATACTTAGACATGAGCAATTAATTCTTCGAAGGAATAAATACTTCCCACAACAAAGAATGATATATCCAAGTAACTATCCTTCACAGACTGCAAATTGCCAAATTAAGTCTAGGGACATGCAACTAAGGAGGCCAAGAAATAATCAATAGATAATGAGTAGACAAAAATGCAACAATGATTTTGACCTATTGAATAATGACATTGAATGCTACACCTATCATAACTTTGGACATAAATCTATTGACTGTCGGTTAAGGAACTATGAACCAAATTCGAAATCCCCTACTGAAAATGTCAAGTTTTGGAAGAAGAAGGAAAGTGAAAAGTGTGGATTAGTATTGTCCACTCAAAGAAAAAAAACCCTTGGTATATAGATAGTGGATGATCCAAACACATGACGGGAGACAAAGGCAATTTTCTATCTCTAATTGAAATCAAATCAGGAAACGTAACCCTTGTAAATGATGCTCCAGGGAAAATAAAGGGCAAAGGGATGGTGAGCTCAAGTAATGGAAAAGGAAAAGCCCAAGATGTTCTATTTGTATATGGGATGAAACATAATCTTCTCAATGTAAGTCAAATGTGTGACAAAGGATGTGAAGTGGTGTTCACGTCCAAGGACTGTAAGGTAAAAAATGTAACCTCGGGACAAGTGGTGGCCAAAGGCATAAGGACAGGAAATAATGTATATGTGCTGAAAGAAAATAGAGAAGAATCTCATCTAAGAATACATGATGAAAGATGGTTATGGCATAAGAGACTTGGAGATATAAATTTTGACCACTTAATCAAACTCAAAAACATCGAGGCAGTAAAAGATCTTTCGAGAATATCAAAGCCCCAAGATTCAATGTGTAAACCCTGTCAAGTAGGGAAGAAAAACAGGACACAGTTTAAGTCCAAGAGCTTTACTTCAATAGAGAAACCACTCCAACTAGTTCATATGGATTTATGTGGACCATCAAGATAGGAAGGCAGAGGGAAAGAAAACTACTTCATGCTGATTATCGATGATTACTCCAGACTTACTTGGGTTGCCTTTCTCAAGGAAAAGGCTAAAGCATTTGAGAAGTTTAAAATATTTAAGGCTTTAACTGAGACTCAAACAGGAAAGAGGTTAAACACAGTAAGATCAGACTGGGGAGGAGATTTTATGTCAAGAGACTTCAAGAAATTCTACGATGAGCATGGGATCAAGAGAGAATACACAATCCCAAGAACTCCACAACAAAATGGAGTTGTTGAGAGGCAAAACAGAATAGTGCAGGAAATGGCTAGGTCAATGATGAATGAGAAGAACATTGGCCAAACCTACTGGGTAGAAGTAATACACACAGCAGTACATGTTCTTAACAAAGCTCACCTCAGAACACAAAGTGACAAGACACCTTATGAACTGTGGTTTGGGAGACCTGCTTCAATTAAACACTTCAAAGTCTTTGGGAGTAAATGCTACATAAAGAATAATGATGAGAACCTCGACAAATATGATGATAGGGATGATGAAGGTATCTTCTTAGGGTATGCTACAAATATTAAAGGATATAGATGCTATAATAAGAGGCTGCATAAAATGGTTGACTGTATTGATGTAAAAGTTCATGATGAAGGAATCCCAGCAAGAGAGATGTACATTAATGAGTCTTCTACAGAAGACAGCTAAAGTTGAAGATGAATAGGTCCAAGAATCAGAAACCGAAGACTCTGAATTAGATGAAGACTCAGACATTGAGACAGACTCAAATCAGCAGTCAACTTCAAATTCCTCCTCCAGAATCATTCAAAAGAATCATCCGGCAAGTCAGATAATTGGAGATAAAGATAAAGGTGTAAAAACCAGGAGAAAGCTAATAAAAAAAACGAATAGTCTTATATAGCCTTTATATCCATGCTGGAACCCAAGAATTTTAATGAAGCCAACAAAGATGACCACTGGGTTAAAGCAATGAAAGATGAACTTGATCGGATTGAGAAAAACAATACGTGGGAGATGGTTCATAGACCTGAAGATAAAAATGTCATTGGCTCCAAATGGATCTTTAAGAATAAATTGAATGAATAAGGGAAAGTTGTCAGAAAAAAAGTAAGGTTAGTCTATAAAGGATATGCTCAGATAGAAGGACTGGATTTTGATGAAACATTTGTGCCCGTAGCAAGATTAGAAGCTATCAAAATGTTTCTTGCCTATGCTTGTCATAAAAGGTTTAAAGTCTATCAAATGGATGTCAAGTCAGCTTTTCTAAATGGAGATTTAAGTGAAGAAGTCTATATGGAACAACCAGAGGGTTTCAAACTATCTGATAACCCTAACTTAGTATGCAATATGAAGAAAGCTTTATATTGGTTAAAAAAATCCCCTCGATCCTGGTATCATAGACCGGATACGTATCTCAAAGACAAAGGGTTCAAGAGAGGAACAACTGACAATAATCTATATATTAAAATAGAGGATAATAATTTGCTCATCGTATTTGTCTATGTAGATGACATCATCTTCGGATGTAATAAGGATCCATTGGTACAATGGTTTGCTTCTGCCATGGAATCTAAGTTTGAAATGTCCATGATAGGAGAACTTCCATTTTTTCTTGGTCTGCAAATTACTCAAAGGTCTGAAGGGATGTTCATTTCTCAAAAAAAATATCTAAGAGAAATGTTGAAAAGCTTTCAAATGGAAGACTCCAAACCTGTGGATACACCTATGGTTACTGGATGCAAATTAAGCAAGAATGATGACTCACCTGATGTTTATCAAAGATCATATAGGTCAATGATAGGCATCCTGATGTACATCACAACATCCCGCCCAGATATAATGCATGTTGTTGGAATGGTAAGAATATTTCAATCTGCACCTAAACAGAGTCATTTGCAAGCTGTCAAAAGGATATTCGGGTATTTGAAAGAAACAATGACTTATGGTCGATGGTATCCTAGAAATCAGAATTTTCAGTTAACTGCTTATTCAGATGCAGATTGGGCAAACTGTGTTGATGAGAGAAAAAGCACCAGTGGAGGAGCATTCTTCTTGGGTGACTCATTAGTAGCATGGCTTAGTAAAAAGAAATGTTCCATTTCTTTATCAACCACAGAGGCAGAGTACATTGTTGTTGCTACCTATTGCACTCAGGTATTATGGATGATTCAGACACTTGAAGACTTGGAGGTAAAATATGTTGCACCGATCCCAATTCATTGTGATAACACTAGTGCCATTAGTGTGTCTAAGAATCCTGTATTCCACTCCAAGACCAAGCATATTCCCATAAAATACCATTTTTTGAGTGAGCAAGTCACCAATCAGGTTGTTTAGGTTCAGTACATTCCAACCATAGAACAAATAGTAAACATCTTTACTAAACCCCTAGCTAAGACCCCTTTTGAATATCTCTGATAGAAGTTGGGTGTCATCCTGTTTCACACCTAAGAGAGTCCATCCTGTTAGGGGGAGTCTTGTATTGTTTGCATATCTGATACCTCCTAAAAATACTGCAATATCTCATGGGGAGTGTGTTTTATTTGACATTGATGTCAAATGGGGAGAAAAGAACAAGTTCGGGTGCCTTTGCTGCAATCAATGCCAAAGGGGGAGATTGTTAGCACGTTTTACAACCAGTGTATGCTTGTCATTGATGGCAAGTGCAACAACGATGATGGATTGTGTACAGGAAGGATGTGCCAGGTGGGCACTAGAAGTCTTTTGGGAAGACGCTGCAAAGCAAGCTCAACAAGATCAGAGTATGCAGTGCAATGATGGATCTCATTGAAGATTTCCCGATGAACGTCAGATCTAAGCTCGAGGTTCGACCAGTGTTGGATCCAGTATAACCTACATGCTCTTTAATGAGCAAGGTGAAATTCAAAACCATGAAAAATCACCTCAACAAAGACTCCATTTCAGATTTTCAGTTACCGGGAGAAGGAGAAGCCAAGAGTCGAGACTCTCCAACACATGAGTCCCAAAGTCGTGAAATGTGAAACCCCAAAAACCCAAAAAAAGGCACATCACTCGGAGTGTTGGATACCAGGATTTCAGTTACTGGGAGATGGAAATGACAAAGACTCTCATCATAAGGATTCCCAAAGTAGTGAAACCCGAAGTCGAGAAATGATAAAAACTCCATACCGGAGTTTCAGATACAGGGAGTAGGAGGAGTCAAGATTAAAGACTCTTCATCAGAGGAGTCCTAAAATTGCAAAACCTGAAGTCGCGAAATGTCATAGACAAGCTTTGTTTCGGAGTTTCAGGCACCGCAACATGGAGAGTCAAGAAACTTTACCATAGGAATACCGAAATGTTGATTCACCGAAATGAGAAACGTTGGAGTACCAGACCATTGATCTGACTCCATTTCGGAGTTCTGGATACTGGGAGTTGAAGTGTCAAAACACTTCACCACAGGAGTAACAAAATGTTGAAATGACAAAACACAACATTGCGAAATGTATCTTTTGAATAAGTCTATGGTCACATCCATTGGTCACATTGGTGAGAAATAGAGGAAAGAGATAGAGAAACCAAGCTCCATTTTGGGGATCGTGACATGGAGTGTCGAGACACTTGATCACACGAATGTCGAATTGCCGAAAAGATGAAATGAGAAACATGGTTAGGCTCATCTAGAGGCCATAACCTTTGGTCACATCAGCGAAAGATGGGGGAAGGAGTTAGTGAATACAAGCTCTATTTCAATGTTTCGGGGGTTGGGAAATGGAGAGTACTAAAATCCTCCACCATGGTGATCCTGAAATGTCGAAGAGTGGAATGCCGAAATGAATGCAAGACTAATGAAAGTCATCCAATGGTGCAGATGAAATTGAATAAAATCGGAGGGCTACTGTTGCACGTCATAGTGCAACTGCCATAAACCACTGATGGTTTCTGCCAGAGGACTCGAAGACACTTCGGTGTGATTGACAGAGGAGGTGAAGAATCTCAAGGCATCTGCAAGTAGAACACTGACTGTTCATGGAGGCGATTGACAAATGGATGAGCGTTGGAGCCCGTAGCTACAATAGAGTAGTTAAGCTCGATTGTAACAGAAGATGAAGAATCTTAATTGCTGGTGATGCGAAGTAATTTGATTATGACACCTAGTGATGATGGACACATGGGATTAACTAACAGAGAAGCTGAAGAGTTTCCATGATGAACAGGAAGAGCACTCAACATGCAGAGTATGCAAAACCATTGGACACAGGGCATGCAAAAGATGCACAGAGAGCATAATAATGTTGAAGAAAGAAGAGATCAATGTTGTTGCGGGGGTGTGGCATGCATGTGTGAAGAAGGAGGTGGAGTGCAGCAGCTGAAATGGATAGAAGAAAAAAGGTGAATTGAATGGGAATGGCGCAAAAAGTGCAAGAGGTAGAAGAACAAAAAAGTGCAATGGATGCGTGCAGGAAGACAATGAGGAAGACGAAGCAGTGAAATCTTGTAGAACAATGATGAGACTGGTAAGTTGTTGTTGAACACTATATCACTGTAATAAGTTTCATTAATTCATATTCATAAACTAGGGTGGTAGGGAGGTGCTAGGGAGGATTGGTGTCCTCATAGGTTCAAGTGGGTGCTTGAACACAGGGAGTTGTAGCTTCCATCTAGTTGGTACTAGAGAAACCAGGGAGTTGGTGCTTCCTTCTAGTTGGTGCTAGAGAAACCA
>JZKD02S0418313.1:55314-84446 GCA_000966675.3 Picea glauca | reverse complement strand
CCACCATATTTTAAGATTTTAATATAAAGATTGCTTTGTGCAAGAAGATGGGGAGACAACTCTGAAAAACTTTTCTCTTTTTTTTTTAGATTGGGATGGTATTTATGTTAGAGGACAACACTCCTTTATGTATTCCTTAGAGATTGTCCTGATGTAAGGGATACTTAATAGGATGTAGCCTATCTAAATATATGGTATAATCAATCATTTTTAGTCTGTAGTGGATGGTACCCTTGGGAAAGAACATAAAGGTATATTTAGGCTCAACTCACTTTCTTCCTTTTTAAGTTATTGTTATGTTTCCATGGCTAACCACTAATCAGAACTCCTTGTTACTCTTTAATAAATATACTTTACTGAATTGCTCAAGGTTCTTGGGGAAACTGCATGAGTAACCTCTAAGTTTGATGGTCAAGATATCACTTCCTTATATTCTCTAGTGGTGGAGGTTTAAGAGAAACTGCCATTAAAGATGCCTTGAGAAAAAAAGAAGATGGAAATATTTGCAAAAATGTGGCTAATTACCACAAGTCATTATTCAATTGATTCTTAGCAGACAATAAGGTTCAAATATAGAAATATTTTTGAAGGAAAATACTTCCCTTTTTGTCTCTTTGAAACTGTCTACTTTTGGTGAAATAAACACCTACAAAAATCTCTAGAATTTTCTATCAACATACTTCAAATTATTTACATATGTATAGTCAAAAATTCAGAAAAAGTGTCAAGAATAGGGGGAAACTTCCCCATAGACTAAGGCCAATGCCTCATCAGTTGACATGACCTATAGAAAATATTCTTTGGAAATGGGTTTGTGATAAAGTTTGAGTCAGTGTCCATTCACTACGAAAGAGACTTCTTCATCATCAATTGTTTTGATATTAACAACCCCATTATCATACACGATGAGTACCTCATAAGGGCACAACCACTGAGTGGTAAGTTTTCCTTTGAAAGTTTTAAATTTGGAGTCAAACAACAAATCCCAATCACCATGTTGGAAGTGTTTCTTCTTAATAAACTTGTCATGCCACTTGCTCCTCTAGTTTTTAACTAATATTGTTCATTGGATAACATCTGTCTTAATCTCATCCAACTCGTTTAATTGTAGAGCTCGTTGTTTCTGAGCCTCATATAAGTTTAATCCCAATTCTGCAGTAATACAAAAAGTCCTTACTTGGAATTCTATTGGTAGAAGTACTTGTTTTCCATACACTAGCTCGTAAGGGGTATGCCCAGTGGTGTTCCTCCAGGTGGTTTTATATGCCCAAAAATCCTCTAGAAGCCTATCATCCCAATATCGATGGTGTAATTGAACAATATTGGTTAATATAGCCTCCAGAACTTTGTTTGTGGACTCTACCTAACCATTATATTGCAGGTGATATGGAGAAGACTTGTAGTGCTTGATCCCATATTTCTCCATTAATTCTCTCATCGGCTTGGAAGTGAATTGATTTCCTTGGTCTATAACAATTTCACGAGGAACACCAAAATGGGTAAATATGTCTTCATAAATGAATTCGACAGTAGATTTTTCAGTAGCAGGGACATTTCGTCAGCTGACGTGGGTCTTCCTATCCTTTGACAACTATCACAACTCCTCACATATTTGGCAACATCTTTAAAAATGTTAGGCCAATAGTAACCTGAATGTAACACCTTATATGTTGTACGTTTGTCAGAAAAATGGCCACCACATGGTCCATCATGACAACTTCATAGGATTTCTGGTATCTCATCTTCTCAGACACATCGATGAATAATCAAGCTTGGACTAGTACAAAAATGGCCATGGCCAACCCAAGAGTAGTTATCACTTTGCATGATAATTCTACTCTTTTCATGAGGTGAAAAATGAGATGGTAACTTACTAGTAGCCAAATAATCTGACATGTCTGAAAACCATGGCGTATCTATAGAGATAGAAAAAAGGTGCTCATCTAGGAAACTATCATCGATGGGAATATCATCACACTCATTTTTTATGCGTGATAGAAAATCAGCTACCGAATTCTCCTTTCCAGGTCGGTCAAGGACAGAGATATTCAACTCTTGCAATAACAGGAGCCACCTAGTCACTCGACCATTGATAATGGCTTTATTTGTAAGAAATATAATGCAAGAGTGATCTGTATGTACAAATACTTCGTACCCTGTGATGTAGTGGCAAAACTTATTGATTGCATGTACCACTGCCAAGAATTCTTTTTCAGTAACTGTATAGTTTAACTTAGCAAGAAACAAGTTTTTAATCACAAAATTAATGGCATAGGACTAATGGTCTTCTTTATGTCATAATAATCCTCCTATTGCAGTATCGAAGGCATCATTGGATATGTGAAATGGAAGATCCCAATTGGGCATCCTAAGAACTGGTGCCACAGATAACTTAGCTTTCATAGTTTCAAAGGCAGTTTGACATTGTTTAGTCCAAAGAAAATCAACATGTTTTATTAAAAATCCAAACATGGGTGCAACAATCTTCGTAAACTTTTCAATAAATTGTCGGTAGTATCCGGCATGTCCAAGAAATATTCTCACTTCTTTTTGAGTCTTGGGGGATGGAAGTCTCAAGATTACCTCAATCTTAGTAGAATCGACTTTAATCCCTTTAGATGAAATGTGATGTCCTAAGACCACTCCTTCAGTCAACAACATTTTACATTTTTCATGATTTAAGGATAGGTTCATCTCTTGACATCTGATAAGGAATTTTTCTATATTATCTAGGGATTCCTGGTAATTATTTCCATATACTGTAAATCTGTCCATGTATACCTCCACACAATCATGAATAAGATCAACAAATATCCCTAGTACTACTTGTTGAAATGTGGCAGGAGAATTAAAAAACCCAAATGGTAAGAGTCTATAGGCATAGGTGCCCCAAGGACAAGTGAAGGTATTCTTGTTATGATCCTCGGGTGCTATGAGAATTTGGTTGTACCCTCTATATCCATCTAAAAATAAGAATTATTTCTTTCCTGACAGAATATCCAAGACTTGGTCAATGAAAGGAAGAGGAAAATAATCCTTTAGAGTGGCCTTATTAAGTTCTAAAAAATTGACACAAATTCTCCATTTCCTGGTTACTTTATTTGGAACTACAACAAGAGGGAATACCCATTTACTGTTGAAGATGGGATAAATAAATTCGACATTCAATAACTTTCGTATCTCCTCTTTTACTATATCCTTGAGTGTCGGGTTCATCCTTCTCTAGGGTTGCCTAACAGGTGTTACTTCTCGTTGGGTCTATATGTGATGAATGCATGTGTCAAGGTGTATACCCTTCATGTCAATGTATTCCCATGTGAATGCACCTGATTTTTCTTTAAGGACATTTACTAACTTCTTTTGTTGGTCTTCATCTAGTCCGGAATTTATATGTAGACATTTCCATGAACTAATCTCATAGGGAATGGTATAAGATGTGGCAGACTCATCTATATCAAAGATAAAATATGTTGAATACAAAATCGATGGGTCCAACTGTTCCTGAAATTCTTCCCCAAATTTGTACTCAAATTTGGGAAAAGATTGTGGAAAATCAACACACGTGATAGCAGAAATAAACTGGTTTAACACATTTTTCGTTGTTTTCTCCTAAAGTGCCCAAGAATGATCACTTGGAAACATGGGTTCTTCCCAGTCCTCATTCTCATATGGGCATTCAAGCCACCATAGATTTTCCATGATAGGTTTAGTTGGTGGGTATATGGTGAGCTTCTGTATAGAGAGTCCACTTGAGATGGTCATTTCTCCTTCTCTACAACCAATAAATGCATTGGTTGTGGCCAACCAAGGTCTTCCCAAAATAACGGGATGTCCTTTGGTAGGATCCTTTGAATGAATGACAAGAAAGTCTACTGGGTACTCCCATGAGGCTAATGTAACTATGATATCATCCAAGATTCCTCTAAGGATAACCTTTGTCTTATATTCTAATTCCAAAATAGTTTTGGTAGGTCTAGGAAGAAGTTTTAACTATAATTCCTACAAGGTAGTAACATTCATTACATTGATGGCTTCCCCTAGGTCTATGAGAGTGTTTCTGATAGGAATTTTAATAATGGTTTTGGTCACTATTGGGTTCCCTAGGTTCCCATATTTTTCAACCCTAGGCTGCTTTTATATGTACTCAAAGAGTTCTCCTATCACATGTAATATTGGAGGACCCTTCTTCTTCCTTCCTAGCTTCTTAATACACAATTCCTTGACCACCTTATTGTAAATTGGAATGTCCTTTATGGCTTGTAGCAAGGGAATTTTGACACAAATATTCTTCAATTCATTCAAGATGTCAAAATCTGGTTGAGTGGTAGGTTTCTCAATCACTAATCTTTTTGGATAAGGAGGGGCCTTTGTAATTTGTGAAGGTTCATTTTGGGGAAGCTTGGGTTCCTAGTCTTTAGGAATGATAACATCTTCCCACTTAGTGTCATCTGTGGGTTTTTTGGGGGTTTACGCTTCTTCTTCTTCCTGGATGACTACTAAAGGCCTCTGTATGTCCAAAACATTTCCCGACTTTAGTTGAATCTCCTGCAATGGAACATGAGAAATAGCATACGTCAGAAAGGCTTTCATCTCAACATTTTGAAGAGGGTGAGTAGGTTTTTTATTGGGATTGGGCACTGGTTGTGCCGGTAATAATTTCAGTCTTGGGGAGCTTGCATTCTAGTATTGTTGTGGTTGTTGTGGAATAGGAGGTAAAGGTGGGGAAACAAAACCTAGCAAAAGTTGTGGGATATTTGGTGGAAACTGAGGGTAAGGATGAGTGGGCATATTGACATGTGGAGCTTGAGGGTTTCCTTGGTTATTCCCTCCTCCCCATCCTTGTAGCCAAGGATGGTGATACTATGTAGACCAGTTTTTCCAACTCGGTGAGTTCCACTATTGTGGTTGTTGATAATAGGGTGGAACTTGAGGCTATATATTTGGGTATGTAGGTTGAATCCTAGGTTTCCATGGCTTCCTAGGCACGTAAGATGACTCCCGAGGATCCCCACTTCTGTAGATGGCTAACAAACTGGGAAATGATGGGCACTTTTCAGTTGAGTGGTCTTTAGTGAAAAAGCCACAAACTGAAATATTATCTAATGGACATTCACTTGAGGAATGCTTCCTCCTGCATCTTGTGAAAAATATACTCATTGTTGCATTTTATTCCTGTTGTTTCTTTTTAATCTTTAGGGTGCCCAACTGGGAACCTATTGTACTTAAGATATCCATTTTGAAGTTATCTAAGAGGTTCCCTATCTCTACCCTTGTGATACCACTTGAACTAACTTCTTTTATGTTTCTACTATAAGGATCTTGAACACTCTTCCTTGTTTTGGCTCTACTCCCTGAGTAATTCCTACACATTTCACAGATTTTGGTAAATGGTTTATGGGATATGTCACCTGATTCCATCAGGTTAAGTATCTCTAAGTATTATTCCGAAATTAATTTAAGGAAAAGAGTCCATACTACATCATCTAGAGGGTCATGATACTTCGATTTATGTGAGATATAAGAAAACCATTCCATATAATCCTCGATATTCTCATCCTCTAACTGTTGGATTTTGAAAATTTCATCACGAGAATCCTTGGACTTGCAGTAGTCTTGGTATTTATTAAGAAATATATATTTTATACTTTCCCAAGACCTAATACTAGATTCTCTCAACCCCATGAACCATCTTAGTGCAAAATCCTTGAGGGTGGCAAGAATTTTTTTTAGTTTCTGGGCATCTTTTAAGTATTTGTAGCTCCTACACAAGATGTCAAACACAAATAGGAAGGTATCTGGGTCTTCACTGCTTTTACCGTAAAAAGTGGGCAATTCCAAGAGTGGAATGTTCTTCATAGTGACATTCTATGTGGTATCCAAAATTGGAAACCTGAAGGTGGTTTCGGTTTGGTTACCAACTTCTTCTTTGTCCTTGTGTCTTACATGGTTGTGATCCTCCTGATCATCCATATTGGTTTGGTTTCCAAAAGGAGAGTACCTAAATGGTTTTATTCTTCAAGATAACAAGCCATCCCAAGGTTATTTTCTAGGAAAGGTATCCCTTTGATGGAAAGGTATTCCTACTGCTTGGATGTCTGGGTCTTTACTCGAGTCAGTCGAAACTATTGTTGCCAAAGTTTCTTTTTCGACTTGGGAAACAATTATATTGGCTGAAATACCAAACATAGTATTCACCTGTTCAGGGTCAATGATGTCTACAAAGTTAGGGTATCTGGATGGTGGTGAAAAAAAAAAGGTTGTGCTTGTTGGTTCTAATGAAGGCCTGATTGGTCTTTCCTCCTGTCCCACTATTATCGATGCTTCAATTTTCTGCTCTGTAGTGTTCCCTGTTTTGGTCTCTTTAGAGACTTCTTTAGCTCTTTGGGTTGAGCTAACCCCTACTTTCCAGTATCAGCCTGTGGAGTTTATGGGTGGAGTGTTCCTTCCTCCGAAAAGGTTCGAAGGAACCTTGAATGAAGGGTTTGGTTTGGTTTTAATGTATCTTCTCTTTGGGTCCCTAGGTTTATTCATGAAATAAAATAAAAAGAAAAACTACAACTGGGTTTGGGGGAACCTGCTATAACAGATGCACAGGTTCTTACCTCTCGTATTAAATTTCCCTCGCCACCAAACTAATACTAAGGTTTAGAAATGATATACTCCCTAACTATTTCCTACCTTAAGACAACTCCCCAAAAACAATGCCAAAAATGATGGCTATTTTATATGCACTAAATCCCTCAATTAAATTGTCAACCCAAGGTAAGTAAACTGAGAGTTGTGGCACTGTATGAACCAAGGAAAACTTTTTAATGGAAGTATTGTCTAACTAAGGGTATGTTCTATCTAAGGATCAATCTACTTAAGAAATGAATCTTTTATTTTTATCAATTAGCAAATCATATTAACGAGCTTGAACTATTTAACCTAAGAAGCTTCAAACAATGGATTGATGGATTATTTATAAAGAAGCAAGCCATAACCTACTTTAAACAAGTTAATCTACTCAATATAATGAGAAACAACAAGTAAATTACTTTTGGTCTTTTATCTTTAAGCAAATAAGCAAACAAACAACTAACCGATCAAGACAATTTCAACAAGTAAACTCTATTCTTAAAACAAACTCATAAACATTTCTATTTTGCGAAGGATAAATCTTAACCTACTTAAGCGAAAAGCATCATGATTGTATTCAGATTCTAATCAATCGAACTATTCTTAATTTTCAATAACAAGAAAAGAGAAATCAAAGATGATGATGATTATGTCTTCGGTGTCGAATAACATCACGATGGCATCTAACTATTAGTGACAGTTCAAGAGGGATTAATTCGATGTTGAATTCTATAGAGAAATGGAAAGTGTGAATCAAGCAATCTAACAAAAGATTTCCCATCATAGAAGCAACACTAAGTATCTTGGAAATCCATGTGATCTCTAAATTCCATGCATCAATCATCAATGATTAAAACACTCTTATACTAATTCAATCACACTCTTATGCTAACTTAAGAAAATTTACAAACTTATGAACTTATGATTAAAAATCTTAATTCAAATCCAATCTCATAATTAAAATTTCAATTCAAATCTATAACTGAGAATTTATAAATCAAACTGGATTAATCCTATCATTAAAACTCAGATTTCAAACTAGAATGCTTTTAGAAACATAACCCAAAAATCTATTTCTATCCTAGCATACTAAAACAAGATTAATGAACCAAATAGATCTATGAAAACATAACTGAACTGATAATTAAATCTAGCTTGATTACAACTAATAAAACTTGCAACTATTAATCCATTTAAGCTTTCAAATAATCCTAAATCAAAACTCTGCTTACACTAATCCTTTGTTCACATAATACTCTATTTTAATCACCAAAACCAAATTAAAACTTTAGTACATCATCTAAGTTAGTATCCTGCAGAAAAATTGCTAAGAAATAAGAAACACAGCATGACAAATAACCATCTCCTATAAGCAATATGCAATTTAAAGAAAGATGGATTAGACAATTAAATTACAATTAACATGTATAGTAATTAAAATTGAAAAATGCATACAACAAGGAAACAAGTAAAAATTACAACTAAGAAAATAAAACACATGATATATCTATCTATACAGTCAGCCGGACCATTGGTGCCCCCCCCAGCAAGTCGTGGCTACCCTTCAACAACAAAACATAGGCTTAACTCAACACGATTCTGTCATTAATTAAAAACACAGTCTGGAACACAAGTTTGCAAAGAAATTGTCTGAATTATACAACAAAATTCTTCTTAAAAAAATTATGTGGTCTTGCCACTGCTGGTGGTGTTTATAGGTCAATTACAACACAAGAGGTCAATGAATGGAAGGGTCAACCTCCTCTAAAAATGGAAAATCCATTAAATGTGCTCTAACAACTTTGGCTTCTAGAAAATCTATGTGCCACTCAATGATTAGAATAATCGCCCAATCTAAGGTGTAAAGAGCTCTGTAGCTGGAGGCCACAAGGGGGCACAAAACCTAGATCGTTGATTCGCCCACCACATGCTGCCAATGTACCAACCGTCAACTCCTCTGCGCTCTGAGTGTTGGATCGCATGTCGGATGAAGTGTCGGATCACGTACCGGATGGGGTGTTGGATGAAGTGTCAGATGAGGTACCGGATGGAGGATCGGACTGGGAATTCTCCCTATTACACACAGACCATGCATTAAATCCTTATAAACATCAAACTAAATTGAATTTAGCTCAAAATCATTGTAAAACATTGATTACACATACCTGATATAAATCTGTGATCAATTGATATAAAATCCTTTGAAAAGGCCTTGAAAATGGTCAATAGTGTTGTAATAGATATTGAAAATTTCTGATATTACTTAGGTACTTGTATAATTCAATATGGAACTTATGTTTTGACAGAAATCTAAAATGGCACACAGGAGTGGAGCTGATACCTGTCCAGTGCACTAGTAGTAATAATTTTCAGGTAACGTTACCTGCGCTTGAAGCAGCCTATCAACATGCCAGGGTTCGAAATGTACAAGTGAAAGCTAGAAGCTTGGAGTGACGTTGTTGGAGAATCTGAGAAGGACGTGCTTGAATCATATTGCTATGTCATGGAAATCAACTTCTATTAAGCTATTTAAGTGATGTCAAGTATGTTCTGCAAATATGAGACTTGCAATTTGCTTCATATTTTACCAATAGATGTTGGATCAGTTTCTGGAATATTAGAAAGGATTAAAGACAAGAAGATATTTAGTAGTTTTACAAGCTTCATTACCCCTGGCATTATCTATCGATGCAACCTAGATGTGGAAAAACCAGGGTTTGTGGTTTTTAGAGAGACTGTTGTGCCAGGCTTTGATCGGACAGAGTTTGAGGCTAAACATTTTTTCATAACCAGCTTGGATGGAACTCAGATCCCAATGTTCATTTTATCCAAGAAAGGCATCGTTCTTGATGGTTCTCATCCAACTCTATTATATGGTTATGGGGGCTTTAACATTAGCATCACCCCAAGCTTCAGTGTTGGTCGCATTGTCATTTCAATACATTTACGGGCAGTTTTTGCTATTGCAAATATTTGTGGTGGCGGTGAATTTGAAGAAGAATGGCATAAATCAGGCTCTCTTGCCAAAAAACAAAATTTGCTTTGATGATTTCATATCTGCTGCCGAGTTCCTTGTATCAAAGGGGTATACACAACCTGATAAGTTATGTATTGAAGGAGGCAATAATGGTGGACTTATTGTTGCAACTTGTACAATTAGAGACATGACCCATTTGGTTGTGCACTGGCTCGTGTGGGTGTTATGGACATGTTGCGTTTTCATAAATTTACTATTGGCCATGCGTGGACTACTGATTATGGCTCTTCAGATAAGGAAGAAGAATTCCAACGGCAGATTAAATACTCACCATTGCGTAATGTAACAACACTAGGCTTCAGATTCTCTCTGACAGAAGAGGAATTGCTTGGCTTTTATCTGAAGAAAAGAGTCCAATACAACCATCCACTGAAATTTGATACAATCATACCAACCTTGGACTTGTATCAATATGACCCTTGGGAATTACCAGGTTTGTCTCGTGATATTGGCGAGAAACAGTGGTCCTTCTTCATTCCAGAGTTCATGGGAAGTCATGCTCTCGGCCTAACAGACTGACAGTGTCTATTTTCTAGAAGGCCACCGGTTCAGAGAAAGCAGTTCGCAATGAGCTGCTTCACTGCATCGGTCTAAAGAAAACTCTAGTGTTTTATAAAGGAAAATCCCCTGGCACGCAGAGGACGGACTGGATGATTTGGAGGATGCGGATGAGGCAGCATTGTTTAAAGACGTGGACAACACATGTTGCATGCACAAAAAGCACCAATCACGCGATTTCAGGATTTTGACCATCGTTTTGACATTATGCTACTTCCTCCGAAAGTCTAAAATCTGAATTCGTGGTTCCATCATTGTGCCAACGGAGAGGGATTTGTGTTGATGCAATGGCTTGAGGGGTTTTGAGATAACAAACGATCGTAGCAGTGCAGTCCCTGCATATATGGTTGAAATCCCTTGAAGGTATTAACACGAACTGTGAGGAAGTTGAATACATCTCAGAGAAGTACTGGCGGCTTGTGATCCGATATCTTGGCTGACTTATCCCCTATAGATCGTGCTTACACATTTCTCATGTTGGCCAAGGCAATTGTGACATTATTCACTTTTAAGGTGTAGCGGGGAATCTCCAGATGAGCATAATGTAAAGAGAGAGCTAGAGAGATTGGATTTGTATACCAACAGGATAGAATATTATATTGACAGGAGTACATCATGTCCTGCAACACCCTTAAATGCACAAGCAGCAACTCGTTTTATCGAGCATTCATTACTCGATCTTACAACAGAGCAAAGGCGTGATATGCGGGATATAAGTTGAAGAATGGGACTTGATCCCGACAACTTCAGATATTTTTGTGCATGGAGGTGAATCAAATACATACACTATTATAAACAGTTCGGAAAGTAGGATTTTGTTTGTGATTTTAAGTTAGTTTGGATTACTGTTATGATTAGTTAAAGACGGTTTAAGTTAGTTCATTTTCAGTTAGCTATTCAACCTCCTTGAGAGAGGGAATTTATGGAGAGGTTCATTCATTGTAAAGGGGAGGGACCCTGGGGGTAAACCTCTATGGCAGAGAGCTCCTTTTGGAACGCAAAGTTATTTTGAAATCTGGAATGGAGTTATACAGAGTGACATGTTGACTTGATAATGTGAGATTCATCATGGTCATTTCTTTCACTATGTTCTCTTTTTTGTCATATTATCTATCTGTTCCTTTATCGATTGAGTTAAAATCTGTTTGGAATTCATTTTACATGCTCCTTACACACAGTTGATAAGAGTTCCATTTTCAATGGTGACTGGTTAGAATTCACTTCAGATAAGTGCTCTGCATCAAGTTACCAGCCTTTAGTTTTTTCCTCCAAAGTTGTAGTGAAAACTCATCCTTGATAGATGCTTTCACTGTGATGGCCTTTTTCCTTTTCTTTTTTTGCTATTATATCATGATTATTTATAGCTGAAAGATAGACTTATTTTGCCTCATTTTCCGCAAGTAATACGATCACTGCTATAATCTCTTTTCTCTGGTTTTCACTTGACTCCATCGCCCAATAGGTCTTTTCAAATCCATGCAACCCCCAATCTTATTAAAAATCTTCTCCGATAAGAAATCTGGACTTCTTACTATGATTATTGAATATTTATAAGTAAAGATCCCTTGGCTATTGAGAGAACTCTCTCTGAGTGTATTAGGTCAGAAGTACACTCAAAATCAATTTTCAGGGATTGGCTTGCTGCAACCCAAGTCAAGTTCCGAACAACAAATACATTTTTTCTTTTTAAAAATGTGCTAAGACTTGGCTCTATTACAACCTAGAGTCAACTCTTGCGACAACAAATAGAATATATAATATCAGTGAAAAAAGGATTCAACCATCACAATAAAGAAATCAAAATGCAAGCCCAACAGGGCCCCTTTGTTCCCTAATAAAAGTTTTTAAATAAACATTTATTTTCTAAACATTTTAATTGACTTCCTTTTTAAAACTGTGTTGTGCTTTTATTTTATAAGTAAAATATTTTTCCTTTGAGCCATGAAAACCACTTTATATGCAATTTGTATCATCTCATATTTCCAACGAGTCCTCCTAGGCACAATTTTGATTCCTAGATCTCAATACATGAGCTTGTGAACTCGAGGTAGGATGATGCAGGGGAGGATATGAGTATGGTGAATTCGATTTGATGGGTTGGGGGAGTGAAGGAGGTGAGGGATTACACAAAATCAATTAAGGATATGAGCTAGGAGAGATAAGGAGGGAGGAGAGAGAGGCCAAGTAGAGGATATGGAGGAGTATGGCAGGTTTGGGGGAATAAGGGGAGTGAACTCGTGTTGTTTTTGAAAACACGGAGGTGAGAGAAGAAAGGAGAGATAAATAGGGAATATACATAGGGATTGGGTTGTAAATGTTAAATAAAACTAAGTATGGGAAGAGAGGAAGTAAGGGGAGAGGAGAGTGGAGTGAAAAGGTGAAAATTCTAAGTATGTTGAGTATAGGAAATTCAAGAAAGAAACTAAATATGGAAAAATAGGAGTGTAAAAAATAGAAGTTCCTAGAGATTGAGAAGAGCTCCAAGATAACATAGACATGGTTCCAATAAACAGGTCCAATAAATGATATGGTTCCATGAGAATGATCATGGTTCCAAGAATTATTTGTTCCAAGAAAAATTAGCTTTTCCACATATTGAGAAGTGATTTTTTGTCGGTCAGATGAAAACATTGGATTTTGAATCCAAGAAATGTGTGACAAAGATGGGACTGAGGGATATGCAATAAACTTATAATAGTTCAAAAATTTGCTTCTTTTGATGTAATTTTTTATTATTATTCCAATAGAGGGAAAATAGAGGTGACCAATTTTTTATCAACAACTGGCTACAACTGTAAGACAATGACCTCCTATGGGTTAAAGAGAAAACTAGAATCTAAAGACCAGATGCCTTCTCCATTGGGCTATGGATTCATATTCAAAATAAGTTCTTTTAATTCCTCTTCCATGGAGTTATCTTCAAATATCACCTCCACTTAGTAATCTCTTTGTTTTGCAAAACTTTGATGGAAGAAGTAAACTATGTACAAACAATATACAAGATCTACCTACCCTATCCTACTTGGAGGAAAGATAAACTTTTAGGTGTAGGTATATTTCCAATGGAGCCATTCAAGTATCCATCTGATCTTTGGAATTAACTCCAAAATTATGAAACATATTGAGGCTAGTACCACATAACTAGGGTATGTTGAAAGTCTGTTGAGGTTGAACCATATGTGTTGAGAACATGTTGGAATTTCTTGGAGAACAACACTTTCAAACAATGTTTCAATATAATCAATTATTGGTTTCTCAAGAATGTTGTTATCTTTGATTGGATGAGGAGTTTCCATTCTGAGAATACTTTCATCATTCTCCTCGTTATTGACCACATCCAAAATCCTTGATTCACTGACAATTTTTTGAAAGCATTTTTCCTTCATGGAATATAAATCTTCTTCATCATTGTTCTCAAGATTAATTTCTTCCACCAATTCCTCTTGCTTCCAATGCTCTTGTGACTTTTCATCATCTGTTCCAAGGCTGAAATATTCTTGTGCATTGGGTTGAGGTTCTTCAATTTCATTCTCAAATTTTCTTCTTGAAGGATCTTCGTATGGAGTATGTGAAGGTATGAAATATTCCTTATCTTATGTCTTTATGGGAGAGGGTGGGTGGGAAAACATTTGGAAAAATGAAGTTTCTAACACGTCCCAACTAGTAATGGTCCCAGGTATTAATGAATAGTACCATTCAATAGCATTCACTTGCAGAGTTTGTTAAAATAATTGACATGTAACATTGTCTACAATGATATTGAAAACATCACATGTACTGTTGAATCTAAACAAGTGTTTCACTGCATCTTTTGAAGTATTTCCAAAGAATGTGGAAAAAATTTCAATTGGAATGTCAGGCATCTGAAAATCTTTTTATGGTAGGTTTAATGGGGTTCTTTGAAATCATCGTCTTATTTGAGAACTTATTCCTTTTGCTCAGTATTTCAAATCCATTGATGGGCTTGGTGGAGAAGGTAAATGCGAATTATGACATGAAAGAAACTCCTCACAGTAGTCATCATATATATCTTCTTGATATTTTTGAATTTTTCCAATGGAATTTTCAGGGCCTTTAATATTTCTTTCAATGTAATGGACATGGAGTTCATTATCCCTAATATTTGATTGTTCTTGACTATTTTTGAGGTCATTCAAACATATTTGGATAATATTTTCATAAACCCTGTGCATCTAGAATAAATAGTAGTCTTCCTGGATCCTCTTTTCGAAACATTGAATCATGGAGACCTTGGTCCTTAAATCATACATGAAATGAAGCCTCATATATCTAAAAAATAAATGGCTCCCCAGTATGGTCACCAAAAATGTTGATGTTTGAATTAGTTAAGATCTAGGAAGCAACCTCGCGTGGATATGAACCCCCCTGCATTTTTATATAGGTGGTACTCCTCTTTGGCTAAAAGATATATCTTGAATCTCTTAGATTAGGAAGAATTCTAGGAAACAAACCCCATATCTTTATTTCTTTGATTTGAACATGGAATGGTTCTTGATAACCAAATCTGATCTTTATGTGCAACAAGAATTCTTTTAACAATAGAAATATTGAAGGAAGGCTTCAACATCAGAATATATACATACCCAACATCATTTATACAACCCTCCAAATCAAATACAAATAGAGGATAAATCCATAACTTATCAGAAGAAAAAGAAGAGAAAAGTTTTGATCATCTCAAAGAACTTTAAAAGAGTTCTACATTTAATACTGAAAATAATTCAATAGGAAAAATTTAAAAATATCACACTCATAAATCCCAAGATCTGAGAAATCATTCGGGAAATACCCTGAAATAGTTCTTTGTGAAATTTTATTCATGAAAGATATTGAACTATACAAAAAATATATTTAGAATTCACATGCATGCAAAGACTCTATGATCATACAAGAAAATGGCAATTTTCACATGCAACTCTATGTGACTAATTTTCAGATTTGAGAAATTGCTTCCTAGTGAACGAAATTTAACACCCTAGCTAATATCACTGAACAATTATACACTGAAATTATTGAATGAAACATATGCAGTGGAAACACAAAAGATCATATATGAACCATCAACACATATGAAACAAAATTTAAGTTTTGTAATCTTGTTATAATTATAAATAGCGAGGGAAAAACAAGCCCTCCTAGCCTATACAATATTACCAAAATTTGAGGACAACCTTATCATCCAAAGTCACCAAAACTGAGAACAACCTTGTTCTCCAATAACCATACAAATCTGAAAAACCAAACCTCAACAATATTTTGGAAATATTCTCTACCCACAAATATTATAAATACCACATGTACAACCTATTGAGGTCATCTGACATTATCTTGTATGGACCTATGCCTTCCTATAAGAGATTGTACAGATGCACGTGGATGTTCCTACAAAAACCAACATGCGTACATGACTTCTCCCACTACAACTTGCATACATGCAAAAAATTGTATGTACACTTCATATGACTCACTCCAGTTCATAAATATCTTCCTTCTAAGGTTTTCTCTCTCTCCCATATTTGAGGTGTTCATTTCCCTGCCAAGAATAGAAAATAGAGAGTCCTCGACCTTAGGCCATATTTTCTCCCCTAGTAGAATTTCCCTTTGTCAAAATCACCAAGCCTCCTAGCACAAGTGCAGATTCACTTATGCTATCTCCATTACACAAAATGATGACCTAATGTCACAATGACATATATCCTTTATATAAGATTCCAATTAGTGAGTTTAGGAGCCCTTTCTAAAATAAACAATTAATTAGAATATTTTAATCATCTTTGTGGGTGTGGAACCCACGCACAAGCCCACTAATCCCATCAAATTTTCCCTGAGGCCCTAGCTTCATTTCTAGGCCAATTTCACTTAAACGAAAGTAAAAAATGGTTCCAAAAAAAATTCCCACATGCCTAACACCTTGGCCTCTAGTGAGAATACCTACCAAATCTACAAAAAATTAACACTCCCTCTTAGCGAGGGAGGTATATCATCCTCCAACATATGGATGCACCATTGTCACTCATAGTAGATATCGCTTTGGATATACCACATCATATGTACTCCAATAGTCCAAACTAGCTACTCCCTCTATCATTATGTAATATCGGTCATTGAATACTGTCACAATAAGTTTTGTTGTCAATTTTGTTTGACTGGTCACATCCTTGGTCACTGGAACACATCCAACTATCTAGTTTGTCTAACAGGTCACATCCTCAATCACTAAGGAAAAATATTTCTGACTAGTCGCATCCCCAGTCACTTGAACACATCCATCTATCTAGTCTATCTGACTGGCCACATCCCCAGTCACTAAGGAAAATCGTGTTGTGTAATATTCCTCATTGTATGCTCCCTCTGTGACTGAAGAAAATCCTACTCCCCAGTCCTCTTAATTGGTTTCCTCCTTTGTCACTGTAGTAAAACTCGTTGAAGCAAATGTATCCTCCATTGAGGTCTCGCATGCCATAGAATCCTCCTACCTATGAATATCCTTTCTATCCTCCTCCACCATTGACACATGTATGTCTATCCTAGAAGATGTCTCTCTCTTGAATAAATCTGAGGGGGAACTACATCTGGATGCCCATATCTCTATCTAATCCAATTGTCTCTCCTTAAGGTTAGGCTCACTTTGATACCTCATGTTCTTTCTGAAACCTGACTCCCTTTGAGTTTTCACAACCTATAGAGCCATTTTCTCCATGTCCACTGTCCTCTACACTATCTTGTGAGGTTTTTCCTCCCTCCTATATCCTTAGGGTTGGCTCCCTATGAGATGGTGTTGTTCGTGAGGTCACCTGCCTCACTCTTCATGAAGCCACCAACTCCCTCTAGACCTATGCTACTGGTGGGGCATCTTCCTCACCACTAGTGGAGCTACCTATTCCTCCTCCTCTATATCTATTCCTCTACTAGTCATAGAACCCATAGGCTATCCCCTCAGCCTATATAGGTTTCCTTCCCTAACTTCAAGAACCACTACTGATATGAATATAGTCCATCTAGGAAAAAATAATGCATGCCCATATCAAAACAATATATGACATCCCTTCCTCTCAATCTCTGAGACTGAGAGGACACTCCTCCTAATTTCTAGAACCCACAACACATTTGACACCCTCAGTATCTCTCCTGAATCCAATAGAAATGATACTATACCATATCCTCAAACTGAGTGCTTGGATCTCGTACCAAGCTCCACACATAATTTTGAGCCAGTCTCTGTGAGAGTGTCAAAAAAATTTCATGCACCTATAATATGGAAATATTCTTTGATATCCACCAAGCATATCTCCCTAATGGAGACAGTCCCTGAAAGGTCGAAGAACAATAAGATCTCTCTCTTGAACCTATCTGCAACCTCATCAACCATTGTTACTGATGCATGTTTCCTTCTTCCTTTTCCCCTCGTGAGTGGAAACTATGAAGCATAGTTACCAAATTCATGGCACTCATAACATATGATATTACTAATATCCTTCTTTTGTCTCAGCTTTGGAGATGCTTCTCTCCAAGAGAATCCCTTCTCCCTGAAAAACCTCTTCTCTCTCGAGAACCCCTTCTTCCCTTTCTAGTGCATGTTGCAAGGGCCTGGTTATCATCACTGCTACTATTTACCACACCATCCATATCATCCCTATATATCAATTGAGTATCTTAATAGATACAATCTGTCCATAATCTGTCAAAGTCTCGTAACTTGTCTCACACACAGATCCACTATACAAATGGATCCCAGGACCTGGGAATACCTCTCAAGGATACATTCACCAACTCAATATCCAAAATTGTCTCATCAATGGCTATGAGTTGATCTCATATCTGAGTAATATTCATAAGGTAACTGACAAATCTGTCTTCACCAATAATCCTGACAATCTGAAGTTGATGCTTCAAGTGTAGCATCATGTCAGTATTCTTGTTTTGGTATAGAACTACAAAATAATCATACATATCCATGGAATTTTATTTCTTGGCAATGTGATGAATCAAGTGGTCCTTCATAGACTCTATCAATACATGCTTGGCCTCCCTTCCTTATTCTTGTGAGCTTCCAACTCCTGTGGATCACTAGGGGCTACAACCACACTCTCAACATATTCCTTGACGTCATTCTCTTCCAATAGAAGGAGAACCCTTTCCTTCCAAGACAAAATGTTTGTTTCTCCTTCTAACCTATCCTTAAGCTTCAATGTATTCACCATATTGACCTTCCCAGAAAAAGAAAAAGAACAAGTACAACACTCTTCCAGTGTTGTAACCAACAATGTGTCTCAACATGATCCCCTTCTCTTCAAATCCAAATATTTGATACCATGTCAATTTTCACATGAAACTATATGTGACTAATTTTCAAATATGAGAAATTTATTCTTAGTGAACCAACAGTAACACCCTAGCTGTTATCACTGAACAATTCTACACTGAAAATTATTGACTGAAAACATATGCAGCAGTAACAAAAAAGATCATAGATGAATCATCAATACATATGAAACACAATTTAAATTCTATAATCTTGTTATCATAAAAACTCATAAGGGAAAAACCATCCCACCTAGCCAATAAAATATCACTAAATTTTTAGAACAACCTTGTCCTCCAAAGTCACCAAAACTGAGAACAACCATTTTCTCCAATAATCATACAAATCAGAAAACCAAACCTCAAGAATATCTTGGAAATATTCGCTTCCCACAAATATGTTGCAGATGACATGTACAACTTGTTGAGGTTGCACAGCATGAGCCTGTATGGAACTGACCTTACCTAGAAGATCTTATATGTATGTACATGATTGTTCCTACAACAACCCATGTACATACACAATTGTTCCCATTACAACCCGCGTACATGTAAAAATGTATATAGACACTTCGTACGACTCGCTTAAGTTCATACAATATATTCTTTTTGAGATTGTCTCTATGTCCCACATGTGAGGTGTTCCTTTCCCAACTAAGAAAATAAAACATAGAGTCCTCAACCTTAGGCCATATTTTCTCCCCTAGAAGAATTTCCCTTTTCTGAAATCACCAAGCCTCCTAGCACAAGTGCGGATTCACTTATGTTATCTCCATTATGCACAATGATGATCTAATGTCACAATGACATATCTCCTTTATATAGGAGTCAGATGAGTGAATTTAAGAGCCTTTCCTAAACTCAAAAATTAATTGGAATATTTGAATCCTCTTTGTGGGTGTGGCACCCCCACACAAGCCCACAAAGCCCATTAACTTTCACATGACGCCCTAGCCTCATTTCTAAGACAATTTCACTTAAATGAAAGTAAAAAATGGTTCTAATGAAAATTACCACATTCTTGGAACTGTTTCCTCTAGTGAGAATACCTCCCGAAGATACAAAAAATCAACAAAAAAATCTTGGAAGAATACAAGACAAACACTCAAGAATCTCAACCTTGTGTTCAATTATGAAATACAAGCAAAAAGCCTTAAGAAAATGGTGTAGTAGAAGAAGAAATGTGAATTAGATGGATATCTCTATTCATTTACCAGAAGCTTGGTTGTATATTGATGGTTGAAGCCTTCTTTTCTGATCTCTTGCTCTAATAATGCAACCTTCTCTAGCCCTTTCGTGAAGCCCTTTCTTTCCTTTCAAAACCAACTCTTCTAACTTGTTGAATAGTTAGGGATTTATCTTTATTTAAATAACCGATTTAATTAATTATTTGTTGAAATCACATTAATTTCATTAAAATTTGTGTCTTAAAGTGGGCCCCTTTGGTCCTTAATAAATGTTTTTAAACAACCTTTTATTTTCCAAAAATTTTAAATGAATGCATTTTTTAAAGTGGAATGTGTTTTTATTTTCTGAGAAAACTCTTTGACCTTTAAGCCATGCAAGACACTTTAGATGAAATATTCATCATCTTGTATTTACAAAGAGTCCTCCTGAGCCCAATTTTGGTTATTGGATCTCAAGTTACGAGCTTGTGAAGTCGAGGTACCAAGCATATTTATCAACACTTCATAAACATGTTGTTGATTGTTCTTTTCATTTCTGAGAAAACCATGGCCAATTTCATCCATTTAAACCTATTACATCATATTCTTCGTCAAATTACCTTTCCAACAAGGTAAATTTTACGCAAATCCAATTCTCATATCTCGATATATGGCCTCCTAAACATCAAGGCTCAGCAGTCATCGATCAGTTTTCATGGAGCAATATGGGCCCTTGATTTCAATTTCTCCTTCCTCCTTTAAAAATTTTGAATTTTGTTAGAAAATGCATATCCCACATTCATGAGAGTATTTTAAATTTTATTGTATATACTGAAAAAGTTACCATGATTCATATGTGAAACATAAAAAGGCTATGAAGACTAAGTCATTTGACCCCTTAGAGAATTAATAAAATAATAAGATATTTTAATTGCCTAGTTATCCTCCCATAGGCACCCAGTCAACATGAGTCAGTGATGAGTCAGTGATCCACATAATCACAACGTGTATCTATATGATAGGTCACTACGATATACCACATGTCACCACCGAATTGGTTGCCACATGCCATACTCCCATACATCGCCATGTGTCACTAGTAATTAGTTACAATGTGTCACTAATACTTGACTTCCACATGTCACCAATATTTGGATACCATATGTCACCAATTATTGGCTTCCACATGTAGTTATGTTCATTGGTTAATGATATAACAAAATTAGGATAAATGGTTGTGGTAATAAGTGGATGAGAGGTGAGGTAAAGTGGAGAGGGTAGAGAAAAGAGGGGGGGGGATATGATGGTGGAAGAGGGATAAGGTGAAGTAGGATGACATGGGTGGGGGGTGGGATATGAGTATGGCAGAGTCGGGTTGGCGGTTTGGGGGAGTGGAGGAGGTGAGGGAGTTTGAAAACACAATGAAGGAAATGAGGTAGGTGATATAAGGAGGGAGGAGAGAGAGGTAGGTTGGAGGGTATGGAGGAGTATGGAAGGTGTGGGGGAATAATGGGAGTGAAACCATGGTGTTTGTGAACCTACAGAGGTGAGGGAATAAGGGAGAGATAAGGATGGAAGATAGGTAAGGACTGTTGTTGTCCCTTGACCAAGTTTTGAGGAGTCTTGGTCAAGTTTGATCTATTTTTGGGACTTCGATAGGATGTTGAAGGTGGAGTGCAAGACGAAGCAGCAATCGCAGGATCTCTGACCCTTTTTAGGGATTTTTGGGTTTTGGGATCATGTAACGGGTATGAGAATGTCGGCCCATGGGTTTACCCATGCTTAGGACTACTTTTGTAATATATATATAGAATCTAGGCAATGTAGGATGTAGTAGTGATTGATCTATGTGATCGAAGGATTGTAAGAGCTCTGTGAATACTATGTAAGAATTACAATGCTAAGTGTAAGAGACTGTAAAATATCGAGAGGAGGCTTTGTGCTGTAACCTAACCCGGGGAAGGAGGATCTAAAAAAGTGTGCAGATCTCCTATCCTATGTGGAGTAGGGTTTTGAAGATCTGTGCATGTAACTGATTGACCAAAGATAATATAAGAGAAGAAGAGTTGGTGGACTTATCCCCAGGGTGGGGGTGAACCACGTACATGTTGTGTTGCTATGATTTGTGTGATGTGTTGATGTGTTTATATGTTTACTTTCTTAGTTCTTTAATATAGATGAATGATAGATATATATGTTGATGCTTTGTGCTTAATGATGTGGATGAATGTTATATCTGACTTATGTAAGTATGCTTAGTGCTTAAATCCCTTAGCTCTCAATGAATATTGTGATCCTCTGTAGTTTGGGGGTTTATCTGCGCTGAGAGTAGGATTTCACTGCGCTGTAACTAAGAACCTGATATTGATGAATGTTAACTGCTAAGTCCTTTGTTAAGTGTTAGAATCATAGATATGTGTCCCAGCTAAGGTTGTAGACATCTGAGTCCTGCAACCACCCCTGCCTCTACCTCGGGCGAGACTTCATCTACTTCGCAGGTGTTACCGAAAGGGATGGTAGTTAGGGTTTTGTTGGTGCATTGTTGTAAAGTTGAACCCTGGGTCTGCCCTTGTGCCAAAAAATGGTTCCGTTGCTGGGACCTGAAACTGTGATTGCTGGGAACTGAGAAAGAAGAAGATTTGTGCGAAGATCTAAACTAAAACTATGAAAAGCTCTATCTGTAGGTCTATTTCCCTAGTGCACAATGTTCTACTTGATCTATGAAGCTCTGTGCCAAGACGAAGGGTTAGATCTGAGGAAAAGAGGTCGGATATGAAGAAAAGGGGTAAGATCTGGAAGCTTTGTGCCCTGATAACGGTAAAAGTGGGAATTCTTGGTTAAAAGAGGTAAGATCTTCAAGCTCTATGCTCTGATAAAGGTAAGAATAGTGAAAAGTTTGAAATCTGAAATATTTGTTCTGTGTAGAAGTAAGATAAGTGGACATTTTTGTTTCTAGAGTATGGATCTAGGTATGGTTGATAGATTTTGTCCTATATTGAAAACTAGAGCATTGATAGATGAAACAAGATTTGATATAAGTAGATCTGATAAGAATAGTGCAAGATATGTTATACCTATGCATAGAGAGAATGTTTGGACTAAACAATGGATGCAGGACCCTTGGAAGAATTTGTTGCATGTTAGCTACTATGATCCTAGCGTGTATTAGAGGAAAGGTTGTGGATCATTTAAGAGAAAGAGAGGATTAACCCTTTGCTACAGTTGTAGAAAACCGGGACATCATGCTAAGGAATGCCCTGGAAGAAGACCTAGTTTCCTCTGTTGCAATGCTATGGACCATGAAGTATTAGATTTCCCTAGAATGATTGCTAAGGTTGAAAGGATGAATATGAGACAAGAAGACCATGAGAAAGGTGAAGCAACTGAACCCAAGACAGAACCCTAGAACGAATCAGAGAAAGTATTTCTACAGCTAAAAGAAACCCTGAATAACCACCAACATGCCAGCTTATCAGAGATCTTCAATGAAAAAGAATGCATAGAAGCAAGAATAGGAGACTTCGACATTGACTATGTTCTATATGAGGAAACATAGGTGAATATTATGACAGAAATAACTTGATAAAATTTAGGGAAGCCTGCTATGATTCCTTCATTAGGAGGAATAGGATTATTCAGAGGAAAACTAATAAACCTATGTGGAAATCTCACCCAGACATCTATGAATGCCAATGGAGCTTCGACAGAGGAAGAATTTGAAGTTGTTAAATTTATTGAGAACAACGTTCCATTTTCTATGTTACTAGGGAAACCTTGGATTGAAAGAGATCAGGCCACAAGGAAACAAGAAGAAGTCTTAGAGAAGAAGAAGCAAGAATTAAAAGATTTCATGACTAGGAGGATCGCACACTTGATTGAAAAATAGGAGAACCGAGCGAAGCCATTTAAAACTAGACCTTTGGATGTCAAAGCTAGAAGAACACTAGAAGACCCACAAAAGACTGAAGTACCTACCCCAGTTGAAGAATAAGTATTACCCTTGAATCTCAGGAAACAATCTCAATAGTGCAAAGTTACTATGCCAAAATGAGATAAGAACAAAAATGGAAAAAGGAATACCGAGATGAAAATCACTGGGAAAAAGGCTAGAAAGCTAAGTAAGAAGAGAGCTAAGATCGAAAATTTATAGAAGGTTCCAAAGGGAACTTGACATAACGAAATTTTGAAAAATTGGAACTTTGCTGGGATATCAGAACATCGTCACATGGCACTTCGCCATGGCGAAGAAATATAGTTGTTGGGAACAGTATAACCGTTATACCGACGCCCCGAATGGGAAGAAAGCCATTTATGGTCAGAACATCTCACCACCAGACCATTGGGACCATGCCATAATGGACAGAACTGAGTTAATGAAGGCTTCTCGTCCATTGGAGAGATATGTTACCAAGTTATCTGTTTAACCCGTCGCACCATGCACCGAGAACACTTCTTCAAATCATGATTATCTGAGCCCGCATAACAGTTTATTTCGCATAGTGATCATCGCGCTCTTGCCATCCATCCTGTTGCATTAAATAGTTACTCTTCTAACCGGAGATATTCAATCACGAGCGCATATGTTTGAAGAACTTAGCTCAGTCGAAGAATCTGTGAAGGAAGTACTCATCGACCTCATGACAGAGAGATTCATGTCTGAGAGAGTAATGTCTATAGGTGTACAAGCATTGTCGACAAGAGGAGTTCAAGCCTCTCCGTCCACTGCTCACAGAGCTAGACCATCCTAAACATCATCGGAAAAGAGAACCAAACACAGAGATGACCTCACCAATGCAAAGCTGATCCTGACCATATTTCTCGACTACATCCCGTCTCTGGCTGGCACGGTGAGTCGTGATAGTGTGCCAAGAGATTTTGAGTACACCATGGTTACTGTGTACCTCCCGAAGGGGATACACATAGTTTGAGCGCAGCAGGAAATGATCGCCACGTTGAATTTCAATGACTTCAACCTTGGGGATCGCAAGAACTATAATATGCTCACCCTCTATAAGTACCTGACCAATATGAAGGGGAAGAACTCAAAGATAATCCCCCAAACATGGATGATGAACCTTGTGTAGACCACCCTACTGAATGTAATGAAAATCCCACACTTTGGAATACACTAGGAAGTGAATGCCTGTTTCAAGATACTACTCTCATGTTACCATGGAAGCTACTTAGTATCATAGTCGATCTGAGGTTGATCCATAGGATCATAGGGTTGAGTATGCAAGGACCTGACTCACTAGAGTTCTATCCAAGAAAAGCCACAGATCACGCGCTATCACAGAATATCAAAGATACATACGATGATGTCGAGAAGGGGACGTGAGGCTACAAGGTAGCCTCCATCCAGAATGGTGTAGTGCACCTAGCATGTCAGTTAATAGTTGGAAAGATGGTATGAAATAATAGACCCACACAAGTCATAGGATTTGTCGTTGACCACGCGGGGAAGTGTGTAGAAGGTCTACATATGAACTAGGTGAAGTACCTAGTCAATCATCTTGAACAAGACTATCGCGAAGCGCAGAATCAGGGCTACGAGTTTCACTTCAGCTGGCTCCTAATCCTCATCATGTTTGTTTCTTGAGAAATGCTGAAAGTTGTGACCTCCTCGAACATCGAGTCGTTCGAGTCGCTTGCTGCAAAGTTCCCCACACTCTGGTATTCGAGTGATATGAAGAAACGGTGGCTGTCGAACGTTGTTTTTCATATATATTGCCTTCAACTGAAGAGACCCATCGAAGATGAACCTCAGATGACTCCGAACACCTTACAAAGATTCTGACCCATGATGAAGTTCAATGCAGATCGACATTTCATCTACATTACAGCGCGAGCCGATGAGCATAAGGAGCAGATCCAATCATACTATAAACTCATGAAAGAGGACCTTGAGGAGATCACTAAGGACTGGTATGCATAACTCCTTATCCCCACTGACCTTGCATAGATGTCTGACCCTGAACAGGACAGCTCGAAGACTACTCACAAAGAACAGGACACACCCGGAACAAACAGAAGGAAGAAGACTACAGAGGTCCAAGACTTAAGAAGAGCTTCGGGAAATACTGCTTCACTATCACCTGACCAAGGGGTTGATGATGAAGTGGAAGCTGAACAGAAGAAAGGTGAAGTAACATGGCCAAGAGATGAGGTTGACCCTTTGAAGAAGAGGAACGTTTCTCCAACAAAACCTTCTTCCCGGAAGAAATAGAGAGCCACTGTGACCAAGATGCAGACTATCCTCCCCACCGATGATTTTGATTTCATCATAGAAGCTCTAAACGACGCTTGAATGGAAATCATGGAGAAACAACAAGACAAGAAGGAGGAAATGTACGATAGAATTGAGGTCGAAATTTGAGGGGTACAATAGGCCCTTCAGTCCAGTCGCGCAGTCTCCACTACGCCCTTGCCATCGTGAGAAAAAGAGTTGGGAGATGAGCCATCCCAACTCCGTCGACTAGAAGATGCAACCAAAGCTCACCTTCGAT
Source organism: Picea glauca (assembly GCA_000966675.3). NCBI lineage: Eukaryota > Viridiplantae > Streptophyta > Pinopsida > Pinales > Pinaceae > Picea > Picea glauca. Next base: position 58,239 of record JZKD02S0418313.1, on the reverse strand, counting down.
GAGAACAAGAAGAAATATAACAAGCCACCTAGGCCTTGAAGCAAGTGCAAGGAGTACTCGTAGAACAATGTCAAGTTGCGGAGCAGGAGACAGTTGCTCTCCAGGAAAATTTTGAAGAAGAGAAAGCAAAGATGAAATAAGGAAAATAATAGTTTCTCGTAGAGTAACTCAAAGTGAAAGAAGAAGTCAATAGATCACTTTGCTTTGTGATAGGATTAGAACCACGGGAAGAATACCGAGTCACGCATCAAGTAGAGCAGCTCGCAGAAGCTATCCAACAAGTACAACAAAGAATAACAGACTTAGAGCTCCGCATAGTACTCGACACTCCGCGGGATGTAAGGGATCAAAGAGAAGAAGCTTCCCAGAGCACAGTTGAGAGAATAAATTCCCTTTCCATGGAATGTAAGCAACTGAGTGATCGCAGTTCCCAGACATATGAGTGAATCATTGAGAATATAGAACCAAAGGCACTGGAGTCACAGCTCCAGGAAGCAAAGAAACAAGAAAAGACAATACAAGCGTAGTTGAAGCCCTTATCAGCTTTGGAAAGAATGAATCCATCCCAGGAGCAGGGCACTTCCCAACAGCAGGTCCACATTATCCAGAGAAGATTCATGGATGTTATAGGATAAATTGGTAGGTGCAGACACTAACTGATCTCCCTAGATCCACCTAGATCTAGAACAAAACACACAAGAACATGACGCTTTCCTTACGTTTTAAATATTGAATTTACTAACTAAAGAGGGATAGGTGACATATCGTTTAAACGTCACTTCCTCTCTCCATCGCCATCCTAGCTCCATTCCAAAACTCATACAATGATGATCCTACAAAAGAACACAACCAACCAAAGTGATAGTAATAGCATAAACTCAATATAAACCTATGTATGTGATCAAGGCATCATACAATAAAACACAACAAGCTTTATAGGAAAGAATCATATTACTGTATCATATTTAATGTGAAAGAGAGATTACAACCATGGCCTTGATGTCATAAGGTCCCTTCCAACTATCCTTCATTCCCCAGACACTTCCACACCAAGAATTATGAGAGTATAGATCTGATAATATTCACAATCTATCTTGACAAAATGGCTCATCTAGCCAAGCTAACAATCTCCAAAGCTTAATCCAATCCAAGCTAATCCCAAAAGCTCCAAAGCTCCAAAGATAACCTTCTCCATGAGAGATCGTCTCCTTTTATAAGTTGAAGAGCATAAGGTGAGGAGGTTAGGATGATCCCACTAAATCATGAAAGTGAGTAAGATCCAAACCATTCAGATGCCACCTCACCATGAAAGATTCTCCTTCTAGAAGCATCGAGAAGATGCTCATTTTTCCCACATATGAGCATTTTTGTACCCTGCCTATATAGAAACCTATGAACACTTTGCGACGTAGCTATGGTGCAGCCTATGCAAATTAGGCATCCTCACACCCTGCCTATATAGCAACCTATGAACATCCTCTTTAATAGGGTTTTTACAAAGGAGAATGCAACTTCGTTTCTTAGGAAAAGTTATTCTCCCTTCTTTCTTCAAGAACTCAAGCCACTGACCCTTCTGAAGGAAACATATAGGTTTACATCATTAATGGTCATCAGGATGATGAAAATAATGTGTAATAGACAGCCCCCCAAAGTATAAAGTTAGAACAGAGTGATAGCTGAAATACTTTGTCGAGTGTGTGTAGGGAACAAGGAACAGTTGGTCAAAAACCTACCAACAAAAAAGGAAATACAGTACAATAATATATCATCACTAAGGTAGGCATTCCCATACTCAGAATAGAAATGAATCAGAGCATAAATGTCGACATGAAAAGATCCATGTCAAGTAGGATAGGTCATGGCCACCAAACATACACTATGGATCCATGCCAATATGACTCAAATCTAAACATAGCCACCAGAAATACACTATGGATATATGTGTTAAAGACTCAAATTTAAACATAGCCACCAGACATACAATGTGGATCTATGAAACAAAAAAAACTGAATATACTCCAACGCAACCTGAATCTGTCAGAAAAGATCCAGGGTCTTCATCTCCACCACTCTATAGTACGCATCTAACCATGCGAATACATGTGTCGAAGTTTAACATGGTAGAAGCCACTTGATTACCGGTCATTAGTGTATACCGTTAACAAGTGCAAGGGAAATCACCATTAATGTCAATGACTCCCAAGGTACACTAGTACAATCCAACGAATGTGAATTAATGAGATGAATTTGAACACTCGATAGAATCTCCCGATTAGGGGTCAATAATTAAAACCCATTGTCAAAAGCAAGAAAGATTTCCATTGAGGCATGCAAGTTCCAAGGTACCAATTATTTTCTAAGTCTAATTCCTGGATAATGAGTTGAAGTCAACAGGAAAAGACTCGTCACAGGAGGGCCTTAATGTATCCCACATCAATGACATGAAATGGGTAGCAAGATTTGAAGTAGATCAGAGTAATAAGTGATTCAGGACTGACTCAGGGATGGCCGACGTAATAGAAGGCTTAAGGACTGTAGAAATGGCTGACGCGATAGAAGGATTTTTGGGTTGGACATCTTTTTGAACATATTGACTACACAACAATTGTCTTGGAAACAATGACTCAACAATAGGGATCACATACCAATTTGTAATCTTATAAAGGAGTATGATCAAGAGACTAGCGGATTTTCCAACCTAGACGCAAAGCGAGTGAAAGGGTGTCATGTTGAAAAGCGTCTCTTCCATGGAATACAGGTTTAGACATATTTCTTTTCCAATTTTCCCCCCACCATTTCTAGCGAGTACCTCTTTATTTTTATGCAAGCTTGAGGAGGATAACATATTCTTGTTATGTAAGCTCATCCTTCGGAGTATTTTTAATGAACCCTAAGAAGGAGTGGTTCGGTCCCATATGGGCCTCT
>JZKD02S0418313.1:9485-55264 GCA_000966675.3 Picea glauca | reverse complement strand
TAACTTATTCTCATGTATTTATGAGCATGAGAAAGAACAAAGACTAAGCTCGAGATTGTTTTCATTTTTACGCAAGATTTAAAACAAAACAAAACTATGCTTGGACCTGGTTTCAATTTTACACAATATTGAACCAGAGGAAACTATTCTTAAGGTAAGTGGTTTCATTTTTACACAAGTTTGAACCATAGAAAACTATGCTTGGACTTCCCAACGCATAACATAGGGATGGTCGGTACTTAGCCCCCATCTTAAGAAACTAGCGGCTCTAAATTCAGCATGAAGTCTAGAGGCTGAGGCAAATGCTCCCCAAGATTCATTTCACCCAACTACAAAGGAGAATGAAATGAAGCTTCAAATACTAGACAAAGAACCTGACTCAAATAGAGGGGGGGGGGGAACTATTTCATTTTTTAACGATCTTGACATAGAAACAAGAACTATGCTCATAACCTCTGTTTCATTTTTTAACGAGGTTGTCAAAGAGATGAAAAAACTATCCTTGTAAGTGGTTTCATTTTTTAACGAGCTTGAAATCAGAAAACTATGCTCAAAGACCTCTGTTTCATTTTTTAATGAGGTTGCGTCAGAGACGCAAAAAACTATCGTTGTAAGTGGTTTCATTTTTTAACGATCTTGAAATCAGAAAACTATGCTCAAAGACATTTGTTTCATTTTTTAACGAGGTTTCCTCAGAGACACAAAAACTATCCTCGAAAGTGGTTTTATTTTTTAATGATCTTGAAATCAAAAAACTATGCTCAAAGACCTCTATTTCATTTTTTGACGAGGTTTCCTCAGAGATGCAAAAGCTATCCTCGGAGTCTTCTTGATCATGGATTCCAAGAGGACAATTCTCCAGAAGGATACCATGTCAAGGGACAAAACTCGGTCATGGATTCCAAAAGGTCTTCACTAGAAGGAAGAAACACACTCTGGAAGGACACCATGTCAAGGGCCATGACAAGAGTAAAGAGATTAGGCTCTGACAACCCTATCGAAGAGATCACCATGTCAACTACTGGATCTAAGTCATCAGAATTTGAAGCCATGGGTGAAAATGCCACATAATTGACCTATGGCGGGGATGATACCGTCTACATATAAGAATCATTTAGGGAGGCAATACAGTCGGGGTCAATGAATGAAAGTTGATCAATAGTCACAACTCGTCCATCGTGAGGGAAATATATCACACGAAAAAGAGTAGACACACTAGATTTCATGGCATAAACATAATCTCTCCCAAGGAGTAAAGCAAAATCCAAGGGGTCTTGGATGACCATGACATCAATAAAGATAGTTTTCCCTCCCAAAGTTACAGGAAACTAAGGAAGGGTCCCTAAAGTTTGACTGGTTTTTCTGTTAAAAGATAACAAATTATGCGTAATCGGGGCAAGCTGAGGACAACCCAAATCTTGCCAAGCAAAAGACGAAAAAATCCTAACAGACACACCTTCATCTATCAATGTATGAGGAACGTCTTGACCACAAAATTGCACTATAATTTGGAAAGGAATGTGAGAGGGAAGACGAGGTCTAGTTATCACACCCCAATTAAAAATAATGGCCTCATTACTTGGAGGAGGTTTCACAGGAGAAGGAGGAATATGCCCCGACATGACAGAGTCTGTATCAACAATAAAAATGTGGGCAGTATTGGGTTTACTCTCTAGAGGGAGAGTAGGATCGACCGATGATGAGATCAGATAGACCACGTTGGTTTCATTCTCCAAGGGGAGAATAGGGTTGACAGGTGGAAACAAATCGACCACTTGGGTGACACTCTCTAACGGGAGAGTGGGATCGATCGAGGATGGGATCAGATCGACCTCTTTAGTTTCACTCTCGGAGGGGAGAGCGGGATTGACCAAGGATGGTATCAGATCAACCACTTTGTCAACTGGTTCAATTAAAGATGTGACCAGATTGATGACATGATCAATCAGATTGACCAGCGACGGGTCCGGAGTGATCATTCCATCAACTACAGGGGGGTTGAGAGAAAACTTACGATAAGCAGCTAGAAGTTGAGGATGTGAAATAGTCATGTCTTCCAGTAATTTTGAGGCTTTGTCCATACGAGGGAAAAGGTGATTTAGATGACTCCCTTTGCATAACATACACGAGAACTTGACTCTACTTTTATTCTTCCCAACGGTATCATGACTATTTGACGGGAGGTCATCAACATGTTGTTCAGAGGCTGATGACATGGGTTGGTCAAGGTGTGTAGACCATACTTCTATAACCTTGGGTAGACCAAGGAAATTTTTAAGAAGATGGCTACCCTTACAAATCCTGCAAGGGTACTTGGGCTTACGGGTTGTTTGGGTGATCTTGACATCATCAACACTCCTAGCACGATTAACAATAATTGGTTGTTTTCCAACATGTTTGACAGTGGTTGGAAGTTTGTATCCTTGCTTATATTTCTTCTTCTTATTCTTTTGTTTCTTCTTCTTCTTATCCACCAAGTTACTAGCTTGATATCTTTCACTTGGTGAAGAATATGAAATGGAAGAAGATCTTGCAAACAAAGATGGCGAAGAAGATCTTATTGGTGAAGACGATGAAGGATCAACATGGGGTTGATGTTCTTGTGGGAAAGTGCTTACGACTGAAGCACTCACTGCATTCGGGATTACCTGAGTAGAAAACAACCATACTTATAATCCAATTATGAGAACCGAAAGGCTCAAAGTAGCGATGTGAGTAGGTCAAATGTTTCCATAAGAAGGAAAAACAAAAGGTTCCCCTGGAGCAGGGGTTCCTTCATTGTTCATATCGGGAATTGACGCCATTAAAACAAAGATCCAACCTAGAGTCTTCTAGGGAAAACAAACAGCACACACTAAAAATCTAGTAAGCAAGCAAGCAAACAAAACCTTCTCGCAATGAGCTCACTAGTTGGTGATGAAATCCAACGTCGTGGGAACAAAGTAAGAAGGGGATGAGATAGAATGGGTGGAAAAGTTACATTGACGACCTACTTAACGAACTTACTCCATGGTGCAAGCTCCCACACATAATCATGGGTATACCCTCCAAGGAGCCCGAGTGAGTTTGCCCAATGTCAATTCTAGGTACTGTGAAGACTTGCCCCTCCACAATCACCTTGCATAAATACCCTAAATATATAGGCCACTAAGGTTACCAATCACTACAATGATTCCTAGGGAAATAGTCGATAGTCTAATCCATGCGCAAGGGCAGAGTATCTAGCCCGAAATCAACTTGAAAGGATTCTACTCATCATTATGGGTATACTTCTCAAGTGACCCCCATAATATACGTAATCTCTACACCAAGACCAACAAAGCAGGCTGAGTAACTCTTCTAGTCTCAATGCGACCTCGTGATTGACCCTTGTGTTAGAAGGGCTTCCCAGGACAAAATGTGGTAAGTGGATTTAACTCTCCCTATCACAAGATACTATGTTTGTTTGTAGCTTTGGAAAGTTATATTTCACACCTATTCCAAAGCCCTACAACTAATCTAATGTAGGTTTGCTACAAGAAAATATAAAAATGTCTAATCAATTTTTATAAGTGCTTTATTTTTTAAGGCTGTTGTTACTCAAAAGGAAAATGGCGTAGACAATATGGTGTTTTGATTGACTCGAAAGTTATGCAAAGATATGAAGATGCAATCTTTTCATTTCGATGAAAGCTATGCTACGAGAAGGAGAAAACATTTATCATTCTCATATGCAAAATTTCACAAAATTTTAAAACTCATCAATATCAATATCTTCAAGAAATGATATAGATAAACTGTACACCAAAAAATGCCAGGAATCATGCAATTTCGCTACTTCAAATGCAAGGATGCCCCCAGTCTAATATTAAGCAAGAAATTAAAACTTTTGTTTCAAAAATTTCACTAAAAGAAATAATGAACTTTCTTAAAACAAAGAAACCCAAACTAAAAGTTTTCTTTTAAAGTAAACTATTCAGAAGAAATCTGATCTTTCCCTAAACAATTCTAAAGAAAACACATGCTTTGTAATTGAAAGACACTCAAAGAAAGAGACTAATCCTTCAAAACCAAACAAAGCAAAGATGGATAAAATCAACTCAAAGAATGTCAAGCAGACTGTAAACAGATCAATATAGGCTACAAAAGTTCAATCTAGCTGATCAAAGAAAAATTGGGCATCAAAAGATAACAAGAACCAATCCAAAAAAAAAATTACAAACAAGTTTTCGGCCTAGTAGTGAGGTGCAATGCGAAAATTAGGCATTTTCACAGTCTAGACACAGGTAGGGTGTGAGAAGGTCGCACTGGACTGAACAGTAGGGTGCGAAAGTCAAGGGTTTTCATAGGCTATATATAGGTGAAGTATGGGAATGCCTATAATCAAAAGGAATTTGGAAAAAGGACAAAGATTCTAAGTGAACTTTCAGATCCAGAGAGTCTAGATGGATCTCCCATAGAATCAGAGACCAGAAAACAAGCAATCAAAGAAAGGGAAACTAGACTAACTAGGAAGCAATTCGTTCCCCAGTGGATTCACCAATTTTGTTATAGGATAAATCGGTAGGTGCGGACACTAACTGATCTCCCTATATCCACCTAGATCTAGAACAAAACACACAAGAACATGATGTTGTCCTTAAGTTTTAAATATTGAATTTACTAACTAAAGAGGGATAGGTGACGTACCATTTAAATGTTGCTTCCTCTCGCCATCGCCATCCTAGATCCATTCCAAGACTCATACAATGATGATCCTGCAAAAGAATGCAACCAACCAAAGTGATAGTAATAGCATAAACTCAATATAAACCTATGCATGTGATCAAGGAATCATACAATAAAACACAACAAGATTTATAGGAAAGAATCATATTACTGTATCATATTAAATGTGAAAGAGAGATTACAACCATGGCCTTGATGTCGTAAGGTCCCTTCCAGCTATCCTTCATTCCCCACACACTTCCACTCCAAGAATTATAAGAGTATAGATATGATAATATTCACAATCTATCTTGACAAAATGGCTCATCTAGCCAAGCTAACAATCTCCAAAGCTCAATCCAATCAAAGCTAATCCCAAAATCTCCAAAGCTCCAAAGCTAACCTTCTCCATGAGAGATCCTCTCCTTTTATAAGTTGAAGAGGATAAGGTGAGGAGGTTAGGATGATCCCACTAAATCAAGAAAGCGAGTAAGATCCAAACCATTTGGATGGCACCTCACCATGGAAGTTTCTCCTTCTAGAAGCATAAAGAAGATGCTCATTTTCCCCGCATATGAGCATTTTCACACCCTGCCTATATAACAACCTGTGAACACTGCGTGATCTAGATATGGTGAAGCCTATGAAAATTAGGCATTCTGACACCCTGCCTATATAGAAACCTTTGAACATCCTCTTTAATAGGGTTTTTACAAAGGAGAATGCAAATTCTTTGCTCGAGAAATTTTTTTCTCCCTTCTTTCTTCAGGAACTCAGGCCACTAACCCCTTTGAAGGAAACATATAGGTTTACATCATTAACGGTCATAGGGATGATGAAAATAATGTGTAACAATGGAAGTGAATCAGAGACTCCAACCTATACAGGATGAAGATTATCAATTGTTCATAGAGATCGAAGGCCGAGGAGAAGAACCAGAGCAAGTCATCACTGCAGCTGAACACCACCTAGAGGGACCTGTCAACGAAGTAGTCATCCAAGATTTCACTGAACAGAAGGTCGTGGCACAACAACAAGTTGAAGCAGTTTGAGCCAAGCTCGAGGATTTTGAAGCAGAATTACCTGTACCAGAGTGACTCGAGACGAGTCACAGGTGAGTCTTCGGGGCCTGTTGGCCCTTGACCAAGTTTTGAGGAGTCTTGGTCATGTTTGACCTATTTTTGGGACTTTGATAGGCTGTCAAAGGTGGAGTGCAAGACGAAGAGATTATCATGGGATCTTGGCCCCCTTTTAGCTATTTTTCGGTTTTGGGATCATGCAATGGGTATGGGAATGTCAACCCATGGGTTTACCCATGCTTAGGTCCACTTTTGTAATATATATATATATATATATAAGCTAGGCGATGTAGGATGTAGTAGTGATTGATCTATGTGATCAAAGGATTGTAAGAGCTCTGTGCATACTATGTAAGACTTGCAAGGCTAAGTGCAAGAGACTGTAAGAGATCGAGAGGAGGCTTTGTGCTATAACCTAACTCAGGGAAGGAGAATCTAGCGAAGTGCACAAATATCTTGTCCTATGTAGAGTAGGGATTTAAATCTGTTTGCATGTAATTGATTGACTAAGGATAATAGAAGAGAAGAAGAGTTGGTGGACATAGCCCCAGGGTGGGGGTGAACAATGTACATGTTGTGTTGCTATGATTTGTGCGATGTGTTGATGTGTTTATATGTTTACTTTCTTAGTGCTTTAATATAGATGAATGATAGATAGATCTATTGATGCTTTATTCTTAATGATGTGAATGAATGTTAGATCTTACTTATGTAAGTATGCTTAGTGCTTAAATAACTTAGCTATGAATTAATATTGTGATGATCTGTAGTTTGGGGTTTATCCGCACTGAGAGTAGGATTTCACTACACTATAACTAAGAACTGCATATCGAGGAATGTTAAATGTTAAGTGCTATGTTAAGTGTTATAATCATAGATCTGTGTCCCAGCTAAGGTTGCAGACATCTAAGTCCTGCAACCACCCCTGCCTCTACCTTGGGTGAGACTTCATCTTCTTCGCAGGTGTTGTCGAAAGGGCCAGTAGTTAGGTTTTTTTTGGTGGGTTGTTGTAGCGCTGAACGCTAGGTATGCCCCTCTGCCAACAAGTGGGTTGGAAATGTAAAATAAAACTATGTTTGGTAAGAGGGGAAGTTGTCAGATAGTTGACTTAGATTTATGGATAGTTGGTATGGATTGTTGGTTTTAATTGATGTCAACAATTGCAGAGTGATATTGTAGATTGATGTCAACCCTTGGAGAAATTTCGGTAGCGAATTCTGGTAGCACAAAGGTTTGGGTAATGAACCCAAGGTTGTTTCATGTATAATGGTATGAGTTTTAATATATTTCAAGGTAATACTATTATATCTGGATATTAAATGTCATTCCATTTCTGGTGGTATGTGGAACGTCACATAACTCCTCACGGTTAGAGAGTTATGGCCATGAGAAGTTGGAGAACCCAGGTTTGGGTAATGGACCCAAGTTTGTTTGATGGATAATGGTATTAGTTTTCATATATTTGCAGTCAATACTATTCTATATGAATAGTACATTTCATTCTATTTCCATTGGTATGTGGAACATCACATAACTCCTCACGGTTAGAGAGCTATGGCCATGTGAAGTTGGAGAACCCTCATGAGTCATCTAGAAGCCTAAAAGGTCAAAGTAGTCAAAGTTGTTTAAGAGATATTAGAAGGTAAATAATAAAGTGAAGTGATGATTTTACTTTAATTCAAATTGAATACAAAATAACTTATTTAAATAATAAAGTTATTGGAGAAATTAGAAGTGGGTTAACCCTAAAATAAGGAAAGTGGGTTAAGATGGTTAAAAGGTAACCCCTTGAGGAAGCTATATGAAAGTATAAATAAGAGGAAAGGCTCTCTAATTTTAATCACACTTGAGAATATTGAATATATATAGATGACTAAGCTAACCAAAAGATATCCAAGTCGAATTTTAGAGGGAAGGTGAAGTAAAGAAGGCCGAAATTCAAGGGAGGATAAATTCTTTTGATGATGCTTTCTAAGGTATGTTATTTACAAGTCATCTCAATATTTTCTCAATAATGTTTTTTCTATAATGATTCAGACTGTGAAATTGGGATTTCATTGAGGAAACATATCCAAGTATCCGTGGTACAAATTTCATCTTGCGATTCGTTGTATTTTTGGAGTTACACTCCGTGGAAAATAGGGTTTGTGGCTAGTCCTGAAACTAGTCTAAAACATGTGTTTTGGGTAAAAACATCATAAATTCTTCATAATAGATCCAAATTTAGTAAGAACAAATGTTTTGGTTAGAGTACAATCTATAGTATTTCATGTACAATTTTCAGATCCATACAACAAATATTCCATGCAGGGCACACTCTACAAGTTTGCTCTCTAGAATAAGCCATAATTCCACAAGGTATGCCATTTTTGTTGTAACTCCTTTTCCGAGAGGTTCCAAGTAGTGAAACCTAGAGGAATTACATAAAACACACTAAAGAACATTGTGTACTATATTTCAGATCTTTATTCATTACACGTACATAGTTATGATTATTTCAAGTTAGGGTTGTTGACTAATCCAAAACTAATCATGTGAGACTAGAGTAAAGTTTGATGAAAATGCTAGTCTCTTGTTGTTAAAGTTAAGGAAGGTTTGCAGGTATGTGATCATATACAATAGGTCTATTACAGAGTTACAAATCAGATTTGGATGATGAAATTGATGAGATATTTTGGTTGAGGTACATGTTGGGTACATGGTTGAGACAAGTAGTTGATGAGTTGGCACATACATGAGGTGTATAGTTGATGATGTTGGTACATCTTGATAAGTCATAGTTGATGAGTAGTTGATACATGATTGGTACATGGTACATGGTTGGAGGAAATTGTTAGTAGTATTTTTGACACATGGTTTCTGGATGATGTAGCATACTTGTCTTGGTATATCATTAGAAGCACATATTGATCTTGGTGATGATTATGAGTTGTTGTGTTATGCTTGGTTGATGCACATCTTGGTGATATTGTGCATATGGTTCATATTTTTCTTGGTGATTGATCTTGGTTAGTAGATATGATTTGGTTGATAAGATTGATGAGACAGGTTGTTGTGATATGTTGTTTGGACAGGTTGTTGTGATAGGTTATTTGTACAGGTTTGGTGCATGGTTGATGCACTTGTTCATGGTACTGGTTGTTTGGTACAGGTTGGTGCATGGTTGATACACTTGTTTATGGTACAGGTTGATTACAGGTTGAGGTATAGGTTGATGCATGGTTCATGTTATTAGTACATGTTGTTTGTTATAGGTTATTGGCACAGGTTGTTACAGGTTGATTACATGTTGATTGGTACAGGTTTAAAATAGTATATCTCATAGTGATAGTGTGACAATGGTTCCATCATTCTAGTTCTACGTCAGGGTAGTTGTACGGGGCAAGGATAGGTGGTTGTAGCCACCTTTTGGTTGTAGCTGGAGAACTTAAGGGGTTGTAGCCTCCTTTTGGTTGTAGCTGGAGAACTTAGGGGGTTGTAGCCTCCTTCTGGTTGTAGTCAGAGAATTGGGGAGTTGGAGCTTCACTCAGGTTGTTGGATGAGAAACTAGGGGGTTGGAGCCTCCTTCCAGTTACCGCTGGAAAACAAAGGAAGTTGGTGCTTCCAATGAATGTAATTCTTAAATAAATATAAGAAAAATCATTTTGTGGTTTTCTCCCGCTTTAGGTTTCCATGTAAAAACACTGGTGTATTGGGTATGTGTATAATTTCTCATTTGTTCATTGTTTATTTACTCTGCAACTATTGGATGATAATGCTACATTGATATAACACTTGCATATTGTATTTAAAAAAGGATTTAATTTCTCTATTATTGATTCACCCCTCCTCTTTGTAATCCAACAATTGGTATCAGAGCCGATTCCTTCAGGAAACAGTTTAACCACTGGGAGTACCAATTTTTAAGGGTCGGAATGGTTTTAAGTATGATATGTGGAGCAGAAGGACAAAATTATTTTTAGAGGTATAGGGACATTATATTTGTCTATCAGTTGTTATAGGATATGATAGTTCAAAAAGGGAAAAGACTGGAGCGAAGAAGGAATTGAAGAAGAATAAAAAAATAGCAATGGATTTCATCTGGAAAGGATTACCTAATCTGATAAGAGAAAAGGTTGGCAAATGTTCATCATCCAAAGAAATTTGGGATAAGTTACATGAAATATATTCTTCACCCATCGCAGATTCAGAAAATGCCAAAGAAGATGCAGATATAGATCAAGAAGATTTATGCTCACCATGTCAAACCGATTTAGAAGATGAAGAGTACATAATCACCAGAGAATTGATTAGTTCTTTTGATGAACTAAGAGAAGAAAACAAGTCACTAAAGAAATAATTGATGAAACACAAGGAAAGTGTTCACATTTTTGAAGAATCCCAGCAGGTCATCATGAACTTAATAAATCAGCTAGAAGAAGCTAGAAAGATCGAAGAAAATATTGAATATCAAAAGCAGTATTTGGAATCCAACATAGAAGAACATAAGGAAGAAGAATAAACGAGAGAGAAGATATTGACAGACCATCTTAAGGAAATAACTAACGATCTAAACCATCTTGAGGTAGAGTTTGGTCAAGAAGAGAAAGGACTTGAAAAAGAAATAATCACATTAAAAATTCATCTTGAAGAAGTGAAAAGAGCAAAAGAAGTCATGGAGTCTCAGATAATGAAAAAAGAAGAAGAGGTTGAGAAGATTGAAGAAGAAGTTGTCACATTGAGAAGTAAAATCGTCAAGGTCAACAAAAATGTTGAAGAGATAGAAACATCCACATCAGTTATAGAGAATGAAGAGAAGCACTCAAGGTTGCTAGAAAAGAAGAATGAAGAAAATTGAAAGAGTTATGCAAAAGTACTCAAAGGAAGGAATCATGGTCAACTAGAATATAAGAAAACTATTGAAGATACATCTTCAAGAAGACCATTCATGTTCGAGCCACAAAGAATCTTGAATCATTATCATGATCAATCATGGAATAAATTCAGAAGGACTACACCACAAAGAATATCATTCACTCCTAGGTATGCAAAATTCTTTTATGGTCATTGTTTTTATTGTAATAATTTTGGACATAAGGTTGCAGATTGCAGGGATTATAAATGCAATGTTCAAGAAAGAAGCGCATATGTGGCCCCACGTAACATTGAATGTTACAAATGTCATAACTATGGGAACATAGCTAGTGATTGTAGAAGCATGATCGATACTTTCATGAAAGAGAACACCGATATCATATATAAGAAAGTATAGATAAGAAAACATGAAGAACAGGTGAACAAAGACCAGGTCCCAGAGATCGCAAGATTGGCAATAAAATGAGATGAAGAAAATTCTACAGAGAAAAAGAAAGATGTCAGATACAGAAAGGTTTGGAAAATAACTGAATGAAAAGAAGGACATGTAAATAAGGAACATGTTCAAGATATTGTACTTTTAGGTATTGTAGTGAAAGATGAATCCAGAGACAGAAAGAAAGAAGTTAGATCTCAGAGAGATGATGAATCTACCGATGAAGATGATGATGAATACACATCAGAGAAGGAATTGTTCTGATCCATCCGGCTTAGAGTCTCCCAGGTAATATGAATATTAGATAGGGGGAGTCTATGCAATAGCTGTGACAGACCAAAGAACCATCCTTTGAGCAGCTTGCAAAGTTTGAGAAGACAGATCCAGAGAAGTCAGTTAGCATAAGTACAATTTGATGGATTAATCAAGACTTCATGATAGTATAGTGATAAATGGGTCAACATTATGGACATTTGTGCAAGTAGATTCTTGGACAGTATGGACGAGATCATGGATTCATAGAGTGGTTCAAAGAGTGGTTCAGAGACAAAGGAACATTATCATAATGTATGATAATTACACAGGAAATGGCTCAAACAATGCTAATGGATTCCAAATTGACAGATATTTTTTGGACACATGTAGTGCATACAACAATTCACATTCAAAACAGAGTAATGATCAGAAATAACAATGAAAAAACTACCTATGAACTATAGAAAGGAAGCGTAGAAAACAACCTCTACATCAAGGTAACTCAAGGTATTATTTTATTAATTTAAATTTATTTTGATGTTATTGTTTTTGGAAGTACTAATGACAGGTTAAGCCAGAAATTTTCAATGGATATGCAGAATGAATTTGAAATGTCATTACTTGGAGAACTATCCTTCTTTCTGGGTCTTCAGATATGTCAAAGAAACCAAGGAATTTTTATTTCTCAAAATAAGTATATCATAGAAATGCTAAAGAGGTTCAGAATGGAAGATTGCAAACTAGTTACCACTCCTATGAAAACCAGTTGCAAGTTGAGCAAAGATGATGATTCAAAGTCTACAAACTAGAGGCAATACATGTCAATGATTGGTATCTTACTATATGTGACAACATCCAAACCATATGTAATGGAGGCAGTTGGATAGGTGACACGATTTCAAGCAACACCAAAGGAATCACATGTATTAGCAGTGAAAAGGATTTTTAGATATCTCAAAGGAATATAAGAGTTTGGATTATGGTATCCAAAATGAAAGGATCTATCACTTATTGCCGACACAAATTTAGATTGGGAAGGTTGCATTGATGGCCGATGATTCACAAGTGGAGCAGTGTTATACTTAGGTGAGTGTTTAGTATCTTGGCTAAGCAAGAAATAATCATCAGTATATTTATCTACAGCCGAAACAGATTATATTGAAGCATCATGACATTGTACTCAGGTTCTATGAATGGAACAAACTTTGACAGATATACAGGTGAAGTATCATGATCACATTCCAATCTATTGTGATAATACAAGCACCATTAGTATCCAAAAGAACTCAATGATGCACTCCAAGAAGAAGCACATTCCAATAAAGTATCACTTTCTACGGGAATGGGTTGCAAAGAAGAACATCAAATTTGAATATGTGGGAACAAAAGAATAAGTGGCATACATATTTACAAAATCACTTTCAGGGGAAGCCTTTTAGTATTTTCGCCAGAGACTCAGAGTAATTTCTACTCCAAAATGAATTCTTTTGAATGCTTATCTTATATGTCTTATATTTACACGAGGAAGCACCATAAAGAGGACATTTCAGGCTGGGGGATCATTTTCAGGAAGATTTCAATCAAGGGGAGTATCCCCAAGGACAGATCAGTTAGGGGGAGTAACCTCGGATGGAAATATACCTTTTCCATTGATGACAAAGGGGGAGAGATTTATTAGATGCAGGATAGAAATTATTGGAGAGAGAGCATAGAGGCATGAAGACATGGGGAGTGGCCCAATGATCCAGATGGATATCGGTGGCCACCCATATTTTCCAACTGGCTCAAAACAGTTTTCTGAGAATTTTGGCAATTTACTATTTTTAGCAGTTTTAACTTCCGAGGCCATTTTGAAAGCCTAAATGAAGTTTTTCCAGGATCAAGCTCCTTAGTGATAGTCAAAGGAATAATTGAGCCCCCAAAATGAATCTTCTCGATGATACCTTTCCAAAAGGCTATCACACGCCTAAAACGAAGATCGTATGCAAAAGTTACAACCCCGGGAAGTTGATGTACTAACTTACCCAAACGGGGCCCACATGACTTTTGGCGCTTCATCTCCTAGGGTTAGGTTTTTGGATGTCTAGGGTTTTTGGAATTCTTGCTTATTGTAAAAATTCCTTCAGAGCCTCATTGTAACCTTCTTCTTGTGAATGTGCATTTCCATCACATCTCTTCTCAGAGATAAGCCGCCACCATTCCAACAAGCTTGTTTCCGCTGCATTTTACAGTTTCATCTTTTTTAGTTATTGAATAGAAAACCAGTTTTATTGTATCTCTATTATTTTGTGTTAAGCACCTGTTAATAATTGGTATTCATTTTATTTTTCTCATAAAATTTGGATCAGTGGTATCATAGCGGTCTGCTCCTTGTCGTCTTAGTGCATGTCCCCAACAAGGTCGGAGTACAAAGAGTTGGATCTCGAGCTTGTTTCTCTTGAGGAAAGAAGCTCTCGCATGCCCAAGAAACCTCCCATGGCAGGAAAAAAGAAAGATGATGGGATAGGATATCCTTTCAAACTATTGATTGAGGAATCCCTCACGCAACAGAGGAATGAGATGATGGATAGTTTTGTGCAAATCCTTCAGCGGCTACCAACAGGCGATGCATCTTCTTCGAACGGAGGCGCCACCCCCTTCAAGGTACAAATAAACTTCGATATTCCTACAATTGAAGGTCAAATAGACGCAGATGTTGTAGACAAGTGGTTGAATCTACTAGAAGGGTATTTTTCTGTCCATAACTTTTTGAATAAAGAAAGGATTATTTTTGCACTCCTCAAAGTCATTCCCCATGTCAAAGATTGGTGGGAAAATTTCTCTGAGAAAAAGGAAATAGAGGAAACCTAATTATTTTTAGTCACGACCACCTGGGAATCCTTCAGGGATGCTATTAAGGAACAATACTACCCTGTCGAAAGTTATGACGACCTATATACCAAATGGACCACACTGCGGAAAGAAAGAGACCAAGTAGTGCCAGATTTCACAAATATCTTCCATACCTTGCACACCAAGTTGGGTATCAAAGATTCTGAGCGACATCTGGTTCTCAAGTATCGTGGTGCTTTGCATAGATACATCCAGACCGAAATGGAATTTTTGGACATCTCATCCTTGGGCATGGACTACCGATATTCCATCAAAATCAAGCAGAAGCTCAAACAAAAGACGCACAATTTGGGCCTGGGAACCCCTCATAAAAAAAGCCAGGAAAGGGCAGCCCCAACTCACTGAACAAAGGACAGAGTAGAGATGGATAGTATCAGGATAACCAGTCCAAGCCGCAAGAAAAGAAGGACATCGGAAAGACAAAGAAAGATACCGGGAAGTGATGCGACTTCCATAAGAGCCCTTGGCATCACACTATTGATTGCTGCTCAAAGTAGTCGCTGGTGGCTGAAGTGAAAGCCTCTTAATCTAATGCAGATTATGACTCTGAGCCAGAACTAGAAAGGGGAAGACGGATGATTGACATGGAACGCAATGCCACCATTGCTACCACCAAGCTCCAGCCTAGTGAACCAGATGAGCCAGAAGAAGGAGAGTGCCTCTTCTATTCACAGATGTGGGTAAAAGGCACCCTATTGCACTTCATCATTGATAGAAGTAGCCAGAAGAACCTCATCTTAGTAGAGGTCATCAAGCAGTTTGCCCTGCCAACAACATCGCACCCACAACCGTACACCATTGGATGGCTCCACCAAGGAAGCGATCTCCGCATCAACCAATAGTGTCGACTGTCATACAACATCAAGCCCTTCAAAGACGAGGTATTGTGTGATGTTGCTCCTCTCAAAGTTTGTGATGTTCTTTTGGGCCAAACTTATTTATGGAAACGTCATGTTATATATGAGTCTAGGCCTCGTAGTGTTATTATTACTTTGAACAGGAAATTGTATAGGATACCAGAGGCAGTCCCACCTAGTGCTCTTTCCTTGATCTCTACTAAGCAATGTAGGAAGGTCATCTCTCAGACGGGGAAGCTTTTCTTCTTCGTGATTCACTCTCAGAATAAGCGAAAGATCATAGCCACATCTAGGGTCTCTGTGGCCAACCTCTCCACACAACAGAAGCAAGTAGATAAGGTCGTGGAAGAATACTTGGATATCTTCTCCTCACCTACAAGGGTACCTCTGCACTACCAGGTCAAGCACCCCATCGATCTAGCCCCCAACACACCGCTACCCAATGGACCAGTCTATCATCGCTCTTTGTTAGAGAATGAGGAGATCAAGTGATAGATCCAAGAACTACTCCACAAGGGGCACATCCACCCCATCTCATCACCTTGCGGGAGCCCAATAATGTTGGTACAAAAAAAATATGGAACCTCGTGACTATGTATTGATTACCGGGCTCTGAATAAAATCATAGTCAGAAACCAGTACCCGATTCCTCGAATCGATGACCTCCTTGATCAACTCACGGGGGCCAAATACTTTAGTAAGATTGATCTGAAGTCTGGCTACCACCAGGTCTTGATAGAACAAACAGATGTATGGAAGATCGCCTTCAAGTCAAAGGAAGGCCTTTTTGAATGGTTGGTCATGCCCTTTGGTTTAACAAATGCTCCAGCCACTTTCATGAGGATGATGGACGATATCCTGCGACCATTCACCAATACTTTTGTAGTGTTGTATCTGGATGACATTCTAATTTACAGCAAGACTTGGGTCGAACACTTGCATCATATTCAGCAGGTTCTGCACACCCTGTGGTAGCACAAGTTATACGCGAACTTGGAAAAATGATCCTTCGACATGGACAGGGTCCATTACCTGGGCTACATCATTGATCAACATGGCATACATGTGTATCCATCCAAGATCCAAGTCATTCATGATTGGCCAGCCCCAAAAACACTCACCGAGCTTTGGAGCTTCTTGGGCCTTGCCAATTTCTACCGCAGGTTCATGTTGGGTTTCTCCCATATTGCATGGGCCCTCAACCAAATAAACAAAGGTGGTGGTAAGGTGAAATTTGCGTGGGGCCAGTCCCAACAACAAGCATTTGATGATTTGAAGCAGTGCTTGTGCTCAGCCCCAGTACTTTCACTACCAGACCTGCAACATCCTTTTGAGATCGAGACAGATGCTTCAGACTATGTTGTGGGCGTCATTCTCACTCAGCACGACCACCCCGTGGCCTATCATAGTGACTATCAGATGTTGTCCGCAAGTACCCTACTTATGACAAAGAAATGTACTCCATTGTGCAAGCATGACGCCAATGGAGACATTACATTCTTGGGAAGGAGACAGTCATCCACACTGATCATAAGCCGCTGCAGTTCATGCAGATGCAGGGAAAATTGTAGAATGACGGCCATCAAAAGTGGTCCACATACTTGCAGAAATTCCACCTCAACATCAGGTATAAAACAGGAATCACCAATCGCATCGTTGATTGCCTCAGTAGACCTCCAGTCGCGACACTCACCACGGTGCTAGACTCTTGCGGCCATGAGACATCTAGATGGCCCCAACTCTATGAGACAGACCCTGACTTTGCCACCACTTAACAAATGTTGGGTGCAAACGCAGTTGTCGATAATTTCCATCTTCAGAATGGGTTGTTGTGTCATCTAAGCCATATCTATGTTCCATCAAGTGAGCGAGAGAAGCTGATCTAGGAATCCCACTACAGTCGGGTGGTAGGACACTCTGGCATTGAAAAGACAGTGGTGATGCTACAGAAACATTTCTACTGACTAAAACTTCAACATGAGGTCATCAAGTATATCAGGTCCTTCATTGCCTGCGCTATTGCCAAACCAAATACTAAGAAACAGGGCCTGTACATCCCTCTTCCTACTCCTGATAGTCCATGGGAATCCATCTCAATGGACTACTTGTTGGGCCTCCCATCCACCAAGCGGGGAAATGAATGTGTTTTTGTGGTTGTTGATCTCTTTTCTAAGATGGTGATTCTGGTTGCCTGCAAGAAGAGCATCATAATAGAGGCCACTGCCAAGCTCTTCTTTGAATGAGTCTGGGTACATTTTGGAATCCCACAAACCATTGTCTCAGATCAGGATAGTCGATTTCTCAACACATTATGGTCGAGCCTCTGGTCATTGCTGGACACCAAGCTCACCAAATCCATGGCCTTCCACCCCCAGACAAATGGCCAAACCGAGGTTGTAAATCGAATGATTTTGCATATCCTTCGCATGTATAATTCAAATCTCCCTCGCACATGGGATGAGAGCCTTCCCTATGTCCAACATAGCTACAACCGAGCCTTGCATAGCTCAAACGACCACATCCCCTTTCAAGTGGGGTTGGGATTCCATCCATTGGGACCCATAGATGTTGCACTTCCCCTTGCGGTCACCTCGACCGACTCATATCCTTCTCCAGCTAAAGCTGACAAAGCCACCCGGTTCATTGAGTAAATCTAACACATCCGCCAACAGGCTCAGGATATCCTACAGAAGTCCAATGACAAGTACAAACAATGCCATGATCAACATCGGGTGCCACATAAGTTTCAGGTGGGCGACAAAGTTTGGTTGCACTTGTAGAAAGAACACCTTACAGGACCCCATCGGAAGCTTTACCCACTCCATTATGGGTCGTACACTCTCACCAAGGCCATGGGGGATAATGATTTTGAGCTCAACATTCCTCCTTTCCTTTGTCTACACCTAGTGTTCAACGTGGATCTCCTTTGCCCTTATTTCCCACCATTATTGGACACCTCAGAAGTAGCAGAACAACTAACACCAATAGAGAGAAACCCCGACTACCTACAATAGGCATCCAATGATTAGATTGTGGACATATAGATCAAGGGAACTCGACAACAAAGGATCCAACTTTATCGAGTCATCAAAGCAGGGCAACTCCTGCACCAAGGCATGTGGCTCACCTGGGACCAAATTCAGCAGAACTTTTCTCATCTGATGGGGAGCTAAAAACAATGGAGACCATTGCTTCCTATGGAGGGAGGATTGATCTAGATGGATATCGGTGGCCACCCACCTTTTCCAACTAGCTCAAAACATTTTTCTAACAATTTTGGCAATTTACTATTTTTAGCAGTTTTAACTTCCGGGGCCATTTTGAGGGCCTAAATGAAATTTTTTTGGGATCAAGCTCCTCAGAGATAGTCAAAGGCATAATTGAGGACTCAAAATGAATCTCCTCGATGATACCTTTCCAATGGGATATCACACGCCTAAAACATAGATTGTATGCAAAAGTTACAACCCCGAGATGTTGATGTACTAACTTACCCAAATGGGGCCCACATGACTTTTGACACTTCATCTCCTAGGGTTAGGTTTTTGGATGTCTAGGGTTTTTGGAATTCTTGATTATTGTAAAAATGCCTTCAGAGTCTCATTGTAACCTTCTTCTTATGAATGTGCATTGCCATCACATCTCTTCTCACAGATAAGCCGCCACCATTCCAGCAAGCTTGTTTCTGCTGCATTTTACAGTTTCAGTTTTTTTCGTTATTGAATAGAAAAGCAGTTTTACTGTATCTCTGTTATTTTGTGTTAAGCACCTATTAATAATCGATATTCTTTCCATTCTTCTCATAAAATCCATATCACCCAAGGAGAGTTTAGTCAGGGGGAGCAGCCCCAAATGGAGATAACTTTTTCCATTGATGTGAAAGGGGGATAGATATAAAAACTGATGACTATTATAAGCATGAATGTTATCATGACTAAGTGTTGCCATCAATGCCAAAGGTGGATATTGTCAGAAACATTGCTTAGGTGGATGGACTGTTGGTATGGATTGTTGGTTTTCATTGATGTCAACCATTACAGAGTGATATTGTAGATTGATGTCAACCCTTAGTGATTGACTTCAACCCTTGGAGAAATTCCGGTAGTGAATTCCAGTAGCACAAAGGTTTGGGTAATGGAAACAAGCTTGTTTCATGTATAATGGTATGAGTTTTAATATATTTCAAGGTAAGACTATTCTAGCTATATATTACACATCATTCCATTTCCGGTGGTATGTGGAACGTCACATAACTCCTCACGATTAGAGAGTTATGGCAATGAGAAGTTGGAGAACCCAGGTTTGGGTAATGGACCCAAGTTTGTTTGATGGATAGTGGTATGAGTTTTGATATATTTGTAGGAAATAATATTCTAAATGGATAGTACATGTCATGGCATTTCCATTGGTATGTGGAACGTCACATAACTCCTCACGGTTAGAGAGTTATGGCCATGTGATGTTGGAGAACCCTCATGAGTCATCTAGAATCCCCAAAAGGTCAAAGTAGTCAAAGTGGTTTAAGAAATTTTAGAAGGTAAATAATAAAGTGAAGTGATGAGTGTACTATAATTCAAATTGAATAAAAAATAAATTATTTAAATAATAAATTTATTGGATAAATTAGAAGTGGGTTAACCCTAAAATAAGGAAAGTGGGTTAAGATGGTTAAAAGGTAACCCCTTGAGGAAGCTACATGAAAGTATAAATAAGAGGCAAGGCTCTCTCATTTTAATCACACTTGAGCATATTGAATATCTATAGGTGACTGAGGTAACCAAATCATATCTAATCCGAATTTCAAAGGGAAGGTGAAGTAAAGAAGGCCGAAATTCAAGGGAGGATAAATTCTTTTGATGATGCTTTCTAAGGTATGTTATTTACAGGTCATCTCACCATTTTGTCAATAATTTTTTTCTATAATGATTCAGACTGTGAAATCGAGAGTCCGTTGAAGAAACATATCGAAGTAGTCATGGTACAAATTTCATCTTGTGGGTCATTGTATTTTTGGAGTTACACTCCATGGAAAATAGGGTTTGTGGCTAGTCCTGAAACTAGTCTAAAACATGTGTTTCAGGTAAAAATGTCATAAATTATTCATAATAGATCCAAATTTAGTACAAACAAATGTGTTGGATATAGTACAATCTGTGTTATTTTTTGTAAAATTTTCAGATCCATACAACAAATATTCCGTCTGGGGAACGCTCTACAAGTTCTCTCTCTAGAATAAGAAAAAATTCAACAACGTATGCCATTTTTGTTGTAAATCATTTTCTGAGAGTTTCCAAGTAGTGACACCTAGAGGAATTGCATAAAACACATTGAAGAACATTGTGTACTATTTTTATATCTTTATTCATTACAGGTACATAGTTATGGTTATTTCAAGTTAGGGTTGTTGACTAATCCAAAACTAGTCATGTGAGACTAAAGTAAAGTTTGATGAAAATACTAGTCTCTTGTTGGTAAAGTTAAGGAAGGTTTGTAGGTATGTGACCATATACAAAAGGTCTATTACAGAGTTAAAAATCATATTTGGATGATGAAATTGTTGAGGGATTTTGGTTGAGGCACATGTTGGGTACATGGTTGAGACAAGTAGTTGATGAGTTGACACATACATGAGGTGTATAGTTGATGATGTTGGTACATATTGATGAGTCATAGTTTATGAGTAGTTGATACATGATTGGCACATACCTGATACATGGTTGGAGGAACTTGTTAATAGTATTGTTGATACATGGTTTCTGGTTGATGTAGAATACTTGTCTTGGTATATCATTAGAAGCACATCTTGATCTTGGTGATGATTATGAGTTGTTGTGTTATGCTTGGTTGATGCACATCTTGGTGATATTATGCATATGTTTGAGAGTTGTCTTGGTGATTGATATTGGTGAGTAGATATGATTTGGTTGATAAGATTGATGAGACAACTTGTTGTGATAGGTTGTTTGGACAGGTTGTTGTGACAAGTTATTTGTACAGGTTTGGTGCATGGTTGATGCACTTGTTCATGGTACAGGTTTTTTGGTATAGGTTGGTGCATGGTTGATGCACATGTTTATGGTACACATTGAGGTACAAGTTGATGCATAGTTGATGCATGGTTCATGTTATTGGTACAGGTTGTTTGACACAGGTTATTGGTACAGGTTGTTACAAGTTGATTACAGGTTGATTGGTATAGGTTTACAGTAGTATATCTCACAGTGATAGTGTGACAATGGTTCCATCATTCTAATTCTACATCAGGGTGGTTGGACGAGGCAAGGATATATGGTTTTATCCACCTTCTAGTTGTAGTCAGAGAAGTTAGGTGGTTGTATCGTCCTTCTGGTTGTAGCCAGAGAATTGGAGAGTTGGAGCTTCCCTCAAGTTGTAGCCTGAGAAACTAGGGGGTTGGATCCTCCTTCTGGTTGTAGCTAGAAAATAAAGGAAGTTGGTGCTTTCAATGACTGTAATTCTTAAATATATATAATAAAAATCATTATGTGGTTTTCTCCCACTTTGGGTTTCCACGTAAAAACACTGGTGTATTGTGTATGTGTATGATTGATCATTTATTCATTATTTATTTACTCTGCAACTATTGGATGATAATGCTACATTGATATAACACTTGCATATTGTGGTTAAAAATGATTGAATTACTCTATTACAGATTCATCCCCCCTCTCAGTAATCCAACAAAAGTAAGAGGAGAGGAGAGGAGTGAAAAGGTGAAAATTCTAAGTATGGAGAGTATAGGAAATTCAAGAAAGAAACTAAGTATGGAAAACGAGGAGTGGAAAAAAGATAAATTCCAAGAGATTGAGAAGAGTTCCGAGATAAAATGGACATGGTTCCAAGGCACAATTTGAATAAATGATATCGTTCCATGGTTCATGGTTCCAATAATTCTTTGTTCCAAGAAAGATTAGCTTTGTCACATTTTGAGACGTGCATTTTTTTCGATCAGAATAAAACTTGGATATATTGAGTATATGAACCTGGATTCTGAATCAAAGAAATGCGTGACAAATATGAGACTGAGGGATATGCATTGAAATTATAATATTTCAAAAAAATTCTTCTTTTGATGTAATTTTTTATTATTATTCCAGGAGAGGGAAAATAAAGGTGACCATTTTTTTATCAACAAGACTAAATCATTGCAATGATTATAGGTGATACATAATCAATTGTTCCTCATATGGAAGCACTCATTTCATTGTTGCCCAATGATATTTACTTGTGTTTTCCATGTATCTACTGACAACATCAGTTGCATGTGAAATATATCATCTTGTACTTACCATCAGATACATCAAACTTCCTATTGCACCAACGTAAGGTACACGAGACATATAATCATTTTCTTCCGTATTTCTAGGACACAAACTTGAAGAAATCCTAAAACTGGAATCTAAAGGGATATCTATAGGTTTCACATGATTCATATAGTATCTAATGAGTATATTCTCCACATACCTCTGTTGTGATAACCATACCCTACCATTTTTCTCGTCTATGTGTATTTCTATGCCCAATATATGTTTTTTTACTCATAGATCCTTCATATCAAACATCCTAGCCAACTGAGCCTTCGACCTATTGATCTTAACCATTTTTTTTTCCTACTATAAGCATATCATCAACATATAACACCAAGATAATGAATATGCCATTTATAATTTTGGAGTAAACACAATGGTCATACTCACTTCTTGTGAAATTTTGGCTCACCATGAAGGAATCAAACTTCTTATACCACTTCCTAGCAGATCGCTTTAGGCCATATAATGAATTCTTGATGTTGCAAAAAAATCTCTTGTTTTCATCTTGAACAAACCCTTCTGGTTGTTCCATATATATCTACTCATCCAAATGTCCACATAAAAATGTTGTTTTAATATCTAGATACTCTAACTCAAGATCAAGTAAAGAAACTAATGTTAATACTATATGAGTAGAAACAAGCTTAACAACTGGTGAAAAAATCTCATGGGAATCAATACCTTCCTTTTGCGAATACCCTTTGGCTACTAGTATTTATTTGTACATCTCAACTTTATCATCAACACCCTTCTTCATTTTTTAGACCCATTTGCAACTAAAAACTTTCCCACCCTTTGGGAGTTCTACTAGGTCCCATTTTTAATTCCTCTCTAAGGCATCCATTTCTTCTTTCGTGGCTATTTAACATTCGTCGCTTTTAGTACCATCCATAACTTCCTAATAACAACTAGGTTCCCCATCGTTAGAAATCAAATCCATATATGAAACATAATCATCAAAACTTTTAGGAGGATTATTGACGCATGTAGATCTCCTTAGAGTTGGTTGTAGCATTTCCACATTTTCCTGGAAATTTTCTACATCAACATCTTCTTCCCTGGGAACTTCTTCATGCTCCTCATTTTCTGAAGATGGTTGAGTCTCTAATTGAATTTGTTGAATTTGTGGTACTTATGTCTGTTTCATTTCAAGTTCCACCACATATAATTTTATGAGAGGAGATTCATCACATACTAAATCTTTATTAATGATGATTTTGTGGGAAGTAGGGTCCCATAATTTATATCCCTTAACTCCACCACCATAACCAACAAAGATGTATATTTTTTATCTAGGTTCTAACTTAGAATGTTGATTCTTTGGAATAAGAGCATAAGCCTCATAACCAAATATTTTATGTTTTAAATAAACACACGGATGACATGTCCATGCCTCTTTAGGAATATTACAATATATTATGACTAATGGTCATTGGTTTACTAGATAGAAGGTTGCATTCATTGCTTCTACCCACAACTCTTGTTGTAATTTGGAATTACAAAGCATGATCCTTTCTCTCTCTAGAAGAGTCATATTTATGCATTTTGCAACAACATTTTTCTATAGAGTATAAACAATGGTTTTATGCCTCCCGATCCCAGCTTCCTTGGAATAATATTCAAATTCCTTTGACATGAACTCACCTCCAATGTCATTTCTCAAGCACTTGATTGACCTGTCAGTGCTCGTTTCAACCAAAACTATGAACTGTTTAAATACATTAAGCACAACAACTTTTCCTTGAAGAAAATATACCCTATTATCATAGGATTTTTACTTGTGCAAATCCCTCCACAAGATACCCATATGTTGCATAACTATGGAATAACCTATCATTGTCACTTGTGTAGGGACTTACCTTGTTGTAGTGATGGAGGAGGTCCACCACATCAGAGGCTTCCTTGGTCACCTCGAGGGATCAAATAGAAAGTTTAGTAGCCAAGCCTACCTCCCCCTATCTTTGTCATCAGATGATTGGTCTAGGTCATGAAAAATAATAATTTTGAAGATGATTTGGTACTTTCCCAAAGAAAGAACGCTCTACATCATATATATAACAATTTCCAAGCTAAAGAATTCAATTAAGACCTATTTTTGACACTATACAAGTCAAATTACTATGGTTGTTGCAAATTGCAGTAATTAACTACTCTTATAGTATAAATAAGTAACTTGTAACAACAACAATAATTAGTGCTCAGAAATGCCACACTTGACCATCAAAATTTAGCATATAACCAATAAAATATTACCCAATTGTTAAAGAATATTTATTAGTAATTTTTCTAAGGTTGGTGTTAGTATATTTAGTATAAAGTTTGTGAGTTTTGAGAGAGAAATTTTATCAATCAATTCACCAAGAGAGTGATTTAAGATTAGTGTCTTTCTAGGGTATGGGGTATTTTCAATGCAACCAAGCTTGAAAGTTGTCCTACTTGAAAACAATAGGTAGGATATAAACCCTAAGGTGTAAGCACATTTGTTCCTTAGGTCTTGGATCTTGAGGAGAAGTAATTCTAGGGTGCACACACATTTGGGCCCAAGAAACCATTTCTCCCTTTTTGTAGCTTCGACTAGGTCAAAGAAAAAATGTATAGGGATAAAATCCTAAAGTTCTAGCACTTTATGGATTTATGGTTCTAACCCTAACAAGGACAATTTACCAATTATATAAAAATGTAACCTTGTGAGAGGAAGAAGCACTTATGTTCCTCTCTTAGGGATTTAATTAACATGACTTTTTGCAATACAATAGAAATCTCACCATAAGCATCAATAACATAAACAATATTTGTGGAGATTCACTTACTGCATGTAAGAAAACAAGATATTGTAACCCTAACTATAGAAATATCCATCCAAAATCAACAAATCCATCCACAAATGATCCTTCCAAGCATAGCGCATGAGAGACAAGAGTTATTTACCACAAATAGGAAGAAAATGGTCTATCAAATGGTGAGACAATGATGATCAAAAAATGAAATGAGAGCTATCATTTTTATATGAGGCCTATCATATAATGTTTTGATGAAAAGCATAACATAACATTTAATTTAAGTGGGGTCGACCTCTCATTTATCCTTTACAAGTGTAATAAATGAAAAATACAATCAAATTATCCCACATGTGTGAGATGTCAAGGTAACTAGGGAAAGAAAGAGCATCCAAAGGCCAAGTGGAATCAATATAGAGCAAGGTGGGAGCAAGTGATGTCTCTCCTCATTGAATATCATGCGATGTGTCATCATTACCTGTATGTGCATCAAACCCTATCTGTCTCATACCATATAAGGTGATGTCATCACCATAATACGACTAACATCTATGATCTAGGTGTTGCGTCCAGGCCTTGGGGATATGCATCTCATACTTTCACCATATCTGAGTATCTACTACTGTAACATCCCTAATCCTAGTGAAAAATAAGCCTTGGGGTACTCTGCCCAATCTATGGGGATTCCATCCCATCTATGTGCCATCATGACTAAGTCTTCTCCTACCAAGGCCATCTACCCATCATTCATGGTTCTGAGGATGTGATAGCCAATGTCTAAGGGCGTTGAGTCACTGGATGACCCATTTCTTTCTATCACATATGCCATAGTCTTGCAATAAAGTCACAACATCTTATTTACAAGCCTATGACATCCCTCAAAGAACCATGTTAGGGCCATCCAAGACAAAGAAAAGTATAAAACAAGGTTAGCCAAAGTTCATAAGAATCATTAGTCCTTAAAGAGTGCAAATTAAGTTGTAAATTAAGATATATCCAATGAAAAAAAATTCCCCTTAGTATCCCCTTCAAACATCACACCATCCAAGGACCCCATGTGACTTGAGAAGTTTAAGTTTGGGAGGGCCTTAATCTAACCCTATTAGGTGTACCACCTTTATAGGAAATAAAATAACCTAGGTAAAGGGATAGGTGCCAAGAGTCACAAGGGAAAGTAAAAACCATTCAAGAGTAAGTGTGATAGTGATATGGTTTTAGGTCTTACTTCATGGCTTATGGTGTCACTACATCTATTTCTATGAGCGCCTTTGTGTAGGGTGCACTTTCTGTTGACTTACCCCATATTTATGTGTTATTTTTCCCAAACCCCTTTATCAACCATCTTTCTAGTCCACTTTATTATATTTGCAAGTCCCCTTTTATAAGGTTTCAAGCTGTAGCATTGCTATTTGGGACCAGGGAAGGCACTGAAAGAGTAGAGCTCAAGTTTGTATTGGATTTTGTTAGTCCTTTTCTTCTATCATTCCTTTCTTTCATTATCATAATTTTCTTACTATTTTAGTAGCAACTGTGAAACAGCCTATGGGAATTCATCCCATATTTTCATGAGAAAATGGACCATGAACCATAGTCGAAGTTTAGTACACTATCAGAGGCTCTGGGATATAAAGTGTTAAGTATGGTGGGGAATGGAATGTTACCCTTGTGAGGCCCCTCTAGTAGTACCCCTTTTTCTTGGGCGATGACAACATGGGACTAGGGAAAAATCTAATCACCAAGGTTAAACAAGGCAATTGACATAATTTCTGAAGCCATTGATCTATTATCCAAATTCAACCAAATATCCTCATCCACATGCTTGACAAATTAAGAACAATAATTTTCATAAAATAAGGACTAACATGCCTCATGGTGACGATGACCTACCATCTCCAATACCTTTGGTTGCTTGGATGGGATGAGTCTTGGTTGACCTGTAGGTATAAAGGTGAATGAGGGGGGTTTTCCAGATGCCATATGTGGACATTCATATCATCATCATGGTTTGGATCATGTTCTCCATTGCGTTCCATAAGACATGATCTCCTCTAGTTACCCCTAGGAATGGGGGGTAACATCTGGCTCCAACATGGGGACATGTGTTCACCATAGAGCGCATGATAACCTCAACATCTCTTGTTGTCCAATACCTACAATCCTACACCCACTTCAAATGAAAAAACCATTTAGAAGTATCTTCCAATGGATGTGATTCATCGATGTTAGTGATAAATCCAAAACCATGCTTGAAACATTCTTTTTTGCTAAGATACAAAATGATAAATCAATGATATTCAATGATTAAGTGTGAATTCCTAACATGTATTTATCATATGCAAATGAGAATGCAATATAAAAAGATGAAATGAAACACTAGCATGAATTCATGATGAAGATTCCCTACCTAACCTACATTAATCAATGTTAGTTGAAATGCTAGGTGTAATCATATGACCAGTGAAACCATACTAGCATTGTATCAAAATGTCTAGCCCTGTACTTCATCATAAACCAAAACAAGTATAACTCAAGAACAAATAATTCATGATTTGAGATATACATCATACCATAACTAATCATAAAATCCAATGCATGGAGGCGGGAGGGAGGGACAAAGTCATGGAAGAAGGAATCACCACAACCCTACCTTGTTTGTCCTATGACAAGGATAAAAAAATCATATAAAGGAAAATCATCATTCTCAACTACAAAGTTATCACCCAAAGATAAAAAATAATGGATGAGAAGGGACGTAAGGAAAATTATAAGGTTTTCCTTAGGAAAAGAGAGCGCAAGGTAAGGGATGAAACCAGGCTTAGAGAAAAAAAAAATCTTTCAATCCAAGGATTGTTGGCATTGTATGTGAAATTGAAAAACCTTACAACAAAATATAGGTTGAAAACAACTCAGTCTTATATGAAAGTGACCATCATGAGGAAAACACCCAACCATATCTATAATGGAACATAAAGGTGAAAAAGGAAAAGGATGGAAACTATCATCATAGAAATGTTGTTCTAGGAAAATCATGTCCTTACCCTCATGAAAGTTAGAGAACATTGATGGTTGAAACTCTTCTTGATAGAATACATCCAAGTGCTCAAAAGTGCATGTATCAAACTCTCCAAGATATGAACAAAAATCATCATGATAGTGTTGAAATACGTCATCCCTGTGTGGTTGGAATACATCTTTAACCATGTCATATTCATGTTGCCAAACATCTAAATCAATCGCAGTCACATATGGTTGTTCTAAGGGAAATGATTGAAAATGACCTTTCATTTCATAAATGGGATCTCCATTAAGAATAGAGTGAATGACATCCCTTTTACGTCTCCCAACATGTATAAATTCATCAATACTATTAATATCATCATCACTTTCATTGTAGCATGAAAGGTCCAATGTATCCAAGGTTTCCTCTATCACTTCTTCACTTTTTGAATCATAGAATAAAGAAACATTGAAGTTTTGGAAATGAGTATAACTTACCACATTCTCTTCTTTATGTGCAAGAGGAATGGAAGCTTGGATGTATTCATCAAGTGGAGGAGAAAATACCAACACTTTGTCTTCATTAGGAGCCTCTTCATGGATTAGGTCTTAAACAAGGTTTGTTTCATCAAAGTGTTCTTCTTCAACATATTCACAAGGAAACTCATATTCTACTTCATTTATTTTGTGATCTTCCTCATGATTCACCTCTTCAGGATTTCATTTTTCAATTAAATATTCATTGTTGTTAATAGAATCATGAGGTGACTCTTACTCCCCTTTGAGGGATTGGGAACCCTCTTCATACACTTACTCCTTAGTTTGTTTCCTTGGAGGTGTGTGATATTAAAGGCTCTCATCCAAGGCATCCTCAATATATGGAGGTTATTTGTTAGTAAAATCTTCATTTTCAGTAGATTCTTCCTCCTGGGCATGGTACACTTCCCTAAGGTATCTTATAAGAAGGTATTAGAACCTCCTTTTTAAGGGCTACAATGAGCTCTCGAAGAATTTCCTCATATGTCACACATTGTGGTTTCGAAAACTCAAGAAACCCACTAATGAGATCTATGAGAGAGGATATCCCTTTTGTATTTCAACAACTCTTGACCCAATGTTGTATTCCAAATGGCAAGGAAAGTATAAATAATTTTACTTGTACATCATCATCTTTGGATCCTACCTTGTGCATGTACTTCAAGAACTCTACAATTTGAGTAATAAGGAAGCCATTTAATTATGGATAGTTCTCCAACCATCCTATATCAAACTTATTTGGGTATCCTCAAAAGTTTTAAAATCAATAGAAGGATATATTTGGTCCTATGGTGTCATGATTTCGTCACTTGAGAATGCACAATATCACAAAGTTGAGAGTAGGATGACACCTCAAAATATGTTAGTGGAATCACTAAATGATCTCTCTAGGACCATCAAAGGAATATGAGGGAACTACCCTTAGTGGAGTCAACAAGTAAACTTGTAAGACAAGGGCTTCCAGAAAGTTTACCAAAGATATGTAGTTTAGGAGAATGACTCAATCCTCCCCAACAATGGCACCAAAACATTATCGCAGGATTTGTACTTGGGAAAATCCCTCCACAAGATCACCAATATTGTGTAATTATGGAAGAACCTACCATTTTCACCTAAGTAGGGACTTCCCTCATTTTAGTGAAGGAAGAGGTCCACCATAAGGGAGGCTTCCCTAGTGACCTCAAGGGATCAAATGGAAAGTTTAGTATCCAAGCCTACCTCCCCCTGTCTTGGTCATTGAATGATTGTTCTAGGTCATGGAAAAGAAGAAGTTTGAGGATGATTTGGTACCTTCCCAGAAAAATAACACTTTGCAACATATATATAACAATTTCCAAGCTAAAGAATGCAATTAATACCACTTTTAGACACTAGACAAGTCAAATTTTTATGGCTGTTGCAAATTGCAGTAGTTAACCAGTCTTATAAGAACAATAAGTAATTTGTAAAAAAAACATATCAGACATTTATCTTAGTTTTATGGAAAGTTGGTATGGATTTTTGGTTTTCATTGATGTCAACCATTGGAGACTGATATTGTAGATTTATGTCAAGCCTTAGTGATTGATGTCAACCCTTGGAGAAAGTTCGGTAGCAAATTTGTTTTAGGTAATGGAACCAAGTTTGTTTGATGTATAATGGTATGAGTTTTAATATATTTGAATGTAATACTATTATATATGGATAGTACATGTAATTCCATTTCCGGTGGTATGTGGAACGTCACATAACTCCTCATTGTTAGAGAGTTATGGTCATGTGAAGTTGGAGAACCCAGGTTTGGGTAATGGACCCAAGTTTGTTTGATGTATAATGGTATGAGTTTTAATATATTTGAAGGTAAGGATATTCTATATGGATATTACATGTCATTCCATTTCCAGTGGTATGTGGAATGTCACATAACTCTCACGGTTAGAGATTTATGGCAATGTGAAGTTGAAGAATCCTCATGAGTCATCTAGAAGCCCCAAAAGGTCAAAGTAGTCAAAGTAGTTGCAAAGAAGAAATTATTTAAATAATAAAGTGACGTGATGACTATACTATAAGTAAAAAAGGATACAAAATAAATTATTTAAATAATAAAGTTGATGGAGAAAGTACTAAGTGGACAAGTGGTTAGAAGTGGGTTAGCCCTAAAATAAGGAAAGTGGTTTAAGATGGTTAGAAGGTAACCCCTTGAAGAAGAATTGAAGTGATGAGTGTACTATAAGTCAAAGTGGATACAAAAGAAATTATTTAAATAATAAATTTAATGGATAAACTACTAAGTGGACAAGTGGTTAGAAGTGAGTTAACCCTAAAATAAGGAAAGTGGGTTAAGATGGTTAAAAGGTAACCCCTTGAGGAAGCTACATGAAAGTATAAATAAGACACAATTCTCTCTAATTTAATCACACTTGAGAATATTGAATATCTACAAGTGACTGAGGTAACCAAAGGATATCTAAGGATAATTTCAGAGGGAAGGTGAAGTAAAGAAGGCCGAAATTCAAGGGAGGAAAAATTCTTTTGATGATGCTCTCTAAGGTATGTTATTTACAGGTCATCTCACCATTTTTGCAATAACTTTTTTTCTAGAAGGATTTAGACCACTAAATATGGAGGTCATTGAGGAAATATATACAAGTATCTTTGATAAACATTTCAACTCACGGGTCATTTTATTTTTGGAGTTACACTCTGTGGAAAATAAGGTTTGTGGCTAGTCCTGAAACTAGTCTAAAACAGGTGTTTCGGGTAAAAACGTCATAAATTGTTCATAACAAATCCAAATTCAGTAAGACCAAATGTATTGGTTAGAGTACAGTCTATAGTATTCCGTGTACTATTTTCAGATCCATACAAAAATAATTCCATGCGGGGAACGCTCTACAACGCCGCTCTCTAGAATAAGCGAGAATTAAGCAAGGTATGCCATTTTTTCTATAACTCATTTTCTGGGAGGTTCCAAGAAGTGAAACTTGGAGAAATTGTAGACAAGACATTGAAGAACATTGTGTACTATTTTAGAACTTTATTCATTACAATTACATAGTTATGATTATTCCAAGTTAGGGTTGTTGACTAATCCAAAACTACTCATGTGAGACTAAAGAAAAATTTGATGAAAATGCTAGTCTCTTGTTGAAGAGGGTTTGGAGGTATGTGATCATATACACCAAGCCTGTTATAGAGTTAAAAATCAGATTTGGATAACGAAATTGATGAGGGATTTTGGTTGAGGTACATGTTGGGTACATGGTTGAGAGAAGTAGTTGATGAGTTGGCACATACATGAGGTGTATAGTTGATGATGTTGGTACATCATGATGAGTCATAGTTGATGAGTAGTTGATGCATGATTGGTACATACTTGGTACATGGTTGGAGGAACTTGTTAGTAGTATTGTTGAGACATGATTTATGGATGATGTATCATACTTGTCTTGGTATATTATTAGAATCACATATTGATGACGATTATGAGTTGTTGTGTTATGCTTGGTTGATGCACATCTTGGTGATATTGTGCATATGGTTGAGATTTGTCTTGGTGATTGATATTGGTGAGTAGATCTGATTTGGTTGATAAGATTGATGAGACAGGTTGTTGTGATAGGTTGTTTGGATAAGTTATTGTGACAAGTTATTTGTACAGGTTTGGTGCATGGTTGATGCACTTGTTTATGGTACAGGTTGAGGTATAAGTTGATGTATGGTACATGTTGGCACTTGTTATTGGTACAGGTTTACAACAGTATATATCACAATGATAGTGTGACGATGGTTCCATCATTCTACTTATATTTTAGGGTTGTTGGAGGGGGCAAGGACAGGTGGTTGTAGCCACCTTCTGGTTGTAGCCGGATAACATAGGGGGTTGTAGCCTCCTTCTAGTTGTAGCCAGAGAATTGGGGAGTTGGAGCTTCCCTCAGGTTGTAGCCTGAGAAACTAGGGGGTGGGAGCCTCCTTTCAGTTTTAGCTAGAGAATGGGAAGTTGGTTCTTCCTTGAATGTAATTCTTGACATATAAGAAAATAATTTTGTGGTTTTCTCCTGCATTGGGTTTCCACGTAAATATTGGTGTACTGTGCATTTTGTGGATGTGTTTTTTATTGGTTATTATGAACTGATGAATGTTAATGCTTATGATACAGTAAGATATTGATGATGAACAGATGAACATGGTTGAATAAGTAAAAKAATATACTTTGTGGTTTAAAGGATTAATAATTGGTATAATTTCTCATTATTGATTCACCCCCCCTCTCAGTAATCCAACTATTGGTTTCAAAGCCAAGTTCTTTCAGAAAACAATTTAACCACTGGAAGGAGATCATGGATTATTCTGAGAATGGAGTACCATTGTTTAATGGTCAGAATGGTTTAAAGTGTGAGATATGGAGTGGAAGGACGAACGTATTTTTAAAGGAACATGGGTATGATATTTGGAAATCAGTTGCTATAGGATATGATAGTTCAAAAAGGGAAAAGATTGTAGCCAAGAAGGAATTGAAGAAGAATAAAAAAATAGCAATCGATTTCATCTTGGAAGGATTACCTAATCCGATAAGATAAAATGTTGGTAAATGTTCATCAGCCAAAGAAATTTGGGATAAGTTACATAATGTTTATTCTTCACCCATCATAGAAACAAAAAATGCCAAAGAAGATGCAGGTACAAAACAAGAAGAAAGGCGCTCATCATGTCAGACAAATTTAGAAGAGGAAGAGTATGAAAAAGTAGAAGTTGATTACAGAGAAAAATTGACCAGTGCAATTGAATATCTAAAGAAAGAAAGAGAAGAAAACAAGTCATCCAAGAAAGAATTGATGAAGAAAAAGAAAAGTGTTCAAGGTTCCGAAAATGATCAACAGGTCATCAAGAATTTAACAACTCGACTAGAAGAGGCCAAAAGAATTGAAGAAACTATAGAATATCAAAAGCAATGTTTAGAAGCCAACATTGCAGCACAAAAAGAAGAAGCAGAAAAGAGAGAAACAATATTTATGGATCATCTCAAGGAAAGAATCAATGACTTAAATCAATTGAGGAAGATTTTGGTCAAGAAGAGAGAAGACTCGAAGAAGAAATAATTACATTGAAAATCGAACTTGAAGAAGCAAAGAGAACAGAAGAGGTCATGAAGTCTCAGAGAATGAAGAAAGAAGAAGAGGTTGAGAAGCTTAAAGAAGAAGTTGTCACACTAAGAGTCAAAATTTTCAAGCTCAACAACAACATTGAAGAGACAAAAACATCCACATCAGTTGTAGAGAATGAAGAAAAGCACTCTAGGTTGCTAGAAAAGAAGAATGGAGAAAACAAAACGATTATGCAGAAGTACTTAAAGGAAGGAATCATGGTCAACCAGAATCTAAGAAAACTAATAAAGATACATCTTCAATAAGACCATCCATGTTCAAGCCACAAAGAAGATTATGATCATGATGAGTCAAGGCATAATTTCAGAAGGACTATACCACAAAAAAGATCATTCACTCTGAGGTATGCAATTTATTTTATGGTCATTGTTTTTATAGTACTAAATTTGGACATAAGGTTGCAGATTGCAGAGATTATAAAATAAATTTTCAATAAAGAAATGCCTATGTGGCCCCATGTAACATTGAATATTAAAAATTTCATAACTATGGACACATAGCTCGTGATTTTAGAAGCATGATCGATACTTCTACAAAAGAGAGCATTGATATAAGATATAAGAAAGTATAGATAAGAAAATAGGAAGAACAAGTGAACAAAGACCAGGTCCCAGAGATCTCAAGATTGGCAATAAAACAAGATGAAGAAAAATCTACAGAGAAAAAGAAAGATGTCAGATACATAAAGGTTTGGAAAATAAATGAAAGAAAATAAGGACATGTAAATAAAGAACAGGAAGATATTATACTTTCAGGTATTGTAGTGAAAGATAAATCCACAAACATAAATAAATAAGTCAGAGCTCAGAGAGATGATGAATCTACCAATGATGATGATGATGAATACACATCAGAATAGGAATTGTTCTAAGCTATCTGACTTAGAGACTCCCATGTAATATGAATATTAGACAGGGGGGGTCTATGCAATAGCTATGACAGACCAAAGAACCATCATTTGAGAAGCTTGTAGAGTTTGAGCAGATAGATCCAAAGAAATCAGTTAGCAGAAGTACAGTTTTATAGACTAATCGGTTGTGCAACAGAGTCTTGGACAATATGGACAAATATGGATTCGTAAGAACACTTAGCAGGTTTGGATAGATATATGACAGTGGACGAGAGCATGGATTCATAGATTGGTTCAGAGAGTAGTTCAGAGACAAAGGAACATTATCATAATGGATGATAATTACACATGAATATTTGAATGTTTATTTTTTAATGTTTTTCATATATGTCAGTTGATTACACAAGGAAGAACCAATGGACAATAACTCCAAAAGGAAACAGGCACAGGAAAACTTATGTTTTTTATACACAACATCTTGCGGAGAATTCAAGAGAGAGAAACGTAACCAAAAATATAGGTATAAATATCACTCAGATAAGCTGTCAAGAAGAGATATAAGAATAGAGGTATGATTGCATGGGAAGAGATTTATCATATGTAGGATAGAGGTTTAGATTCTTGGAGAGAGAGAACAAAGGCATGTTTCTAGGGGAAGAGATTGTCACAAGGGAAGAATGAGCGATATGACTTCAGTGCTGCATCAGCGTGATACCCGTTTTCAAAGGGGGAGATATTATTCATATGAAGGGAGAGAGAGTAATCAAAGGTTTATAAACACAAAGAAAAATCAAAGGCATGTAGACAGGGGGAGCAACCCCAAGGAGAGCTCAATCAGGGGGATCATCCCCAAAGGGAGATACACTTTGTCATTGATTTGAAAGGGGGAGAGATATAAACATTGATGAGGAGTATAAGCATGAATGTTATCATGACTAAGTGTTGCCATCAATGCCAAAGGGGAAGATTGCCAGACAATTGGCTTAGGTTGATGGAAAGTTGGTATGGATTGTTGGTTTTCATTGATTTCAACCATTGTAGAGTGATATTGTAGATTGATTTCAACCCTTAGTGATTGATGTCAACCCTTGGAGAAAGTCTGGTAGCACAAAGGTTTGGGTAATGGACCGAAGTTTGTTTGATGTATAATGGTATGTGTTTTAATATATTTGAAGGTATGAATATTCTATATGGATAATACATGCCATGCATTTTTTTGTGTTATGTGGAACGTCACATAACTCCTCATGGTTAGAGAGTTATGACCATGTGAAGTTGGAGAAATCAGGTTTAAGTAATGGACCCAAGTTTGTTTGATGCATAATGGTACGATTTTTAATATATTTGAAGGTAAGACTATTCTATATGGATAGTACATGTCATTCAATTTATGTTGGTATGTGGAACATCACATAACTCCTCACGGTTAGAGAGTTATGGCCATGTGAAGTTGGAGAACCCTCATGAATCATCTAGAAGCCCCAAAAGGTCAAAGTAGTCATAGTGGTTGCAAAGAAGAAATTATTTAAATAATAAAGTGAAGTGATGAGTGTACTATAATTCAAAGAGGATACAAAATAAATTATTTAAATAATAAAGTTAATGGAGAAATTACTAAGTGGACAAGTGGTTAGAATTGGGTTAGCCCTAAAATAAGGAAAGTGGTTTAAGATGGTTAGAAGGTAACCCCTCGAGGAAGAAGTGAAGTGATGAGTGTAATATAAGTCAAATTGGATACAAAATAAATTACTTAAATAATAAATTTAATGGATAAATTACTAAGTGGACAAGTGGTTAGAAGTGAGTTAACCCTAAAATAAGGAAAGTGGGTTAAGATGGTTAAAAGGTAACCCATTGAGGAAGCTACATCAAAGTATAAATAAGAGACAAGGCTCTCTAATTTAATAACAGTTGAGAATATTGAATATATACAAGTGACTGAGGTAACAAAAGTATATATAAGGCTAATTTCAGAGGGAAGGTGAAGTAAAGAAGGCCAAAATTCAAGGGAGGATACGTTCTTTTGATGATGCTTTCAAAGGTATGTTATTTATAGGTCATCTCACCATTTTTACAATAAATTGCTTTCTAGAATGATTCAGACTGCTAAATCAGTAGGACATTGAGGAAACATATCCAAGTAGTTGTGATAAAAATTTCAACTTGTGGGTAATTTTATTTTTGGAGATACACTCCGTGGAAAATAGGGTTTGTGGCTAGTCTTGAAACTAGTCTAAAACATGTGTTTCAGGTAAAAACGTCATAACTTATTCATAGCCCATCCAAATTTAGTAAGACCAAATGTATTGGTTATATTACATTCTACAATATTTTTTGTCACATTTTCATATCCATACAATAAATATTTCGTGTGGGGAATGCTCTACAAGGTCACTCTCTAGAATAAGCCAGAATTCAGCAAGGTATGCCATTTTTGCTATAACTCCTTTTCTGGGAGGTTCCAAGAAGGGAAACCTGAATAAATTGTAGAAAAGACACTAAAGAACATTGTGTACTATTTTTAGACCTTTATTCATTACAGGTACATAGTTATTATTATTGCAAGTTAGGGTTGTTGACTAATCCAAAACTAGTCATGTGAGACTAACGTAAAATTTGATGAAAATGCTAGTCTCTTGTTGAAGAAGGTTTGCAGGTATGTGATCATATACACCAGGTATGTTACATATTTACAAAGTAGATTTGGATGATGAAATTGATGAGGGATTTTGGTTGAGGTACATGTTGGGTACATGGTTGAGACAAGTAGTTGATGAGTTGACACATGCATGAGGTGTATAGTTGATGATGTTGGTACATCTTGATGAGTCATAGTTGATGATTAGTTGATGCATGATTGGTACATACTTGGTACATTGTTGGAGGCACTTGTTAGTAGTATTTTTGACACATGGTTTATGGATGATATAACATACTTGTCTTGGTATATTATTAGAAGAACATATTGATGATTATTATGAGTTGTTGTGTTATGCTTGGTTGATGCACATCTTGGTGATATTGTGCATATGGTTGAGATTTATCTTGATGAGTATATCTGATTTGGTTGATAATATTGATGAGACAGGTTGGTGTGATAGGTTTTTGGATAGGTTATTGTGACAAGTTATTTGTATAGGATTGGTGCATGGTTGATGCACTTGTTTATGGTATAGGTTGATGTATGGTACATATTGGCACATGTTATTGGTATAGGTTGTTACATGTTGTTTGGTGCAGATTGATTGGTACATGTTTACAACAATATATCTCACAGTGATAGTGTGACAATGGTTCCATCATTCTACTTATATTTCAGGGCGGTTGGACGAGGCAAGGATAGGTGGTTGTAGAAAAATTCCAATTGTAGCCAGAGAACATAGGGGGTTGTAGCCTCCTTCTGGTTGTAGCTAGAGAATTGGGGAGTTGGAGCTTCCCTTGGGTTGTAGCCTGAGAAACTAGGGGGTTGGAGCCTCCTTCCAGTTGTAGTTGGAGAATGGGAAGTTGGTGCTTCCTTGAATGTAATTCTTGACATATAAGAAAATCATTCTATGGTTTTATCTTGCATTGGGTTTCCATGTAAATATTGGTGTACTTTGCATTGTGTGGGTGTGTTTGTTATTGTTTATTATGCACTGATGAATGTCAATTCTTATGACATAGTAAGATATTGATGATGAGAAGATGAACATGGTTGAATAAGTAAAATAATACACTTTGTGGTTTAAAGGATTAATAATTTGTATAATTGCTCATTACTGATTCACTCCCCCTCTCAGTAATCCAACAATTGGTTTCAGAGTCAGGTTCCTTCATGAAATAGTTTAACCACTGGAAGGAGATCATGGATTATTTTGATAATGGAGTACCATTGTTTAATGGTCAGAATGGTTTAAAGTATGAGATATGGAGTGGAAGGATGAAAGTATTTTTAAAGGAACAGGGGTATGATATTTTCAATAAGTTTATATATGATATGATAGTTCAAAAAGGGAAAATACTGCAGCCAAGATGGAATTGAAAAAGAATAACAAAATAGCAATGAATTTCATCTGGGAAGGATTACCTAATCCAACAAGAGAAAATGTTGGTAAATGTTCATCAACCAAAGAATTTTGGGATAAGTTACATAATTTATATTCTTCACCCATCATAGAATCAGAAAATGCCAAAGAAGATGCAGGTACAAAATAAGAAGAAAGATGCTCATCATGTCAGACATATTCAGAAGAGGAAGAGTATGAAGAAGCAAAAGTTGATTATAGAGAAAAATTGATCAATGCAATTGAATATATAAAGAAATAAAGAGAAGAAAACAAGTCATCCAAGAAAGAATTGATGAAGCAAATGGAAAGTGTTCAAGGATCCAAGAACGATCAGCATGTCATCAAGAATTTAGGAGTTCAACTAGAAGAGGCCAGAAGAATTGAAGAAACTCTAGAATATCAAAAGCAATGTTTAGAAGACAACATAGAAACACATAAGGAAGAATCATAAAAGAGAGAAAATATATTGACGGATCATCTCAAGGAAAGAACAGATGACTTAAACCAACTTGAGAAAGATTTTTGTCAAGAAGAGAGAAGACTCGAAGAAGAAATAATTACATTGAAAATCCAACTTGAAGAAGCAAAGAGAACAAAAGAGGTCAGAAAGTCTCACATAATGAAGAAAGAAGAAGAGGTTGAGAAGATTGAAGACGAATTTGTCACACTAAGAGTCAAAATCATCAAGCTCAACAAGAATGTTGAAGAGAATGAAGAGAAGCACTCTAGGTTGCTAGAAAAGAAGAATGAAGAAAATAGAAAGAGTTATGCAAAAGTACTCAAAGGAAGGAATCATGGTAAACCAGAATCTAAGAAAACTAATAAAGATACATCTTCAATAATACCATCCATGTTCAAGCCACACAGAAGCTTCAATCATTATCATGATCAGTCAAGGAAGAAATTTAGAAGGACTACACCACAAAAAAGATCATTCACTCCCAGGTATGCAAATTTTATTTTATGGTCATTATTTTTATTGTACTAAATTTGGACATAAGGTTGCAGATTGCAGGGATTATAAAAGAAATGTTCAAGAAATAAATGTCTGTTTGGCCCCACGTAACATTGAATATTACAAATGTCATAACTATGGACACATAGCTTGTGATTGTAGAAGCATGATCGATACTTCCATGAAAGAGAACATTGATATCAGATATAAGAAAGTATGGATAAGAAAATAGGAAAGAAAAGTGAACAAAGACCAAGTCCCAAAGATCGCAATATTGGTAATATAATGAGATGAAGAAAGATCTACAGAGAAAAAAAAGATCTCAGATACAAAAAGGTTTGGAAAATAAATGAAAGAAAAGAAGGACATGTAAATAAGGAACATGTTCAAGAGATTGTACTGTCAGGTATTGTAGTGAAATATGAATCCACAGACAA
The DNA here is from genome assembly GCA_000966675.3 of Picea glauca. Taxonomy (NCBI): domain Eukaryota; kingdom Viridiplantae; phylum Streptophyta; class Pinopsida; order Pinales; family Pinaceae; genus Picea; species Picea glauca. The sequence goes on along the minus strand of JZKD02S0418313.1, from coordinate 15,134 downwards.
AAAGAAAGAATCAGAGCTCAGAGAGATGATGAATATACCAATGAAGATGATGATGAGTACACATCAGAGCAAGAATTGTTTTGAGCCACCCGGTTGAGAGACTCCCAGGTAATATGAATATTAGACATGGGGAGTCTATGTGATAGTTGTGACAGACCAAAGAACCATCCTTTGAGAAACTTGCAGAGTTTGAGTAGATTTCATCACTCATACTCGAACAAGACTTAAGTGAAATATTCATTTTCAGTAGATTCTTCCTCTTGGGAATGGTACGCTTTCCTAAGGTATCTTATATGAAGTTCTTAGAACCTCCTTTTTAAGGGCTACAATCAGATCTCGAAGAATGTCTGCATATGTTGTACATTGTGGTTTATAAAACTAAAGAAACCCACTAATGAGATGTGTGAGATAGGATATCCCTTTTGTCTTGCAACAACTCGTGACCCAGTGTTGTATTCCAAATGCTAAATAAAGTATAAATAGTTTTACTTGTACATAATTATCTTCGTCTCCTACCTTGTGCATGTACTTAAATAACTCTACAACTTGAGTAATGAGGAATCCATTTAATTATGTATAGTTCTCCAACCATCTTATATCAAACTCATTTGGGTATCCTCAATTTTTTTTAAAATCAATAGAACGATATATTTGGTCCTAGGGTGCCATGATTCTGTCACCTAAGAATGCATAATATCACAAAGTTGAGAGTGGGATGAAACCTCAAAATATGTTAGTGGAGTCACCAAATGATACCTCTAGGATAATCAAAGGAAGGTGAGGGAACTACCCTTAGTGGAGTCGCTAAGTAAACTTGTAAGACAAGGGATTCCAGAAAGTTTACCAAAGATATGTAGTTTAGGAGAATGACTCAATCCTCCCTAGAAATGCCACTAAAATGTTATCATAGTATTTGTACTTGGGAAAATCCCTCCACAAGATCACCAAATCTTGTGTAATTATGGAAGAACCTACCACTGTCACCTAAGTAGGGACTTCCCTCGTTTTATTGATGGAAGAGGTCCACCACAAGGGAGGCTTCCCTAGTGACCTAAAGGGATCAAATAGTAAGTTTAGTAGCCAAGCCTACTTCCATCTGTATTGGTGATTGAATGATTTTTCTAGGTCATGGAAAATAATAATTTTGAGTATGATTCGGTACCTTCCCAAAACAAGTACACTTTGCAACATATATGTAACAATTTCAAAGCTAAAGAATGCAATTAAGACCTCTTTTAGAAACTAGGAAAGTCAATTTTTTATGGTTGTTTCAAATTGCAGCAGTTAACCAGTCTTATAAGAACAATAAGTAATTTGTAACAAAAAAAATCATTAGCACTCAGAATCCCACAATGACCATGAAAATTTAGCACATAACCAATAGAATATTACCTAATGGTTAAAGGAATTTTTTTAGTGATTTAGGTCATGTTTAGATGAGTGTATGCAACAAATTAAATTGTTTTCAGATGGATTTAGAAACCTTTTATAACATCACCAAGAAATGTAATGAGTTTGGTAAGGTTAGTGTTAGTACAATTAGTAGAAAGATTGTGAGTTTTGAAAGAGAGAGTTTATCAATCGATTCACCAAGGGAGTGTTTTAAGATTAGTGCCTTTCTAAGGTATGGGGTCCTTTCAATGAAACCAAGCTTGAAGGCTGGCCTACTTGAAACCAAGAGGTAGGATCTAAAACTTAAGGTGAAATCACATTTGGGCATTGGGTCTTAGATCTTTAGAAGAGGGACTTCTAAGGTGCAAGCACATTTGGGTCCTAGAAACTATTTCTCCCTTCTTGTAGCTTCAACTAGGTGAAAGATCAAATGTCTAGGGATAAAACCCTAAAATGCTAGCACTTCAGGGATTTAATGTTCTAACCCTAGCAAGAACAATTTACCAATTCTAGAAAAATGTAGGCTAAAATACTAAAATGCTAGGACTTTAGGGATTTAGTGTTCCAACCCTAGAAAGAACAATTCTAGACAAATGTAACCTTCTGAGAGGAAGAAGCACTTATGAACTCCTTATGGTTTCAATTAACGAGACTTATTTCAATAAAATTGTAATTTCACCATAAACATCAATAGCATAAACAATAATTGCATAAATTCACTTACTTCATTCAAGAAAACAAGAGATTGTAACCATAATTTTAGAAATATCCATCCAAAATCAACAAATCCATCCACAAATGATCCTTCCAAGGCTAGATCATGAGAGAGAAGAGCTAGTTACCCCAAATATGGAGAAAATTTTAGAAGTAGTCTCTCAACTGGTGAGAGAATTATGATCCAAAAATGAAATGAGAGATAAAATTTATATATGAGGCCTAGCATCTCATTTTTTTCCACAAACATAACATAACATAACATTCAATTTAAGTGGGTTAAACAACTCATTTATCCTTTACAAGTGCAATAAAAGAAAAATACAATCAAAATAACCCACACATGTGAGACATCAAGGTCTCTAGGGAAAGCAAGAGGCCTCCAAATACCATGTGGCATCAATTCAAAGTAGTGTGGGAGAAAGTGATATCTCTCCTCACTTAATATGATGTGATGTGTCATTAATACCCATATGTGCATCAAAACTTAGCTACATCATAACCTAGAAGGTTATGTCATCACGATAATAGGACCAACATCCAAGACCCAGGTGTTGTGTTAGGGCCTTAGGGATCTTCATCTCATGTTTTCTCTCTCTCTGATTGTCTGCTACTGCAACATCCATGATCCTGGTGAAAAATAATACCTGGGGTACTGTGCCTAGCCTGTTGGGCTTCCAACCTGTCTATATGCCATCATGATTGAATCTTCTCCTACCAATACCATCTATCCATCATTTAGGGTTTTGAGGATGTGAGAGCCAATGTCTAAGGGTGGTGAGTCAGTAGATGACCCACTTTTCTCCATCACACATTCCATGGTCCTACAATAAAGAAACAATGTCCAAGGTACAAGCTTGGGACGTCCCTCAAAGAACCATGTCAAGTCCATCCAAGATAATCCAAAGTATAAAATAATGTTAGCCAAATTTCATAATAAACATTAATCCTTAAAGCATGTGATGTATGTTGTAACTTAAGATATAAGCCATGTAAAACAATTCACCTTCGTATCCCCTTCAAGCATCACACCAGCCAAGGACCCCATGTGAGTTGAAAAGTTTAAGTATGGGAGGTCCTTCATCCAACCCTATTAGGTGTGCCATCTAAACATAAAATAAAATAACCCTAGTAAAGGGATGGGTCCTGAGAGTGACAAGGGAAAGTAAAAGTCATTCAAGAATAAGTGTGATAGTAATATGGTTCTAGGGCTTACTTCATGGATTATGGTGTCATTAAATCCATTTCTATGAGCACTTTTGTGAAGGGTGCGTTTTCTTTTGAGTTACCCCATATTTATGTGTTATTTTTTCAAAACCCCTTTATCAACCATCTTTCTAGTCCACTTTGTTAAATTTGCAAGTCCCCTTTTATAAGGTTTCAAGTTGTAGCATTTCTATTTGGGATAGGAGCCGGCACTTAAAGAGTATAGCTCAAGTTTGGATTGGCTTTTGTTAGTCCTTTTTTGTTGTCAATCCTTTATTTCTTTTGCATCATTTTCTTATTCTTTTAGCAACAACTATGAACCTACCTTTGGGCCTTCAACCACTCTTCTCATGAACAAATGGACCATGACCCATAATCGAAGTCTAGTACACTATGAGATGCTTCAGAATGGAAATTGTTAAGTATGGTTGGGAACAGAACATTACCCTTGTGAGCCCCCCCCAATAATACCCCTTTTCTCTAGGTGGTGACAACACGAGACTATGTCATAGAAGCTATCCACCAAGGTGAAATAAGGCAACTGACACAATTTCCCAAATGAGTGATCCATTATCCAACTTCAACCAAATATCCTCATCCACATGCCGGACAAATTAAGCACAAAACTTTGTATAAAAAAATGATTAACATACCTCATGGTGGCGATGGCTTACCATCTCCCATCCCCTAGGTTTCTTGGATGGGATGAGTCTTGGTTGACCTATAATTGTAAAGGTGAATGAGTTGGGTTGATTGGATACCATTTGTGGACATGTTGATCATAATCATGGTCGAGATCATGTTCTCCATTGTGGTCCATGACATATCATCTCCTCTAGTTACCCATAGGAATGAGGGGTAACAAACCCAAACCATTCTAGAGTAATCATCTATGAATGCCACAAAATATGATGATCCTCCAAAAGAAACTGTAGGGGATGACCCCGACACATTCAAATGGATATAATCAAGGATAACTTTAGTTATATGACTACATGTTTTAAAATTGTGTCTACATTGCTTCCCATAAACACAATGTTTGCAGAACTTCAAATTCAGATATTATAAGCTTGGAAGTAACTTATGGTTTACTAGTACCTTGAGCCCTTTCTTGCTCATGTGGCCATGTCTTTGATGACATAAACGAGTATATTCACCTGATTCCTCAGATACCACGAGTAAAACCCAGAGATATAAGGTCAAGAAAACATCCACGGGACAATGAAAATTGATAATTTTATTGCTCAACTACGRAAATTATAGATGCTCAGGATTGCAATCCATTGCACTCATCTTTCTGTATGGACTCCAGATTTATAATCACAACCTTCAACCTTCAGAGTTGAGTTAAAAGAAATTGTTGTAGTAATCCTTGTTTCTCAATTAAGCCAATTTGTTTCAACAAACTAAACAACCTTACTAATTTTCAGAACTTCCATAGCTATTTTCCGAACAGAATATTGGAAACCAGCTTATCCTTAAATGCAGGATAACTGGTTGTCACGTTCAACACCACTGTAATACACATCTAGCCATATTTATCCTTAAAAAATTAAATAAATTTTATAATTGGTTTTTAAATTAAAGAAATATAATAATTTAAATTAATTTTAAATATTATAAATAAGTAACAAATTTTTAAAATGGTTTTTAATCATAATTTTGTAATATATTTATATCTAAAATTTAAATATACAATAAAAATTTAAAATTATATAAATATTATAAACTTTAATTGAAAATATAGCTAACCCAAGATATCTATTCATGAGTCAAATATTATTTTATCAATTAAAGTTTATGAACAGTTTTAAATTTACCCAAATTCTATAAACAAAATTCTTATTAATCAATTAAAATGATCACTTTTGCAGGAAAATTTCACGCAGAATAGTTGAAAATTTATATGATACCATTCATATGTGATTTGAATCGTGACATGAAAGCATTTAATTTGTCATGATTTTTTCTCGTTAACAACAGCGGCACAACTTAACAGCCGCCATTGAAGTACATACAACGACCTCGATAAATATTTCGTGGAATAGAAGCTCTCGTAATTTCATCATGTTGATGGCCAGTTATAAGATTGAGCTCAAAGAGTTTGCAATGGCATAAAAACTCGTCATACCCTTGTTTATATCATTTATATCATATAGGGAAATACCTAAGCCAATCCCAGGACTGTAGCATCCTCCCAGCAGCTCTGTCTATAGTTGCCTGAACCATAGGCAAATTAGATGCTTAAGCGCTAAAGCAGGTGCAAGTTATATTGTGCAGAGACTTTGTTTATATATATATATATATATATATATATATATATATATATATATATAT